>OX453065.1:14513527-15113527 GCA_949699795.1 Spicauda simplicius
CTTTTTCTTTGCACTTTTAGAAGGTTCTGGATCATTTTTATGTAGTTTCTTGTAAGCTGTGCTGTCAGGGGCATATTTACTCCAGGCTCTTGGTTTTGTTTCATCTCCCAAGTTGGCACAAACCTGGACACTGATCTTCAAAGAGTTTATGCAAGTGCCATCAAAATATTCTTTAGCAGCTGTAGCTTGTTCCTCAGTTCGGAATCCGACAAACCCAAAATTCCTGAATTTGCCATCTTTTGTATATTTCAACTGTACGTCAGTAATTTCACCTTTCTCACTAAATATTTCTTTTAGCTTTTCTACAGTAACCTAAAAATTACCACAATAAGTAACGATTTTTGAAATATTGTATGTATATTCACTTACAATTTATACATGTGCATGTGTACCTTATTTGGTAAGTTTTTCACAATAAGTCGCGACATTATTAGATTTTAGTTCATACATTAATTCTAATGTAAGGAGGATGTTGAACATGTAGCACTCTATTTTTAATCTCCTTGACGTAAATGGATAAAAAGCTCTGTAGTAATTTTGATTAGCAAGAATACTATTGCACACTGGAAACACACAATAATTATACAGTTGTACAGTATTAACTTTTATTTATTTTAGTATTGAATACAGAAAACATTCAACCATAATGCCATTGCCATGTGAGATGTGACATTGTCTGTCAGGTTTGTTATTGAAACTGTCAGATGTGATATGCGACACTGTCAATGACAGAATTGAAATATGATTTTACCATTCATAGTTTAAAGTTTAAAATTCAATTAAAGAGATGATCCTCTTGCGGGATTGAAAATAAGGGCATATCAAATAAAGGAAGTTCTAAAAGTATGTATTCATATAACTGTAATATAAGATAATGGAACTATTAGTAAGAACGTTATTAAAGTTAGGCTTAAAAGCAAGGAGCCAAGCTCATAAACAGGAATTAAAAAAAGACACTGTTGAATTGTTGATGTTGACAATAATTGACAGTTGACAGTTGACACTACATCAGCTGATATTACGACGTTTTTTGAGTAATCGGAATTGAGAATCTAAATTAAATATATATATTTTAAATACTTTATTGTTAAATTACACTTTTAGACTACTTAAAAGGGGAAATTATCATAAGCAACTAAACAATGTCGACTGCAATGACGTTTGGCCAAAAACAGTTTATTCCGACACCGCCTGATAAGGGAAGTTTCCCGCTGGATCACGATGGACTGTGCAAGAAAACGATGACCAGGTATATGAACTGCTTATTCAGTAATAACAACAATAATTCTTTGTGCAGAGAAGAGGCCAAGGAGTACTTAGCGTGCAGAATGGAACATAACCTGATGGCCAAAGAAGAATGGTCGAACTTAGGATTTAAAGAAAACAGAGAATAGAGTTGCGTAGAATTTCTAAGTGCATTTTGTAAATATTACGCTTTCTACACTCGCTTTCTACACTCATAGCCCCCACAGTAGGATTTTCTCCTGTGTCGTGGGTACCATGGACACATACAAGACGAATACACAAACACCCAGACCCAGAACAGGAATCTAAACTCATCATTCAGATACCTGTCTGGCCGGGAATCGAACCCGGGACCCATTGCACGTCAAACCGGTATGGTAACCGCTGCGCCACGCAGGTCGTCAAATATTATATTAGTTTTGTTATTATTTGTTTAATAAAAATTAAAAATACAATTTTGTTTTTTATTGCACCTTTAAGTTTCCTTAAAGTGTATGGTGTATAACATCTATGGTGTAAATATTGTTTACATATATACAATAAATCGGTTTGTAGGTTGCCCCAAGTCAATGAAGTTGACAAATGTATGGTGTGAGGAGAAAACACAGTGGGGGTTTAGCCGGTAAGAGTCCGGCATAATCCAGCTGCTGCTCCTGGCGGCTGAGCATCCATGAGGATTAAGACGTTGAAGTTTCAACAGAGAGTCTATTCTTTTGCGCTGGTATAAATGATTTAGCGTAAGTTGAAAATACACCTTTTACTTTTTTAGTTTCTAAATTTTTAAATGCGTATTGTACTAAACCACTTTTACAATGTTCCTATTCCCTACGATTTGAAAACTGTATACGTTTTATTTAAAACTTGGGACACTTTCACTACATCTTATAATATATTTTAATTAAATGCGAAAGTTTATCAGGATGTATATGTTACTAATTCACGCAAAAAATATCAGTTGGATTTTGCTGGCAGTCACATAGTGTACGACGTAGTTTATCACATATGATACTCATTACCGTGATAGACATGAATTAAGCCGGATTTTCCGCGGAAATAACCCAACTCATCCTCCCAATGGCCACTTTATTATTATTTTTCTTTCAGAGAGTTTTTACTATCAATATTGGGGAATTATTCGTGAATAATATCACGGTATGTGACCACCTTACGGGAAAATTTGGCGATACTTTGGTTACATTTTAATCTTATTTAATATTGAATACCTGTGTATTTAGCTGAGATACCTACCCAAATTTAAACAAAAAAATAATGCTAACGCGTTCTACTCTCATAACTCCACACTAAGATTTCTTCTGTGTCGTGGGTGCCATGGATATACACAAAGACGAATACAAATAACCAGACACAGAGCAGAAAATCTACACGCATCATTCAGATCCGTCTGCCTTTGTATCAAACTCAATGCGCAGCAGACCTGTGTGGGACCGCTCCACGATGCGGCTTGTCAAATTGTGTTTTTCAAAAGGCGTTCTTGAGAAAGATTTGTCGTTTTGTTATGGATATTTATCGCACTCAATTTTTATGAAATGTTTTTGAAATGGTAAGTACTTCACAATGTACAGAATGAATGTTGTATAAATTTAATATCTCCATATAAATAAAAAAATCGCGAAAATGTGTTTTCCGTATGAAATTCCTACCTACTCTTAATGTTGCCCCCCTGTATCTGGTACTGGTAGTACCTGACATTAAGTACCTACCTATATATTGCAATTAAATGATACTTACATAGCAGGTAGATAGTTACAATTTAAAAAAATCCAGGTAGGTAACACAGACGCGGTTTAACTATTACCACCAGGATATTACTATTACAGGAAGTAGGAAATAAAAGAAGAAATACTCATAGAAAAATCTTTATTTTCATTGGGTAATAAACACATAACTTAAAATTTAGGTATTCAAAACTGCTATGGTTACATGAATAAATGTACTTGTTTTAAAAGTTGACAAATTTTGAATTATTTTTTGCCAATTTAATTATGGCATCTTTTATAAAAGTAAATATCACAGTTATTATTAAATTATTTGTGACCAAAGAAATTGTAAAAAATCTAATATATCTATCTACTCTAGTATACGAACGACTTGAGAGGTATAAAAACGATTTAAAATACAAGTCAACTCAGTTGTCTTAGTTATCTAGGTCTATCAATCTTATAATTCTATACTTATAGGTAAGCTTACAATTATTATATACTTATCTGCTCATTGCACAAGATTATTAGTAACATGCATGGTTATTATGATTATAATTCCAAGTATGAGGAAGTTTTTTATTATATGGTCATATTACCAGCTATATAGAATGTATAAACATAAGAGGAAAATACAAAAATATTCAAAATGAATTTATTCTGTACAGTAACTAACTATCAAAGCACCATTTTCACACCACGGAGTTTCCATTTTCTACTCATTGGCAAATCAACTTCGGACAGCTTCTGTTATATTAATATAATATATAATTCACACCTAAGGCCATTTTCCTAAAAGCTAATTAGTTAAGCTATATGATAATCTGAGTACAAGAAAGAAAAAAATGAAGATTATTATGTAAGTAAAGGTTTTAGATAAAACTCTTATGTATTAGGGGAAATTATACATATATGCTTTATTTCTTTTAAAGATTACATAGATGTCTACTACAATAGTTCGTTAAAAGTTAAATAAATATTATACAGTCCTACTTTATTTAAACATGGACATGCCTCATTTTAAATCAATTTTATGTCTATTAAGGCATCCTGTGGGCTCGATTGATTTATATTTATTACACCAATTGTTAAATCATCTATATTTTAGATTACACACTTATCGGATTACACAGAAACTACACATATTCAGGGTTATATTTATTTTCCTACAAAAATAATTTATTTTCATATTAAATACTGACATCGATCGACAATACAAACTGTACAGAAGCTAAATGAGTGGTGTTATGTACCTTACATATCATAAAAAACCAAGCACTCGATCATATTGAGATCAAAATGTACATATAACATTACAAAAAAAATGCCTCATCTCTAAAATTATGCTAAACATTTACGTAATTAATTTTATTTGTAGACTCTCAATTATTAATACTAAAAAGGCAGTGTATTGTTTGCGCAAGAGTGTAATTTACTCTAAGTTGACGATATGTGCTGATGAATTATAAATATGAATTGATATAATTCTGTAACTTTAGCCGATTACAAAAAAAAATTACCTAAACAGACATCGAATTAGTCCTCTTTTCCATACGTTATCGTGACTGAAATGATAATACTTTTAACTGAAAGTATTCCTTTCATATTTAAATTTCAACGGTATTAGGATAAAATATTTCAATTTTATTGTTCTAAAGTTGTATTGAAATCGGATTTTTTACATATATATTTTAGTACAAGACTGCGTTTATAAATTCGAAGCATACGACGCAATAACCAGTAATACAGTCGTAAAACTAAGTAGGAGATTATTGTTGTTGTGCGCGGCGGAGCTAGGCGAGCGGAGCGTGGAGCCGGGCGCGGGGAGCGCGCGGAAGGGCGCGCGGCGGCCGGCGCGCTCCTCGGGGCACGCCATCCAGAACGGAGCGGATGGGAGCTGCTTGTCTTGTTCCACTCGCATCTGCAAGTCGTTGAACTTCCAGAAGCCCTTTCCTTTGAAGAAGTATGTTTTTCCTGCGGGAAACGTGAGTGGTTTAGGTTTGTAAATGAAAAACGAGTATCTCTGGAAAACGATGATCATCATATTTTTATTGATATAACTGAAAGTTTGGCAATAACTTCTAAATAAGTTATAAGAGGAAATCGGTTCACAAACAAACGGGAAGGCTCTGTTTTGGCTCAGTCTACTCGTATGTAGAAATAAAGATCTAGGAAAGTTTCTTTGGCTCCAATATATTGAACAACTAACAAATTAAAGTCCAACTTGTATCTAACAGCTAAAGTGTGTTTACTCATTAAGATATTATTCATTAAAATGAATGTGCAATTACCGTCTTTCCATTGGAACACACTATCGATGTTATAGCCGACGCCCTTCCACATTGCCATATCTCGAGGGTAGTCTGGCTCTACACGACCCACATCTTCGTCAAATCTGGAATTTAATACATTTTTATTAGAATACAATTAACATGATCAACACTACCGAAAATATTATTCAATGGAAGAAATTCAATAAATATTTTTTCATATTATCATCTACTATCGATCATTATTATCACCATTATTAACACATTATACTGTCTGTTATTTGTTCAACCACAAGTTCTTTTCATACCCTAGTTTAGGCCACTGAAGGCCGTTTTAGCAAGTGTAGTTTGGTAGATTTTACACTCTCTATTGTTTTCCGTTGTAGTTAAAACAAATGACAAATGATTGCTAGATTTTTAATGGTTTTACAAACTTACTTCCAATACATCGTGCCACTGTAGAAATAGGTCTTGCCATTGTGTCCCCATACCATAGCAGCATCCAGCTTTTCCAAACTCTCGGGTAAACCCAGCCGTGATAAGGTTTTTGGATATCCAGGCATTAGGAATTGAGAGTCGAACAAATATAAATATTTGCCTGAAATATGAGAGATACATAAATTTTAAATGAAGTTACAAATAATAGTAATAATACGACTATACTAAGGAAGTAAAAATGAAAACCAATAAAGAGAATATATTTTATCAAAAATATAAAGGATGTTATCGAATTCTTCAGACAAAAATAATATGTGTTTTTGTAACACAAGATCTTACCTACGAAAAATGCAATTTTACGATCTGGTCTTTCATAAACTGCGTCGACGTGCGTTAGATTTTTTGGAAGCCCCGACCACATTCTAGATATTTCTATAGGGTACTGAGCGTACCGACCATCAGGTCCTATCCTCCAATGATACTGAAAACAAAATAACCAATTAAAATCTTAAGATATAGGTACTGAAAAGAACATTTAATTCGTAAGTACGTTGATCTAACATGATAGAGTCAGGGGTTTTCCTACTAATAGATCTAAATAAAATGCATTTATGAGAGAATTCTAGATAAGTTTATGAAGAAAACAAAGGTTCTGATTTTACTTACCCTATTTTTGAAAATAAAAAGTTCGCTGCGAATAAGAGCTACGGCATCGTAGCTTGTATCGCAAGTGTCTGGTATATCTGAAGGAGGTGTAGGTTTTACGGTAGTAGTTTTTACGGGGTGATAGGGCTTTTTTTTTGGATAATCTTGTCCCGGATCCGTGGGGTAGTTTTGTCTTGGACGACTAGGATACTCGGGACGAACGTTGGGGTAACGCGTTCTGTGAGTTGTAGGATGAGTTGAGGTTTCTGTGGTGCGAGGGTAGTAGTTATGCGTTCTCCGAGGGTGCTCCTCACTAGCGTTGTAATGGCGACGCTCTGGATAATAAGGTCTTTCAGGATAGCTCGGTCTTTCTGGATAACTTGGTCTTTCCGGATAACTTGGCCAGTCTGGGTAGCTTGGTCTTTCCGGATAACTTGGTCTTTCTGGATAACTAGGTCGTTCCGGATAACTTGGTTTTTCTGGATAACTCGGTCTTTCTGGACGATAAGTGGGATATCTGGTAGGGGAGCGTGGATAAGGAGTGTATGTGCGATGATTTGGATGTCTTCCAGAGTGATGTTGATGTATGTATGGTCTTCTAGTTGTAGTGGTCGTGGTTGTTGTAGTAGTGGTTGTAGGGGGTGGTGTTTCTATAGGTCGATAGTATGGTATTTTCGCCCATGTTTTTTGCACCTTTGCACCTGAAAAGTAAAGTATTTTTACAGAGTTCTAAAAGATCTAATAAATAGGACCTTGTAGCTTTAATTAAGTAGTAATAATAACTTTTAAATTCTTATGTTTTATTTGGTACAACGTTGTTGAGAAATTAATTGTGCTTATTTAATGTCCTAATAGTTTCTAGGAGTTACTTTCTAGAATAACTCAATATAGTCCAAAATACTCAAGTATTAGGTATGTATTAAACATTAATATACTTACTATACATTTGCTGGATGCCATTACGATCATCTTCAGGCAAAACAAAGTTCGGTTGTATTCCTTGGTACCAGGGAAACATTAACGCTCCTTTAACTGAACTGTGACTTAAGCCTAATGAGTGCCCGAATTCGTGAGCGGCTACAGCGAACAGCGAGGTACCTGGAAAAATAATGGACTTTTATAAGACATCTAACAATAATTAATAGGTACACATACTAACATAGATTCTATATAAAACACCTAAACTTAAATAAAATAATTCGGATGCCTTGCCATAATTGTAGGAATCAATAGGATTCCTACAATTATGGCACTATTCATGACATAATTGTAGGAATGACTTAGTAAATTTTGAACAATGAGATGAAATAACTCATTGCAAGTATGTTCCGTAGGAAATATGATGATTACAACGTAAGTACAAATAACATTTAGTAGCGCTATTGTCAGGGTTGGCAATGTTTAAAACATTTGTTTTAAACATACGTTTAAAACACTGATTAAAACACTACAAAAGTATGTATCACGTTTAAAACATGATTAAAACTAATTTGTTTTAAACATGTTGAAAACACATAAAAAAACTCTTTTTACTTTTACACTCAAGAAATTAAAAACCTAATGGTATATTTTTTTACTAAAGAGTTGGCAACATCGATATTACTAGATGGGATTCCCCTGACTGACAAGCGGTAATGCGGTGAATGAATGTTCATAAAACGCGGGGATTTCCCGGTTCGCTTTTGTTCAGTTAGATAGAACGAAAGCCAAACGAAATCGATCAATTCATGTTTTGCATGTGTAATGTGGTGGACACGTATTTTGTTTACGTTATTGTTTTTGTTCGGCGTTATTATTAAACTATTACAGCTGTTGATTTATCTTTTATTTCATTTTATACATATTTACGTGTTTAAAACAAGATTAAAACATGTTTAAAACAAGTCAATTAAAACAGCAGTGAAGCATTAATAAAAAACATGTTTTTTTTGTTTTTCAATTAAAACATGATGTTTTTTTCTTTATAAAAAAAACATGTTTTTTTTCCAACCCTGGCTATTGTACCTAATAATCTAGTTTATTAGGGTAGGCCAGTACTTCGAATGTACCTACTACCTACTTATCCTTACTGTGTTGAATATATATGTACATATATATGTAGTGTACGAGTAGTATCCGATTGGATTCAATTTAGACATTAAACAAATCCTAGTTTGTGGTAGTGGTGTTTGATTGAAATGTAGCATTTAAAAGAAATGACGTAGATTTTAAGTCTCAGGGCATTAACATATCTATAAGATTTAAATGTAGGTATAGTTCATACAACATATATGTCGAATGAAGCAGTTGAATGTGTAAATGTTTGCACGTGGCTAACCGGAACCATTACTAAGTGTCGATGTGCCCGATGTTCGTGTAAATTATCACGTATGCGGTGTAACTACATAGGCTGGTAGGCCTAAAGGCTGATATACATAGAAGCGATATACAACACGCCGCTGAGCGTCAAGTGTTTCGGCAGCAACTTGCATAGCTTGCGTCTAGCAAGATCATTTTTCAAGGGAACGCCGGAAGAAGTGGCGCGTTGCACAAGACAAATTTCTGCGTTACGACGTGCAGAATCGTCGATTTAGGCGGTGTAGCAAAGTATCGCTTTTATGTATCTCGACCTTTAGAGCACGCCAGTCGCAGCGAACGTGTCCGCATGGCTGCGGTCGAGCCTATCGGGTTGCTGCTATCGTATTTACGTTACATGCACTGTATTATGTACACACGGAATGGGATTACATTGATACCTAATGAAAATGATATATTCGCATCCACCTAACTCATATCGCGATGCAATTTTGTTGGTTAATTAAGCAATAATGTAGCCCGCGATATTGTGTTTTGGACAGTGTTATATATCGCATGCAATGAAATGGAAATTCGAGGTTTTAATTCAGTATTTTAAATTATAGTCCACACCGCGCCCTGCCATTTGCACGTCAAAGTGTCACATTATACGACATGTTCAGTTCCAAATGATGAACTTTCGGAAAGTAACCGCGATTAAATAATATTTCCCAGTTAAATAGTGTAAAATGAGGCACGTAAATCGTTGTCATTTTGTCTATTGTCACAACAATGATGATAAAGGCAACCACTAACCACGTAGTGGTTTTATTCATACTTAGGTGCTTACAGTGAGTATAGGTACCTATTAGTAGGTATCTACAGTTATATCCTGATAATAGAGATTTGACGTAAACACAGACTTATAGATTTTTAACATTAAATAATAGGTACTGCATTAAATATTTATCACATTTTATGATCCTTTCCAATGTACAACAATAAAAAGAAAGGTCTTTAAGGCACGCGAGCATTAGTGAACGCTATAGCCGAACGGACGAAACGTATATTAGAAGTAGGCACAGAAATTCTTGGCATTAAGTTGTGGGGTAGAAGGTGGCCGTTTGAAGCGTTATAGATAGACATGATCGGGCTTTGTGCGTCGGTTACCGAGATAACGCCGGGAATGCTACGTCATCTATTCAAAGGTCTGCGCACTTCATCATGCGCCCTGATTAGGGCTACCAGAAAAATAATGTGTTAATATTCGGGTAATGGATGCTGCAAAATATATTTTGAATTATCATGGATATGAGAGATGTTGGAACAATTTTATTGACATTCCTTGTTGTAGATAAAACGTATGTTATGGCAAAATAACGTAAATGGAAATAAGTTTGTTAATTTGATATTGAGTAAGTTACACACTAAGAATTACTGTAGTAATATGGCGAGATGATTGTGGAATATATGGGAAAATATCGTAAGATTTTAGATGATGGAAGCACAAAAAGGCCAAGTAGTTATCAGATACGTAATGCGTAATGCTTGCCACACATTGATATCTCAACAAGTGCTGACCCGTCTGATGTTTGACTATTGTGTTTCTACCCCTTTCACGTTTCTTGACGCATCTTAATAACTAGTTTTCATCGCTGAAACACCTATATGAATAGCCGTTCTCGTTTTACCTGGTGCCTTCTTATTCGAACTAAAGGGTTCGCAAAGATCTAACACATATCTAGAACCTCATTACAAGTTTTTTGCATAATAGTTTAATTTATTCAAAATCTCTTTAACTCACCTTCTTCATCGTCGTTCCTGGGCTGCAGCAGCCACAGCTCGTCGTCGTCGAAGTGCGCGTCGCCCCCAGTTCCTGTCCCCGGGAAGAACGCATGTGCGAGAATGGAACCGCGCCCATCGAAAGGATACGCGTCGTCATGATAGCGTCTGTAAATAAAATAATATTAATAAGTAATGTTTTCCCCGAATTTCCCTATTTTATGGGAGCCAATTACATATGTTTACAAAAAGATCCATTTGACATATTAATTCACAGCCTCCAATTTTCTACCCAGGATTGAATCTTGAACGTTTCGCGACTCAGACCTGTATGACTGCGCTACATGCTCTATCGTTGCGTCTACATTGGTGATTAATGAAGTGTAATGTAGATGGATGGACTGTCAATAGATGATAGAACTATAGAGTAACATATGAATTTAAGCTATGGTTCCCCTCGCCTTCTCACCCGCGAGCATATACGCCTAGAAATTTTATCTGGGATTTCCAACATTATAAATCTTAAACTTTAAAAAATGCATTATTATTCTTATCATTTCGCTAATAATTCATTAGTTTCTTGTGAAATAATTGTCAAGAAAAAAACCTAGGAAATGTCATTAACCTTTAAAGAACAATTTTACCCGTATCGGGACCTCTGCGGCCTAATGATAAAACTAGATGGTCTAGAATAATGTATTCATTCCGCAACAAACAACTGTGACTGAAATGAAGTCTGCGAAGCAATCAAACTTCCTTCCCCGGGGTCCGCTCGGACACTACACACCTAATCATTTTTCGCCGAGAGAACACAGCGAAGAGATCTTTTCTATGCATATTTTACGCAATATTAGCTGACCGTTGCGTTATTGAGTTTCTATGCGAAAGTTGTGCAATTAGTTTGTGTGGACTTTTGGCTCGTAACGAGTAGGTAGCGATAGTCGTTATGATCGTATCGGCCGAGCAGAATTATTCACCCATTGCCTCGAGAAACTTTTTACGTATTGATTGTTTAAGTTCCTTCATATGAATCTAGTTTTATGTACTATGAAATATGGAATTTAAAATGTACGCTTTCTTGTTGATAAGCCATCATTTATCCATTATTAAAGGTTTAAGCCATAGTCCATCCACCATGCGGACAAAATGCGAAGTTTTTGAAGCATTCACATGTGTGTGTTTGATCTAAATACTTCATCACAAGTATAAAGTAGTTCATAATTAATTAATTTTCTATACGTAAGAGTACATAAATATGAAAAGTCAGAAGAGAGTGACTGGAATTTGAACCCATGACTCCTGGATTGATAGGCTGATTTTCGAGACGATAACGCTCCTTAAATGAATTGATGGAATAAGAACTAGATCACTGGCATTTTTAAATTGGAGTTTAAAATGTATTTAATTTTATCTCCTGCAACAGTACAAATTTTATCCGCGATGTTTTATACGTTTTTGCTTTTTGCAGAGTCAAAAACGTTGTAATTATCGTTGTTTAAAACAGGAAACAATTTACGAGAGTTCCAACAAGTTATTTTTAATCTCGGCGGTTACATGTTGACATAAAAAGCTTTTGGTATAAAACTGACATAATAGAGAGATAAAAGTGTATCTAGTAAGTATTTAAAACAACGGTCCACTATAAACGATGTGTATTGTACGGGGAGAGGGTTTTTTGGGGGAATTGTGGAATGAGGAAGTGTCGCGTTGACATACGCCATCAAATATAATGGCCTCGGAATGGAAAGTTTCCGAGTACAGGAATGATTTATTGCATCGATAGTATCAGCTCTTTCATCGAGACGGATTGACAATACAGATGCAAATAACCTGGAGGAAACTATGAAGGTTCTTGACATATGAATAAACGACGTATTTTTAAATTTTCTTTTGTAAGAGTCCATTTAATTTTTATACGACAAGTACTCATAGAATTTAGTCGAATGCAAATATTTTTGCAATTCAATGTCAGAAAGTATGTAAAACGGTTATTTTGGCTCTTCATAAATGCGAGTGAATCTTCCTGCAACAGACTGAAGCGCCTCAGTGACATTTGAATTAGGAACATTCATTGTTCCATAACTTATGGAAATTTTGTGTTATTGTGTTAGGTTTATACCAAGATAAATTGAAGTAGCAAAATCAATAGTTGCTAACAATATTGGCATGTATTTTTCAATAAATTATAAATCTTTGCATAAAATCATGTTTTTTTCTGTAGAAAATGCTTTTAACTTAAAAGGATCCAAGTCAGATACAAAGTACATAGATAAATGAGAAATCTAGTATCACTTTAAATAAGGAATACTACTCTCCAACGAAAGCCTTGAGAGCTATTGTACCACGTATAGGTACCGAGTGTTTTAAGTACTTGCCAAGTGTATGTAAAAATAAAATGTAATTTAATATATTTTATAATGTACTAGCCATACCCTGGGCGCGTTGCTACGCCATCACAAAAAAAATACACCAGAAACCTTTGCGAGTTCATGAATTCATTTGCTGAAAATCATTACATGATCAAATGAATATTTTACGATTCTATAGAGGACATACTAATAAATATTTAGCTATTTTTATAAAGAAGATTTTAATTAAATTTATCTATCATGTACATGTATACATAGACACAGAGCCACTGAATTTTATAAATTTAGAACTTGATCATGCAGTCCTCTTGCTGGTAAGTGGCTACTGGCGCCTATGGACAGATGTACATGAGTACATGAGAACATGGCAATTTCCTTGTTTCTAAGTCAGCTAGCATTTAGACTCCACTTGCGAAAAGCAAGCTTTATTCATCTTAGAAATAGAGATCACTCAAATAGAAATAGGTGACACAGAAATAGGAATCACTCAGATAAAAATAGGCGTGTGCGTGTAAAATACACTTTGCATACAGGTACATTCGTTTAACTTAATAAAAAAAATCTTTACTTATATATTAGTTGCATCGCATTGATTAAACGTTAATTTAGAGTATATGTCTGACTTTTAAGAAAGTGTATCATTCAATTTGACAGCGAATTTCATTATCCCTACTATCCCTACTAATATTATAAATGTGAAAGTAACTCTGTCTGTCTGTCTGTCTGTCTGTCTGTCTGCTACTTATTCACGCCTAAACAACTGAACCGATCTTTATGAAATTGGGCACACAGATAGTGTTGAACTCGAGAAAGGACATAGGCTGCTTTTTATCGGGAAAAATGGGTTGAAAGCGTTAAAATCGGGCATAAATGTTTGTATGGAAGTTCGTTTTTGATAAAGTCCCATATTGACAAGTCCATCAAAGGGTACGATAGATTTACTTAAAACCTTATCTAAATAATAAAACATAAAAAAACATTGATTTCGAGTCGACAACATATATCCGTAAAATTCGGATTGTCGCGTATTTTGTTAAATTCTAATGTAAACATGTATGACATGACAGTAGTGTGACATGACAGTAGCCATAATGGCCGCCCAGATGCCATTCTGAATTCATTAAAAAATAATACGTACCTACAAATTTGTAACTATCAATTATCATAAAAATAGATGTGATTCAAATTGATTTTAATTTAATTTATGAAATATTTCAATATTAAAAAAGTATCCGTTGACGCGCTGCGGCCGCGCAGCTTGCTACCTAATGTAAAATCGCTTTTAGAGTACAGGGATTCCCAATAATTGATAATAGATGGCGCGTCATACTATTATAGTAAAAAAGTTATTCGAATCCAATAATTCAAAGGCGATAAAATGTTTTAACATTGTTTCAAAATAAAATTATCGACTCCATTTGTCACTCCATATTCATGTTACATAAATAGTTTCATAACTATTATTGCATAAATAAAGTTATGTTATTGACCACGCCCATACATTTTTAGCGAAAATAAATATTATGGACAAAATACAATTGATAGTCTTTTAAGCAAAATACTAACATTAATAAGTCGATCAGTATCTAAATAAGATATAACAATTATATCAGGAATTATTATTATAAAGAAGCTTTTGCAACTTTTGTGATAAATAATTGCATTTATGAATATTGAAGCATGGTTGATGAACACTTTGCTCTAATAACAAACGAGCAAGGTCAACATTATTGTTCTTTTTATATTTATGATTTGTTCATTATAAATGGATTGTTATTTGACTATTGGGATGAACATTCTGTAGATACAGCCATCGAGATCGAAGACATTATCCAACAAAATTTTTGGATTCCTTCAATGCCTCCCGGTACTCCTCCACACAAACCTTTTTTTTTAATAAAAATACGCTTTCTACACTCAATAAAATAGAAAATTTCTACAATTTCAATTTCTACAATAGCCCCACACTAGGATTTTTTCCTGTGTCGTGGGTACCATACACACACAAGGCGTATATACGAGGGGTGGTCCAAAAGTTCGCGGAATGGAGGGGATGGAGTGGGGATAGGGTAGCTCGCTTAGTGTCATACTAATTAGGCACTCATAATTAGTATGTATTTAACATTTCAACCCTACAGCGCCATTCGTTTACGAGTACTCGCCTGCTAAACAAGTCAATCCGGAAGCAAACTGCAACTATGGAGAAAATTGAACATCGCGCTGTAATAAAATTCCTTACCAAGCAAGGAAAAAACGTTCAAACCATTTTAAATGAAATCGACGCCGTTTATGGAGATCAGTGCCCTGGTAAAACAATGGTTTATAAGTGGCATGGACTTTTTAAACATGGTCGAGATTCAATTGAAGACGACTCTCGCTCTGGGCGGCCAGTTGAGGCCACCACATCAGATATCGTCGAAAAAGTTAAAAAATTTGTACTCGAAGACACACGTTTGAAGAAAAAACAATTATCTGCATTAGTTGGAGTATCAGATACAACCATTTTGCGGATCCTGCACGACCACCTGGGCATGTCAAAAGTCAGCGCAAGATGGGTGCCGAGAATGCTCACGCCGCTTCAAAAACAGCAGCGCGTCGACGCGTCTAAGCACTTTTTGGAGGTGTGTGGAGACGAACCTGTGCAGATTTTGGAGCGGATTGTTACTGGAGATGAAACATGGGTTCATCACTTTGAACCTGAATCAAAACAGGAGTCCATGCAATGGCACAAAAAGGGTACACCACCTCCCAAGAAATTCAAAGTGTCAGAATCAGCTGGAAAGTTGATGGCCACTGTTTTTTGGGATTGTGAGGGAATATTACTGATTGATTATAAAGAAAAGGGTACCACTATAACCGGAGAATACTACGCAACGATATTGGAAAAGTTAAAGGAGGCAATTAAAGAAAAATGTCGAGGAAAATTGGCCAAGGGTGTGTTGCTTTTGCAAGACAACGCGCCGGTTCACAAGAGCCGAGTTGCCATGGCTGCTCTGCACACGCATGGATTCGAACCACTTGTTCACCCACCCTATAGTCCAGACCTGGCCCCTAGTGATTTTTATTTGTTTCCGAATTTAAAAAAAGAGTTAAGGAGAAGGAAATTTTCCGACGATAACGAAGTGAAGCAGGCAATTTCGGCGCATTTTGAGGCCAAAGACAAAAAATATTTTTTCGATGGTTTAGAAAAAACAATTCATAGATTGAATAAATGTATTAGACTTAAGGGTGATTATATTGAAAAGGAAAAATAAATTTATTGTTATATTTTATTAACAACCCTTTCATTCCGCGAACTTTTGGACCTCCCCTCGTAGAAACTCCCAGACCCAGAACATGAATCTATTCAGATTCCTGTCTGGCCGGGAATCGAACCGGGTGTGGTAGCTGCTCCGCAACGCGGGTCGTCAAGGTTGTCAAATTAATGTTAAAAGTAGGTTCACCTATTATGTAATCTTACTCAGAAATTTAAAAGGACCAAAATTACTTGAAATAGTATTTTTCAATTCATAAAAGTTAAAATCCATCTTTATAATCGATGCGCTTTGGTTTAAATGTGGAGGCTTTGTTTGAAAAGATGAATTCCGATATTGTTAATGTGACCACTAAGACTGTAAATTGGTTCAAAAAAGGGGTTTACGATATTCTGATTCGTCTTATTTTCATAACATTTTACATAGCAATATGCACCTACCCACAAATACACACTTAAAATTCGTTTTTTCACTCTGTGTTTGTCCGGGTAATACTTGACCGGCTAAACCGATTTTTACGGGTTTTTTTACTATAGAAAATGTTATGGAACAACATGTAGACTACTTTTATCGTAGAATTCCCACTGAGTGGAGATTTGCGCGGGAAAAACTTTGCGATACATTGATTTGCACGCGGGCAGGGCCGCGGGTACAGCTAGTGTTTTGATATATTTCATGTTCTTAAATAACGGATAATTAATTGTCTTCATGAGAATAAACATATTTGTATATAAAGCTATATTTGTGTGATTAGATCTAGCTGTGAATATTATCTACTCTTGAACCCTGTAAGTGATGTTTTCGAGATATCATTTTTGTTTTAGATAATTCTGTTCTGTGCTATAACTAGTATATAATATGTAGTGAATACCTCCCTGTTGAATCATTGCACTTCCAGTCGGCGAGTGGAGTAGCTAAGTTGCACTGACGTATTCTTTATTACCCGGGCAATATTACAGTTTATGAGTGTAATAAATCCCTCAGCGTATACTGCGGTGCAATGCTTTCTGCAATCACTCAACACCACATAGCTTATTCGGCTAATGAAGATTTAGGGTGCTTCTTTATGTTACAGTAAATACGAGTTGTCTTATTTTTGAGAAATTTGGTAGTATTGTACTCACAATCCATCTGTTTTATTGAAGACTTTCGGTATAGTCAACCTATATTATTATTATCATGCGTTTTTTATATAAAAGTACATATAGATAAAAAAATATTGTCAAAACGAAAATAGGTAGGCCTATTTTCGTTTTGGTATTTTTTTTATCTGACGGAAGTAGTAAACGAGCATGCAGTCCACCTGATGGTAAGTGGTCACTTTCGCCCATGGACATCTGTAATCAACTTCATACAAAATATGGGTTCTATCTGAAGTCAATCACAGATGCGTTGCTGCTCTCGAGGACTATGATGGTCGCCTCATATAAAAGTGTGCCGGCAACCACACCCTTCCATCGAAACGCAAGAAATGTTTCATGCTAGAAATAGATGTGGCGGTCGTACTTCCCCGGTCGAACTACACTGATTCTACACCTTCACAATTATTAAAACGTCAAAAATAACATTGTCCCTATATATATCCTTAAAACAAATTATATTTAAAATTTATATTACGAGTAAAATATAGGTACATTTATAAGTAGGTATCTATATAACTGTACCTATCAATATATGTATTGAATTGCGGTTAGAATCACATAAAGCAGTCTTTTATAGGGTGTAATATAAGTTAACGACTCAACGCACATAAAATCTATAAAGGTAGGTATTCATCGTTGTATATCTATAAGCGATAGGCGTTTACTACATATGGGTACGTAATATTAAGTCCGAAATGAGTGTATGATATCAAAATGTATTGGTAAACGAAATAAACTGTAAAACAAACATTGTGGGAATTTTAAATGAATTTTGTGGTTAACGTACAATATTTACCACTTATTGTCGATATTTTAATAAGTATAGATGGCCACATTATCTGTATAGTAAACTTGTTGCGCCTAAAAATAATGTTTTTTGTGATGTAATGTAATACATGCAATGCCCTAGACATTAAATGTGTAAGGCGTTTTTATAAATCTCAATAAAATATGTGTATAAAATGTGTATATATTTTATTTATCCTATGATTTAAAAATCGTTTATTAAGAAAAAGAAAATGTTATTCGGTCCGGTGAACTTTGCGTTGCAAGTTTGCAGCGACATGGCGGGCGCAATATGTTCGCTGGAGGTTTTTGTCGCTCGCTCATATTGTCGATCTAATAAGGGAAACTTTGCCCTTCGCTCATTCGATATGCTACACTTGTCGGCGACTGCGAGGCGTTTGTAGTTTTTTGATAGGAACAGATGGGTTTCTGATAGGTAAGTATATGTCGATAATATTTATTTTACAATATTGTCACGTGATGACGTTTAAATAGCAAGATTAGTATCTGCAGAATGATGCCTAGTCTTAGAAAGTGTTTTGTATTGACATGTTTTGGTTTAATTTTATTGTTCCTACCCAGTAGTAGTTAGTATTTTGTAGAATTAATATATTACGCTTCATTAGTAATGTAAAGCTGCAATATGACAGATATGACAGGGGATAAACAGTCTGAAATATTGTACCCATTGGGTAGAGGACAATGCAATTGATTAGTCATATTAAATATTCGACTCCATGTGATTATAATATTTTGAATAGATCTTATGGACTGCAGTTTGCATGCTGTTTGTGACTTCCTTATAAAATCCTAATACCTATTTAATAAGAAAACGTCGTAGTAAACAACTATCAAGTAAATATTTGTCACAAGTGAATGTTTTAGTACAGTACAAGTTTTATATGTGAAACTAAAATCCGTAATAATACGTGTTTCGTATTTTCACATAAGCGTGTTACATCGAGCACGGAGCAATGGCCATTTACAGAGCTATTAGATTAATAGCAAAGTGAGTTTAGTGAAGTCACGTCGATTCAATGAAAGTGAGCCGTGTACCAAACGCCTGCGCTGAATGGAAACGATTGGTTGTCGAGGAGCGCCCTATTCAGCTATTGTTGCTCAATCTTGAGAAAAACAGATAGACGATACTTATAAAGGCGTAAAGTAATATGTTACATTTGCTGGCGGTGAGAAATTTGTCTTTATAAGAACCCAAATATACTTTTTTATTAGTCGTTGTACCTTATGTTATTTTAGCGTTTGTATTAAAAAGATATATAGCGTTAAAAGTAACTTTTTTCGTGTGTAATGTACTCGTTATACAGCACATTAAATCTTTGTTATCATATTTCCTAAAACATCTAGAAGTTCAAACTTTGTGGCATATTATGTATTAGGTATTTATTACTTTTCTATAAATGAAATTCCTATACCTACATCTTCTTATTCTATTTTAATGAAATGAAAATAAAATGAAATGAAATGAAATGAAATGAAATGTCTTTATTTTGTATAGGCCTGCGGGGGCACTTACAAATTGTCAGTTACATTTTTTTTTCTTACACTACCACCGGATCGGAATACGACCTCATAAGCCTAATAAATAAGATTCTAAGAGTGACTACAAAAATAAAATAAAATATCTTTCAGTGATAATATATTAGGTACGTGAAATTATAGAACACTAGTAAAATAAAGGGAACGTTTAGGTAAATTTTTATTTAGACGTCGGAACGTATTTTCTTCGGCTCCTATTGTGATGCTTTGCACGAGACTCGCAAATCCCCATAAAATGGATAGGACGTGTCCCCAAATCCTTAGTTGATTATTACTTATTATCAGTACAATGAATCAAGAAACGAATTTAGAATTTCGGTGTGAGGAAAATGTCTTCAGTATATTCAAGAATTTGGTTTTTACTAAAACTATTATTTGAGAGTTGAAATCAAAGAATAGCATCCGATTTTTGGCATGGAATGTAACTAGTTATTTTATTTACAGGGTGCCTTGATATGTCCAAGCCTTATTTTCTTATTTTTAAAATCATAAGTGAAAGTTTATGTACATGGAAGAACCTATTATCGTCATTAACTACTACAGTTCCAAAAATTGTAGATCTTCTTTTAGAATGAGAATGGCTTGGAGAATATCGTAAGGTCTAAGTCTAAAAGTATGTTGTAAGTATGTAGTATCATTATAGAAAGATATAAAATCAGGGATTTTCACTTACTTGGCGAAAGAAACGACAATGTCAGCTTCGTCCGAGTTGATCTCCGTGAAAGTGAGCCTGGAAGCCTGAGCCCAGACGTCGAGCGCGCGAGCCAGTACGCTGCGCGTTTCTGCCGAGTCCAGTTGCGAAGGACGACGGACTTGAGAGAGGCTGCAAGTAAAATAATCTACGTTAATAACATTCTAGATTACATTGAGATACACTCTCGCTGAGAGCGCAGGTCTCCTCTTATAAAATGCTTTAGGCCATAGTCTACTATGTTGGCCAAGTGTGAATTGGTAAACACACATGCTTTAGAGGTATTCGTAAGAACTTTTAAGCATGTAGGTTTTTATATATTTTACTGTTAAAGTCAGTGAATTTTAATACACGAATCATATGTCCCAAGATTAAGAGATCGTATTCCAAACCACTAGGCCAGCACTGATACCAGATCAGTATTAATGTGTTTATTAAAGTTCTGTTGTTTACATAATACATGATGATATTAGTGTTCTTAGTCCAAAGGTAGGTAGATATTTGTTTGTTTAACTATTAACCTGGCTTACGACAAGTCTGCTTTTAGCCGTCTGAATAATTAATCGACTGGACACTACTAGATGAAGTGCGCTACGTACGTAGAGGTCTGTAGCAAAGTGTAATGCGAGTGTGTTTCAGTGCTACGGTGGCGAGTGCCATACGGTGGGGCAGCTTTTCCGTAATGGAATAATCGCATTGTGGACAATTTGACTGAGTCGGCCCTATTTAACGCTCATTGCATTTTGCATGCTTTATTGCTCTGGATTTATGCGATCTCATGTACGCGATGCGACCTCATTAGTTCCGCGTGCAGTTTTAATAGAGAAATAGCTGGAGTGCTTTACGCTAATCCACAATTAATGACCAATTTAAAGGGAACATCACGTTTTGTGGCTCGTATACATGCCTAACGTATTTGCAAGTTCGGTTTCAGGCGATCAGTAAACACCGCTTTCCAGTATCGCGGTCACATGTTGCCATAATTCGCGCAACACATTTTGTTGTTTAAAATATCGCTTCCGTGGGTAATTAAAACTAACCAACACGGACTATGACGCTCGTCGCCGCTGTTTATAATTATTTCAATAACATTATTAGGGGACACCGGGGAAATATAAAGAGCAATATTGCTGTTCACTTCAAAAGCTACAATATTCATTTTGCCGCCCGCTCGTAACTGCGGCAGAGGCACGACGTGTAGGTACTTTACCAAATGATATGTGCAAAATATTTAATCGAGTCTTTTAATGAAGCGAGCCCCAGGACGAGCGGCCGGCTGATGGAAACCGCTCGAAATTTATTATTGCCATATTAACATTGCTCTCCGTATGCACGCCCTATATCAGTCTACTAGTTAATTGTAAACCTTTAGTAGTATTTGCGAGCACATATCAAAGTTCATGTTGTTATGAGAGTTGAAAGTGATACATTTATAGTTGCAACGTTAAAATACTATGTATCTTCACTGTTTGTGTATGTGGAAACATAAAAAATTAAGCAACTTCTGTAATTAATGTAATAGGTAAAATATTATCATCGAATTCAAACGCATATTTTATTATGCTCTTCGTAGATTTAACTTATTATCAGTGCCTGTATGATTACATGTTATTATTAAATATTTTTCCTATGTTTTAATGTTTTATAAACTGCTTATCATATTTAGGATAAATGATAGAATAACATGGATACTTATTGCCTAAGAGTTATAAATAAACTGCCATAAAACCAACGATTTTGGTTGAAACAATTCGTTACCGCAACTAATTGAGAAATGTTTCAATTAAGGAAAATTCCGAGTGGAGTCAAACTTTTGAAACAAAAAGGCAACGTGGTAGAGTTGTGCACAATAATTTTCATTTAGAAAACACGTGAGAGCATGAATTGGCTAAGTTTCCAGTGGCTTTGAAGGACTTCAGGGCACGTTGCGTTGGGCAATAGGTCGAAGTTGCGAGTAAACAGAAACCTTGTTCTAGAGAGTCCGTGGCCACGTGAGGAGGGCGGTCCACGTGACCGCGGTACTACCATGGCTTTGACAACTGCGTTAGACAATTGTTTCTAAAAACGGAAAATTTTAATTCATTTCTCGATATAAAGACTTATTGTTTTGTGATTTTGAATTGGACCTACTTATGCAAAACAGAATCAACCCACAAAACGATAGTTTTGAGACAAAGCCATTTTTGTCAAAATTTTGTATGCTGTATAATTTTAGTTTTTTTTAATTAAGTCTATTTACAATGTTGCACAAAATAATTTATTTATGTATACAAATATGTTATTATTGAAAATCATCAACATTTTTAATAATAATAGGAGGAAAACTCGTTGGTTGCCTTTTGCAAAAGTAGGTCCGATTAAGAAAACATTGCACGTACTTACGTACTTCTACTCCATTTATTTTAATATGTATTTTTAAGATGTAATTTATTGTTAACCTTTATTTAATGTAGCATAAAGATACAGATGTACCAAGTAAAATGTTTTAACACGTTTTAGCAGAAAAATGTTAATAAATGGGTGAGTCAGTTTGCCGCTGATGTGTCTATTTGAGAGTAATACAGAAAGTCCATATCGTAACCCTCATAACATCTATATGTTACGGAAGGTCTGATGGGGAGGCCACGTGAGGCGGACACGTGACAGCCTCACGGACTATGATAATGCTAGCATGAATTTGACAACTCCGTTATAGATATCATCCCATGCGTAATGGTATTCCGTTAGACTGACGTAGGTATTTGAAGATGCTTGACAATAATGTCCATACAAATACATAGAAAACAAATGTAGATCTGACATTTCATAATAATAGTCTTTCAAGCCTATTTGGATGATGCATGTTTTTTTGTTACTATCCTGTCCTGTTAAAATGTTGATAACAGATAAACTAATTAAATAGGTCTTATGTAATCATAGTGATTTTATTGATAAGATTACAAAAAATATTTCACACCCAAATTATGGGAGTCCAATAAACGTATGTGCAAATCTATATATCTAGTACGTAAGTATTGATGATAACAGTTATTGTTAACGTAAAAAAAATAATGCAAGTGCTACCCTTACAAATGTTACATTTGTAATTTATATCTATTATTGTTTATAGTAAAATTATAACGGCGGGCCATAACACGACAACTAATTTACTGCATAAACTCTCACAGTTACATTTATTGGCAATAAAACGTCACGATGCGTATTCGATATTGGCATTAAAATGTTTCTGTATAATTCAGCGGAGGATGGTGCGTTTATAGCGTGAAATAATAAAACATGCGATATGATGACGGCATGGCGACAGCGTCTTCACGGCGAAACGGACATAATCTCGTTACGATGTCATAACAAAGAGATTTGTAAGCACGAACTTTATGGTCTGTGTCCAACGAGCTTAAATTTAATTTTCTGAAATAATCTGTCAGTGAGCCATTAAAATTATTCGTCCGTATTCGACGTTGCGTCAAGTTACGTTTTATTGGCAACTCATGGAGAATTAGCGTTAGGAATTTGCCTGTGAATGACTGATATTATCTGCAAATTTCAGTGTATTGTGATTAAATATACCTAAATCTTTGTACATTTTTCTTTTAATCTTATAAGTTTTGTACGTGAAGACAAGGGTTTTATTCAGTTGCACTTTTAAATAAAATGAATCGTCACTAGTGTAACCTACATTTTTTTCATGGGATATTTGCCTTCCTAGGCAAATATCCCATGAAAAAATCCAATAGAAAAAAATGTAGGTTGTACTGACTCGGGGAAAAAATCGCAACCAATTTCCTACTTACCTTAGTTCAAAATCTGTTACAGTAGTTATCACGGAAGTTTAGTTAAATAATAAAGCTCTACGAACTACTGGCTTCCACAGCGTAACAATTGTTATTGTGCGCTAAAAACACTAGGGTACTTGAAAATGAAAAGAGCTGCCAAATTACATTTTATTCGTTGGATCGAGTCGGAAAATTAGCATAAAAATAATAAAACGTCAGAGCGATGTGGTCCCCCGTGGCGCGAGGGCGCGGCCGCCTGTCAAAACGATTGTCAACCCCGACAACATATGGACGGTATCTCACTTGTTAATAATCATAGAAAATCTACTTTTATTTTCCGAGGAAACTCTAATTTGATGGTACGTAGACTGGACAAAAGTTGTCTGTTTTGTATTTAATAATATTATATTTTTCTTCTTTAATAGAATATTCTTGTTTCTACACACTACTCGTTGGTTTATACTTATGCAAATGTTTATAGACTATAATATCATAACTATTCAGTATTTTCGTTTATTAAACATATTTATCAACAGGGAGCGAGCTACGCACATAAGATAGTCTGCTAGTGATCAGTCACAGAATTTAATAAGACCAGAAATTTATCTTTTAATACACGTCACCTTTTCCATTAAAAGTTATTAGAGCCTATCATCTTCGGGGGCAAGAATCCGTTCTTTACGTAGCTATCGTTTACTCCAATGCAATAATGCACTAGTATAAAGCGTCCGTCTTCATCCGCCGGCGGCCGCGCGCGCTCGATAAGCGGCAATAGGCATTGATGTTCACTGGGGACTTGAATAGCTCTCTATCTCCTAGACTATTTGACGCAGAATAGGTTTAAAGGAATTCTCTTGACGCAAATGCGAGCTTACAATGTGACATGTTCTTTCTAAAAATTGTTTGCATCGAACAAAATGCGTGAACCTAATTTAACCTATGAAATTATGTTCGAGTTTTTAACATTTCTTTGCACCATAATATTCCGTTTAGCTTAAATAACTAAGTATATGTAAGAAACATAACTAAAAACTCAGTGAGGAAAACATGTATGTCCATTATAGAAATTTCTTGCTTTATTCTTAATGTTATTAGGCAACTAGCTTTTGCAATTAATTTCTATTACAGTCACGACGTAGGAGACATTATATGCCGTATGTATTAGACTGTTTGAATCCTGTGTTATATATAAACATTAATAAGTACTTTTTAAAAATAAATAGTGACCTTTATCGGCGTTACAGCGTCTCATTTGAATGTCGGCTGTCAAGCAGAAGCGATCGTACCATTGTGAGGAGCCATTTACTTACTTCGGGGATTTCAGGGGATTTCTAGACAAACACTTCTCATCCTTCTCGTACGTCTCTGTCTATAAAAATCTAATCACATTCCAAGGATATATTTCATATTCACTTACTGCGAATGGAAACCAACATGTACTTGTTTTCGTGTCATTATGTAAAATAAAAGTACATTTAGGAAAATGGCAATTAAATTATGAATCGTAATTTAGAAATCGTTTCATAGGTTCCAAATACTTTACATTAAAATACAGTGCTCAACGTAAAAATATTAAGCAACCTATTTTCTGAATCTTAGAATAATATGCGTGAAACATCTGTTTATGTTAATAACAATTTAAAGAACAAGTATGGAAGGAAAGCGCCAAAGTTTATTACCCTAACGATTTTGTGTTTGCTTGTTCTACTTATAATATTATGTTAATGGATTCAAAGGTAAGTTATTTATAGAGCCCGATAGGCTTGCATATTAATGAAGTATTGCGTTATAATAACCTAAGCCATTTTCGAAAGTCGATAATGGGCAATAAACCTACGGATATAAGAAAAGGCGATAATTAAGAATCAAAATCACTATCATATCGTAATTATTTTGAGTTCACATTCAAATACAATGATTTTATTAACAGGTATAATTATAACTAGAATGTCTTTCTTGAATGTTTGAACAGTGTGTGTTTAATAAATTGATGGCTACTATTTAGTAGTAGTAATATTTTCATCTCTATCTAACCATTGATATCCTAACAATTATGTCTACAGTTATTCTATAAATGTAATAAATATTTTAGGTCGGTATTAAGCTTTCGATATGATATTTTTCTTCAGCGTTAAACCAAGACCTTTAATAAGACATGATTTTTATAATCAGCAAAACAGTAGTTTCGCTAAAACCATGTCTCTGTAGTACAAAGAAATTGTATCTACTTGTACCTAAAAATTATATTTACAGTTTATTTATTCGATGTGTGCTTAATATTAATATGTGTGTAACTCACATCACGCAAATCTTAAAATATAAGAGTAATAGCATAAAATGGGAAAATATCTTCATATAAGTATAGTAAATCTGGCCGGTGTCGGTAAGTGCCCGGGGCAGACATTAAGTCGCGTAACATTGTTATGCCGGCGATGGCATATTACCGCTCACTACGGGGAACCACTTTCCATATGATTCCATTTGCCCCTTTTAATTGCAATATTGCCGTTACATTTACGAAGAATTTATTGTTATATATATTTTTTATTATTCAGCGCAGTCCGACTTATATAAGGAAAATGTATGGCGGTGTATGAACCGAACAATTAGTTTTCACTTTTTTATAAAGTACCTATATGAAAAAGTGAAAAGGCTGTTTAAAATTAAGTGACTGTATTATACATGAGTGTATATAACTAGAACAACAAATTGGGGTACAATACTTTTATTTTTTCATGACGTTTCAGAGCTAAAAACGATTATATTAGTATTATGTTTATTTGTCATCCGATTTTTTTCAAATATTTAAAATATAAAATCACTATCGTTTTACACATTTATTAATAAATACGTCCTAGTACATAGATTTATTAGGAAAGCTGGCCGGTGGAAACCCCGAGGCAAAATTAAGTCGTAGGTAACCTCGTTATGCCTCTGATGGCATATTACCGCTAGCGCCCCCTCTCGAAGCACCGCTACTGAATTGAAATGATTTTTGGGTGACGCAATTGCATCCGATGAACGTTAGCAATGCTGATATTCATAACCGTGTCTACACATTTTTTCTGAAAAATCACGTTTTTCGACAAGTGAATTGCGAGTGCTATTAAAATGGTATATGTTTTTTTGCCTAGATAAGTGCACTAATTAAATGAACAAGTTTAAATTCGACTATATAATATCTCACTTTTTGTTATTAAGAACAAATATCGTCGATTACTATGAAACAAAAAGGAATACGGGTTATAAACAAACGAGAAAAACTTCCCGAAATAGTTTTCTCTACGTATTCATATATAGACTTAGTTTTAGTTACGCCAACTAGTAATTCTTTACTAAGATTTAAAATATATTAGATAAGATATTCCAGTTCATTTGCATATTGTAATCCTCGACTCGATAGTTATACAGACAGCTTCGCTTATTACGCTTTAACGCTCTCAATATGGATTAGTTTCAAATGATTATAGCCTTATGTGAAACATCGCAAGGATTATAGTTAAAGACACAAGTCGTTCGAAGTGTAAAACTTTTATACGAGTTGGCTGAACTCAAAAGAGATATAATTGGAAACTTGAGACGGCTGGTGCAATAGCATGACAGTGCGGTGAGGGCGGTGCTTCTAAACGATAATATTATCGGTGTAATTTTCCTTTTGTTCTTGCTCTTAACATTACACTTTAGAGGTATTGTGATTTTTATCGACGAATCGAAATGACAGCCATTCTCTTGTTGTGGTGGAAATTGAACTATTATATTGTGAATTTCACATACTTTTGCATTTACATTCATAATAAAAGTAAATGTTATAAGTTAAGAGTAAAAAAAATCATCATCATCGTCATCTCTCGGAATGAGAGAGTTTTAGGCCATAGTCCAACGCGCTAGCCAAGTGAGAATTGGTGGAATTCACACATCTCAGAGAACTTTTTTTTAAAGAACTCTTGGGTATGTAAGTTTCCTCGCGATGTTTTCCTTCACTGAAAAGCAGTGATTAATAATTTCTAATTCTAATACGCACATAAATCAGTGTTTGTGTCATTCATTCCGGGGTTATTTTAGGGCCTCTTTTCAGAATCAGGGGTTTAGAACATAGTTGACCGCGCTGGCTAACCGGTAGACTTCACACACCCCTAAATTTTTTTGGGTTTCTCCGGTGTTTACTTTCCTCGCGATTTTAAAACAAAGATCTGTACCTGGCATTTGAACCCTGAACACTTGATTGAGAGGCTGAGCTTGTTGTTGGATATTTATATTTTGATTTAAAAGCCATTCGAGTTTAAAAAAGTCATATTATAACGACAGTAATAACGACAACGAAATTAACATCTTTACCATATTAAAACATATATTATATATAGCAAGGGTGACATACCTGCTTCTAATAGGCGTTCAAAGCAAATCCTCAGGCATAGCAACGCTTTTGTGGTCTTTAGGTAGAATTCTAAGGTCATTCTTAGGTAGGTTGTTCCCAGGTGTCGATGAGTAGAAGTGGCGACTTACCACCACATGGTGGTACTAATCTCGTTTTACTATTTCTTTAATGTATTAAAGATGTATATATTAAAAAATCATAAAATACTATTTCCCCAATAGGTTGACTAAAAAAATAAACAATTATTAAAAACTCAATTACTTTCAAATAAACTGCTCACAAATATCTCGCGTGGGCAAAGAATTGGTTAACAGCGAACTCATTACAGTATTAGGTTTATAAATTGCAGAGTTTCTTAGAAATATTCATTAAAGTAGAGCGGAGCGCCTTCCGTCGCGTCATATTCCCGATGGGAATTGCACGTGAACGAAATTTACACTCGACTGATTAATTTCCACACGCCGTCACGATAACCTTACGCACGTAACGTGTTTATACTTCTTCATATGCTTTATTTTTGTAAAATCGATACAGCTAACTGGCTGTAATCCATCTGTTTAATGGACATTGTCGCTATCAACCGAAACGTCGACATTTACTCAAAGATTTTCGGATAATTATTTATCAGCTTTTGGAAATTGCAATGTAAATAAGCACAGTTTAATACTAGTACTCCTGTATTTTTATTGCTGATGTTGTATATCGATAATGCCGTCTTTAAATTGACTGTAAATAATAAAAAAAAAACTTAGGTAATACAAGTTAACAAATACTCTATATTTCGAAACCGATATATGACAACCAAGAAATGTAGTAAATTTAAATAGCAAACGCTTCTAAAGGTAAGTGAGGGTAAGTGGAAAGGGTAGTAGTGGTTGGTAGTTTATCTATCCAATAACCCCATCAGCTAAGTCAACGGTTCTGTTTGATGTGGCCGGAGTGGATGCACCTCGAGAGCTCTAAGTGTCCCAAGTTATTTTTGCTTCTCCCTGGCTGTACGGCGCTAAAAGCGTTTGTCTTGAATTTTTAAAGTGCCAATTGAAGTTTCAGAGACGGAGTAGACTGGTGTGACTTACCGGCAATAAGGAACTTGAGCACTGAAATATTGACGTGGGAATGTTCCGAAGTTCGAAGCTCGCTTGTTTTAATTTAGGAGGGACAGTTTGTTTGGATTCTTGGAATGGTTGTTTATGGGTTACACTCAAACTGGTTAATAAAATATCTTGTAAACTAGTCTATAGTCTTTTGTTGTAACATGTTTGCGAAACTGTTTAACATTTAACAACAGTAATTATAGATTTTAGGATTCGTTGATAAAAAAAAGAGAAATCAAGTTCGTCCTGTACTTGATATTTGACCATAATTATATCATATATTTTCTCAATAAACCTATATGGATGTTTTTTGATAACACTACAGTTACGAGACAAAGTTCGTAGCTATTTGCTATTAACTTAGCCTATTATATACCTAATATTAATTACCCGTCGTAATTGAAATTAAAAAACTTAACTTCATATTATCGAAAGTAGCACGAATATATCTCAAATTCGAATAAACTGTAATAATTTTTAAGTTATTTTGAACACACCCATTAAGAGTAAAAAGAGGTTTAACTCAGCTGCATTTACAAGCAATAGCGGGTATTTTCACAAAGCTATCTGACATTTTTGACGTTGTGTTTTCACAGTAAGACATTGAATGTTTTATTTCGTGTATTCTATATGTGTTTGCGTCCAATGCACGGTAGTGTGTGTAACGTATTTTAGATGATTTTATGTATTTTTAATGCACTATTAAAAATATTAGCATTCCATAATCCGTCTCTACATTAACTATAACCGTGCACAATTTCATACTCCTCCGTCCGCGGCAAGTATGTTAAAAAGGGATCAAAAGTTTTTGCTTCACGTATTAATACATAAGATAGATAATAACGGTGTTATTTGTTAATGCAGAAAAATATTACAACAGGCCTGCTTTTTACCTATCTGGCTAAAGGCTTACGAGAGTTTATGCCTTCCAATTTGCGCTGGTGATGTACATCATAATAGTGATCATCTAATCGCGACTACTAACGCTGAGTTTTTCTCCATAGCTCATAAGAATTTTTCCATCTCCACAATGCGGGATTGCGATTGTAATTTCCCATTCACTTCCACGGGAATGACGAATTAGAACGCAATACAACGACGTAAACAAAGGACGAATATTAAGTATTCAAAACGGCGTCGCAGCGGTCGATTGCGGAAATGACAAACCGATTAGTCGTAGGTCTGCGCTCGGGGAGAGATATATCCGCCGGAACCGAGAGAAATTACTTCCCGGTTGCTCCTGATGCTTAGCAACAATGTTTAACTATTATAACAAACAATTACATAGTTGAAAAAATCTTTAAGTCCAAAGAAAGTATGTGACTTATTCGGGAGCAAAAGCCTTTATGATTCGAGTGTTCCGGCATCAACACTACATGTTATTAATTTTTATATTATAGAAGCTGTTATCTGAAGTTTTGTAGTAAATGAGAAGGCCCAGATTCATAAGGTATTTGAAATGAATAGCAATGTATTTATAAACTGCAAGTAGGTTCAAATACAGATAGATATGTCTTGTAGTGGCTACTTAATATTAAGTGAACTTCAAACACTTTAATTTTTAAAACTGTTCTGAAATACTAGAAAAACTACTTGAGGGAACGGTGACATTTGTTCACTAAATGCACTAAACACTAAAATAATCCAATAATAACAGTAACAAAATTTGGGCTGAAGTGAGAGCGTACTCGTGTCTATGATCCAATCCCATGAACATTTCTAGGAAACTTAATCAACAGGACCCCACTCTACAATGTCCAACTCGATTTAAGATCGTACGACCAGCAAAATGTCCGCACCTCTTGCGAAGTAGTTCGCTTCATTACAATCGAAATTCCCACGGTTCATTAGGATTCCCCGGAATTCTCTGCGTTCATTAGAAATACTCTGGCGAGGTGGACCCGGACGTAAATAAGTGATTAACGCAGTTGAGATTGTTTTCAGACGGTCGCCGCTGCCGGCACTGCAACTGGCAGAGTTGTACTCTGAACTCTTGATACATTTAAAATGAGACGTACTGCCTCTAGCGGAATTCCGATGCAACACCAGAATTACAATTAGATACGGGAACATATTAGCAAAATTAAAGACTTAGTTTTACTGTTATTTCACTTTTCACAAATGGAGAGGACATGCTCCATTGAAATTGGGAGTTTTTAAACTTTATATTATAGGATGACGATAAATAGAACGATCATGATTTTACGCTAATATTATAAAAAATAAGATTATTATTCAACATACTAAAATAATGCACTAATGATGGAAGGTCATAAGACATTGATAACTATTGGAAATGTCACAACATAACTACATGACGTGAAAAATAAAACGTAAAACATTCAATTTCTAGTGGGTTTATTTTGAATCGGCGATATTAAGTAAAAGTTCATACAAAGTTACTAGAAACCTCATCCAAAGAGAGAAACTGGCAGGTACGTTTAAGCTGAATTTTATTACATCGCTTTCAAAAGAGGTAAACACTAAGGGAAGGAAGCCGAATACCGGGTACTTTTGGAAAATTATGTAAAAAAGACGTTAATCTGAATCGTATTTACATGTGCAATATTTTACATGAAATAATTAGTATAAAATGAGTAAGAAACAAATGTGATAAAAATATACACCATATTGTACTTTATATTACATGTAGGTCAAAATATTTACAATTTTAAAACCTCATATTACTAAACTGAGCATAATCATGTATTTAATGTTTCTTTATGAACATTATAGCACAGTATAGTTATAAGTGTAGTATTACTTCTAACATACTATTACTATTGACTAACATCATGTATCTGATATTACGGACTTATATGTGTAAGCAAACAACAAGAAATATTAAAAACTTCTACTACGATTTTCAATAAACATTTTCTTTAAGAAAAAAATATTTTAAATTATAATGATGATATAACACACATTGAAAAAAATCAAAAATAAAGAAAAAGCATGGTCGATAAGAACACTGTTGTATTGCTATCTAGTTTCATATAACAACCGGTGTGCTATAGAGATAAATTTCGTTACTTTGTATATGATATATTGCTATATTCGAAATTTGGCAACCTTCTGATATTCGGGTCCCTTCCTCTAATGATGTATACGGATTCATAGTATCAATATTGATTTTGTCGTAGAGCAGAAAGCTTTATGTTTAGATTTATATAATAGAGATCTCAACACCTTAAGATTTATCAACAAGTTTTTCGATATATTCGGTAATTGTTACCTTTCATTATTTTTTCCTCGAATGCCAATGACTGTTTTGATGATAGGCGAAAAACGGCTTTATTAAGAGGAAAAATATACATAAAATAAGAATAAAATAAATTATTACTTAGGTAGATATAATAGTAGTAGAAAAATAAGGTAATCATTATTTATGATTTTGTTTCGTGGAATCGAAATATTCGTAGGGACAGAAATGCGCAAATTACCGAAGCAGGTCGGAGTAGAGCCGTAGGGAAGGTTCACTGCTATCTGTGTTGGATATTGGCACTTGGACATAAGTTAGCGGTAGGTTTAGGGGCTAAATGGGCCCGCACGTCCGGGCAAACACTGAAGCAACTTAACAAGTTTAGGCAAATTTATAACCGCTGGGATTTGAGATCATCTCTGCAACTTGAAACCGTCACGTGACTGTCACATTGATCTTCGCAAATTAATACGAGGTTTGTCAGTTATGTTTTGGGATAGTTTGGTAGTAATTACGGTTAGTTTAAGTTTTCATCAACAACTATATAAAGGCAAATATGTTTACAGTTCAATACCTTTTTCTGTTTTGGGTGTCGATTTTCTTTCTCTTTTTGTTTCTATTGACGTGATTTAGGTATCAATGTTTATATAGGCGCTTAGGAAAATGTATGGTCGAATTTCAATCATTGGGTGTAAATAAATATTGATGTGGTTGAAAAACTTGCATATTGTTTTCAACACATAAGTACTTACACGTTCCAGTCTTAACAATCCATAATTAAAACCATAAAATCGTGTTTAAAGGTGAAGTAACATTTGTAACAAAGCGTGCTCTAAGGGCGATGTACTCCTGGGTTATCGCTCCGTATACACGCTTATGCAATTATAATAAAGCTCAAGCTACCGATTTTATTCATGTTACTATCCAGTTATTATCCATTCGTTCTCTAAAATGCACTACTGTATTCTCTGCTTGTTATTTATTACTTTACATTCACAAAAATGTATCTTATATCCTCAGTCTATCTTCTATTCGAGACAGTTAAAATTTACAAAGTAAAGGATGACTACATTTATTTGTAATAACTGCTGAATTATGAGTTATTTGTGTGATAAAATATACTCTTGTTGTCGTTTCTGTGTATAGATAATAGGAATTAAAGAAGTTCCTTGTATATTGAATAAATAAGGCGTATTGAAAGTTTTATACGTTATTTCTTTTCAAGTAATAATGTATTTTGTTTGGATCAAGTAATACAATCTTATCGCTAAGACCCTATTCGTAGCAACCAAATCATTTACGCATAAAAGTGTTTTTAGAATTGTATTTTAGGAAGTCATAGATTTTTGTGTATAAGCATAAGTTAAATAATTCATATTCCAATTTACTAAAAAGACCAAAGATTTTTGTTTACATTAATATATAAAATGCAGTCCAATAACTTTTCTTACTTTTAAAGACTCATGTTTGCATATTTTTATTGCAGTCGTTACGGTTATCGTGTTTTACAATTTTCCACTGTATTTGAACTGTTGAACAGGGGTGGTACTAGCGTTGTATAAAGAATATTTTCTCAAGTCGAGCGCATAAAGCGGTGGCACAAGGGTGCATGCCCTGTAGGGCGGCGCACTGCAACTAGAAGGTTCTTGCCCGCACTAGCACTCTTTGTTATGCTATACTCACGTCGAGGTTCCCTTTAAATACTGCCCTAAATTAAATAAAGGTAGATGTTAATTCTACACACATCTTCACTAGTTACTCGAGTTTAGTAGATTAAGTACCAGAAATCGAAAAAGTTGCCAAAATTTATAAGGCCTTTACATTTCAACAATCCAGATTGTTGTAATAAATATGATATAATCAAGGATTTTTAGCTCCTTTAAGCGGTCATAATAGTATACTAGATCTAGTTTATCGTTTGAAGAGTTTGATTTGAAAAATCTTATAGTGTGTGTGTGGGAATTAATTTAGGATATCAACGAAGACATCTATATTTTTCAACTCGACAATGACAACGGTCGCTCTATTCTTAAGAAGCGAAAGGTTTATTCAAAATCAAAGTATTTATCTATGACAAACTACATATTCCTGGGATTTCAGATATTTATCTACAATAGGGGTCGATGTACAAGCTCTAGTGCAGGTTCGACAACACTGAGGTCAGTGCTACGAAGGTCGAAGTCCTTACAATCTTCACTTATATAACAAGTTACGTTCGTGATATTGTTGTTCTTTTGTGCTTAGGTGCTTGAGAATGTATGCATGCACTGAACTGAATTGTTAGCAAATTTCCATTCCTTTGTTACGGCTGACATATTCAGAAGTATTGTTTTATATGCTGCTTTTAATAAAAGATCTTAGAAGTCAAGGAAAATTGTTTCGATAAAAATGTTTTTAAATTTTAATATTCAATTTACACACGCGATATTGACTCAAATATGATTTTAAATGTGTGTGGCATAAATAAATCTGATTTAAAGCAGAATAAATTGTAGCTACGGAGTATTATTCGTCAGTTATATACTACAGAGAATGGTCGGAAAAATTCCATTAATCTGTCGAATTCCACAAAGTTAACCTCAGTTTTTCAGTTTCTCAGTTTTTCAGTGGTCCTTGTTGAAAGATACCTATTGCGCATCGATTACTACGTCAAATCAGTGTAAAAATCACTGACAAGGCCTGACTTTTCGTTTGAGAGGATTAACAAGATATAGGTACTCGATATGTAGCCGATTGATGGTGAAAAACGGAAAGATGCACTTAGACTTAAATACATTTTAGGTCGCTTACATGTTGAATGTTGCGTTGGATTTCTTACTTTAGAAATGTTGCCGCTCACGGAGGTTTTAGTGTTAATAGTTGCAAATTACTATAAAAGTAGAATGAAGATTGAATTATTGGATGTGTTGTCTTGGTGTTTCCGTAACACATCTGGTGACAATTCGGCACTACCCCCCAGCAGGTTAACCCCATAATTTTCCTCACATATGACTACAGTCCTATAAAAAGTAGCCCACAGACTCAGTGCTATCCCGGATTACTTAAATGCTTTGTGGAAATATGTTTCCCTTATCACAGCCGTCACACCAAAATTTAGCAGCGTTAAGGGCTGTTATTATATGGTAAAAATAGGTGCGGACATCGTGTCGCCGGAGAGGAAGCACGAAGGGTGCTACTACCTTTAAACTATGTTATAATTTATAGGCATCCGGATATTTTTACAGACGTTCGGAAGCCTTTTACCAGGCGGCTGTTCAGCAACGTATTTAAATTAAGTCCCACGTTTCAAAGGGAACCTCATTTGCGTTTACAAAAGTGCAGATCATATTTTTTCTTCTGTGTGTTTGAATTGAAAGCGGCGTAATATTCTTTTTTGTCTCTGAGGCCGCGGGTTTTGTATTCAGCATCTCACTCACCTGTAAAGAAAGAAAAGAAAATGTTAATTAAGAGCCACTGAACGAAATTGATATCATCGGAAAGAGGCCTGTCTTATTGTAAACGGATACAAACAGTTGGTTGGGCGGAAGCTGTCAGCCGATAGGTTCTTATTTGAAATGGATTTTTGTTGCTTTGATATTCGGATGGCAAAAATGATGTTATTGTGTTGTCTTGTAGAATAATGTTTTATAGTCGGTCGGTACAGTAATTATATTATTATTTATGTAATATATATATGTTTATATTTTGTTTCATGTTTACTAATATACTGTAATCATGTGTGATTTAGCGATATAACTGACGGTATGAAATCAAACCGTTCAAAAAGCGTAAGGAGTAAATGTTTAGGTAATGAAGTAAGGGATGCAAGCCGGTAGTGGGTTCGCAATGCCAAACGAGGCTGAAACGTGCATCTCATTAACACGTAGCGGGATATTTAGGGAGCGGCCCGCGCGCGGTGAGCCGCGAACTAGCATTTGGCAGGGCACGAGTTCGAACACAGCCGGTTCTGTAAACTAAACAACTCGTAAAAGTGTAAAAGTCGTAACGATAGCGGTGGAGCGAGCTGCCTAATATGAGCGGCGGCTGGAGCCGCGCCAGTAGCACTCATTATCAGATGGGACGTTCCGGGCGCAACCCTTTCGTTTTACGATTGGCCTCTAATTACGCCAGTGCTCAAGGCGGCGCGCTTTTTCAGTTGATACCGGTCCGTAGCGGGCGTACATTGCCAAATACACGTAGATATATTTATCGACGCAAGCCAAATCGTTTACGCGCTTCGACTGCGCCGATACCGACGTTTCGTGCAACAATCGGGTTGTGTTTGCGATATGAAAAAAGTCTCGAAAAATGTCGCCGAGCCGCAATAACAGGCGAGCGAGGTTTACGAGAGTCTGCTGATAAAGCCGGCGCGGCACGCGGAGTGCGGGTCGCCTTACGACGTGTTGCCAATTTATGCCGCGCGATAAGCTGAGTTTGTTTAGCCTCAAGCGGCGGCGAATTACGGGGGCTGAATCATATGTTGCAATACCTCACTTACTTGTGACGTGTAAGTTGTATGCTGTCGAGTAGGTACACACTCATTATTTTGTATTCGGCGGGATGAATGTATTTTATAGTATCGCATTAGTCGCTTATTGCATAAAAAGTATAGATATTCCGTCTACATCCATCAATATTGATGGCATACAATGCATTTGCGAAGCCGGAGGGATTACAGCGAGATGAATTCTGTTACCGCGAGGTATTTCTGGGTTGCTACGGGTGTTATTGTAACATATTCACGATTCTGGTTGGCGCTCAATTTGCGGAGTACTGAGTGGAATTACATGGAATCGCTCGCAGGGAATATTAGTATGCGAGCGCCGAACGCCACTGGAATGAGCCGACGTGACGTAGACCGATGTCTCTGCCGACTTTACGTCAAAATGCAATAACACGAATATCGTAAACCGGTGATGAAACTCAAGTAATCGTGGAAGGAACTGTAAAATTTAATTGCTCGTGACAATCGCTTATATTGCTATGTAGCAACATAAACTTGAGATTGTAGTCTTACATTACAATATTGGTATTGTAAAACATATTTTGTGCAGATGCCTATAATAACGTTTTTATTTCACTGAAGAAACAATTAGGCTTATATTCACTGAAAGTTGATGATGCAACGTAGGTATAGTTATTTGTCACTAATGTCAAATTCCTTCACGAAGTTTATGGATTAGGTAGTTATACCCGAACATTCATCACTCATTGTTTTATTTCTATTAATGACAGTCTCTATTAATTATTGAAAGTCTTAATATTGCGTAAGCCTCCGTATCATTGAAAACAAAAAAATGGTGTCGTTTTGTCGGTAACTCAGAATTACGTAGAACATGCTTAAAGTCTGTAAAACTGGAATCAGCAGGGTATTCAATTCTAGCTAACCAATGACCCAATAAAGCGATATCTATTCGATTTACGGTCTGAAAAACATGGGTGTGACCGCAAAAAGGCGATCGCGTTTTGATAGTGATCGATTGGACATGATTATAGGGCCTATCCTGTATTATACACTTATTTGGGATGAGCGGTATGAAAGATGGGGTCGTTTTGTCGCGACTAGTACAAACGCGTGACGTGCATGGAGTATATGGGACTGAATTCAGCAGTAATCCGCAGTATGGGCGACGGGACATGACATGCATACGCTGCTTGATGTATGGCTACGCAATGTTCGTAACTCATACCAGTTTGGTAAAGTATAAAGTAAGTACGATTGATGAGTATTATACTATATTATCCACGTAGACATGATGGTGTTAGGATTTTTCTTCTTATCATAATGTAGAATATCAAAAACAGATATTCGTAAAGAAATTTCTACTGAAATTTGCTTGTGTTATTAGATCAAGTAGTTATTACAGTTTTTTAGTTATTAAAATTTGATACTGAATATTTTAAACAGATTGCGAAAATTCATAAGTAGTTTCAGCTATGCTGGAATAGGTCGAGGGAGAGTTTAAAAAAATTTTCATTGAAAAACTTTTTCTTTTAATTAATACTTTTGTCAACTTAACTAAAACAAAAAAGAGTTATTGATCTAGTTTTTGTATTAATAAGTATAACAAATTATTGATATATTAACTATCACAACCTAAATTTATTAACGTGTTACTAATACTTATTTTTTTCTTAAAATTTCTTATATTATTACTGAATGAGCGTTTATCAAAATAACAACAAAACGTTAATAAATATTTTTTAATCAACGCATTCTAATACTTGCTTATTCAATTACAAAACATCGTCAATGAACTAAATAAAACAATATTTATAAAAAGGGAAATTAATTGAAAGGGCAAAATTATGCGTGAAGATGAGACGTCGGAGTGTCCTGCCCCTCGCCGGGGACTCAACTCAATCTTGCCCCATTACGCGCGACAAATTGGAAAAATATTCAATTACACCATGCTAAATATTGGATTATATCAAGGCAAATTACAATTTTAGCACTGGGACTTCGCGCTGCACGTTGTAAAGATTCACGGGGAACTCAAGTGAGATAGTTATGTTTATATGTAATGTACGTTTACTCTGTATAATAAGTTTAAATCTATTTACAAATGCACAGTGCAGATGTGTTACTTTTAATATAGTAGAGTGTTATCATACTTTAACGGAGTTAAGTTTGGTAGTAATCTATGTTAAAGTTAGCATTTGTACCTGGTCATATAAATATGCTTACTAAAATATCTTTTATACTTCATAAATGAGTTGATAGCACTGGCTTACACATTCATCGACTATGTTTGTATCTCCATATATAAAACGTGGCCTACCCATATATGGCTTATATTGTTATATTATATTGTAGTAGCAAACAAGCATGCAATCTACTTGATGGAAAGTGGCAACTGCGGTCCATGGACATCTGTAAGCAACTTAATATAGAACAATCTTAATCTATCTAAAGTCAATCACAGATGCGTTACTACTCCCAAGGACTAAAATGGTCGCTTATGAAAATGATCTGGAAACTACAACCTTCTACTAAATCGCTGCTTCACGCTAGAAATAGGTGTGTCGGAGGCACCTCCCCGGTCGAAACATACATTTTTAACCTAGATAGAATAGTCTAAGGCACTACAAAATAAGTTCTGCAATTGCGTATACATACATACGCACAATAACAAGGGACTTATTTACAAATAAAAACAACGGAGAAGTTTGAGCAAGGAGTAGTGGGCGTGCGATTAATCGACAGTTGGAGTAATTGGCAATTAATCACCAGCGTTTTCTATTTCAGCCGGCGACGTCCCACTACGCCCGCTAACGAGATTGAGACTGCACCGTGTGTCGCAATAGGACACTCCATTTCATTCTGAGGATCGATCAAAACTTTAATATAGCTTGGGAATACTGGATAAATTGCTAATCTATACTTTGAACAAATACAACTCGCACTTCGAGCGATCGAACTACTATGACCGCTGTGATATACGAGACGGTTATTAATTGTTGTTAAAGTACCTAAAGTAATTAAAACTGTTTAATCATTGCTTAAAGGAAGTACACATATTTTACCATAGAAGAATGGATATTCAAATTAATTTTAATAGTGTGTATAAACAATAGTTCAACCGGCGAGGTACATTCGCATCGCTACATCGCTACATTTATTTCTAGCGTAAAAAAAGCTTGCGTTTCGAGTGAAGGGTGTGGTTGCAGGCTCACTGGTATATGACGGGACCATCTCCTCCTCATAGTCCTCAGGAGTAGAATCGACTTCAGATAGAACGACGAATTAACTTCAGAGAGAATCCCTTTTCTAAATGAAGTTTCTTACAGATGTCCATGGGCGGTAGTGACCACTTACAATCAGGTAAGCAAGCTCTTTGGCTACTTCGGATAACAGAAATATTTTGTTCGAAGTAATTTGAATGGTATCCAAGCTATGAGTATAATCATAAATGTTAACAGTAGTTCTTGGTATGGATGCGGCAATGTTATCATCATAGGTCTATGGCAAGTGTTTGTGCTGTTGTTTGAATTAAAAAGTGTGGATATAACGACTTAGTTATATTGAACATTTCAACTTCTACTAATATTATAAAGAGGTAAAGTTTGTAACTTTGTTTGTTTATAAGGGGTAATCTTCGGAAATACTGAACCGATGATGAAAATTGTTTCAGAATCAGAAAGCTACACTATTCAGGAGTGCTACAGGGTATATTGCGTTACGATTGAACAAAATATAAGTAACGCTCAACGAATAGGGACGTTTCGGTTCGGCTAGTAGACAATACGATTACTATTGTATTAAGTCATTAAAATGCATAAAATTACAATGAGGTAAGAAAATAACGGATTCTGTTATAAAGTAACAAATAATCTTAATCAAATGTAACTAGATTTAAGAAGTGTATCTCCGAAGCGTAGGTAAATTTCCATTTTCATACTGATTCAAAATGAGATACTTACGTCGGATTTGTAGTGTATTGTATATATTCCACGAAGGCAAGAGGAGCGAGTAAACTAGGTGCGCTGTTTTACATAATAATTTATGCTTTTCCGATGCAAAAATTCAATAGTACTTATGTTAACTTAATTTTTTCTCGTAATGAAAGCATTAAAATACAGTTTTATTTGTTGCAAAAACTCCTTGCAATATATGCTATTAGTGCATACATACATACCTATTTGGCTTTTCCTTTTGTCCAAAAAATGTTGAGTGACTGAGATATTAACTGTGACTTTAAGTCGATATTCAGAGATATAATCTATATCTTAACTTTTTTCCTTTTATCTTATAAGTATTCGTGTTCGATATATTTACCTAGTAAATAGTAATAAATGTTGGATGATGCGTAAATGATCTGCGATTGACAATAACTATCCTATTGATTATTTATCAATCTTTAAGCAATCATAGGTTGTGGTTCGTCGTCAACCCATTATTGTCCCACTGCTGGGCACGGGTCTTCTCTCGGAATGAGAGAGTTTAGGCCATAGTCCACCGCGCTGGCCAAGTGCGGATAGGTGGACTTCACACACCTCCGAGAACTTTTTTTAAAGATCTCTCGGGTGTGTATGTTTCCTCACGATGTTTTCCTTCACCGAAAAGCAGTTATAATTAATGTCTAATACACACATAAATCAGTGGTGCGTGCCTGGGTTTGAACCTCGGACCTCCCGATCGAGAGGGCAAGTTTCAACCACTAGGCTATCACTGCTCATATAGGTTGTGGTTCAGGTGCACTTAATTATACGAAATTTCCTTTTTAAATTACCCTTAATCTATACCGAATAACAGCGCATATATAATAGATTTTAAATAGGTTTTCTGTTTTATTTGACTGATTTTTGTTATTTCCATCGATATATATTTCAAAGCGTGGCAATCAACCTTGTGCCAAGAACCTCCGGCCATATTGAAAAAATACATAAATCCTATTAACAGTAATCTGATGTGATCGAGAACGCCTGCCGAATGCGAGCCACCCGGCCTCAGAAAGCCGACTTTATTCAGATCGGTATCTTTACAACGTAATTAAGTAAATTTCGATGTCGTTTCACTCCATTTCCGAAATAATAAGAATAAGAGCTCGGATAACCCGCGATTTAAATCGATTTCGCTTTATTTCTCCATCGTTTTTAATTATGGCTCTCATCTGGGGTAATATAAGAATTGAAAGTTCACGTAGGAATGTCGTTCTTAATTTTTTTGGTATACCTACCTACCTACTATTAATCGGCATGGTAACAGCACTATGCATTTAAATTTTTTTTCGGGGTCTGGGTGTTTGTGTATTCGTCTTTGTGCATGTGCGTTCAAAACATTATTACTCCAGGTAAAAAGTTACCTAAAGTAATAATGTTTTAAACGCAAAATCAAAGGATTTTATCTTAAGGCAAAATAATAGTCTACGGTAAGTTAGACATACACCTTATATTATAATATAGCCAAATGTAGTGTTGTAGTAAGTTCTTTGTGAAAACCCACGAGTGTTATTGAACTATTCCAGGCAAATCGAATTATGGTATAGTCCAGCCCTATCAACGTGCAGTTTAATCTAATCGGTGTAGAGCTTTGTGCCTCCGCACATCAGGCCGAGATCATAGATATAATCGTATAGTCAAAATGTATAGAATTATATTGAACTAACAAGTTTATATATATAACTAGCTGTCCCGACAATCATTGTTTTGCCATATAAAAAATAAATAAAAAATGTTAAGGGCGGAAAACCCTTAAGGGGTATGAAAAATAGATGTTGGCCGATTCTCAGACCTACTGAATGAGCATATAAAATTTGGTAAAAATCGGTCAAGCCGTTTCGGTGGAGTATGGCAACAAAAACTGTGACACGAGAATTTTATATATTAGACTAGCTGTCCCGACGAACGTTGTTTTGCCATATAAAAAATAAAAAAAAAATGTTAAGGGTAGACAATCCTTAAGGGGTATGAAAAATAGATGTTGGCCGATTCTCAGACCTACTGAATAAGCATATAAAATTTGGTAAAAATCGGTCAAGCCGTTTCGGAGGAGTATGGCAACAAAAACTGTGACACGAGAATTTTATATATTAGACTAGCTGTCCCGACGAACGTTGTTTTGCCGTATAAAAAATAAAAAAAAATGTTAAGAGTGGACAACCCTTAAGGGGTATGAAAAATAGATGTTGGCTGATTCTCAGACCTACTGAATAAGTATATAAAATTTGGTAAAAATCGGTCAAGCCGTTTCGGAGGAGTATGGCAACAAACACTGTGACACGAGAATTTTATATATTAGATATAGAAGAGGCAAACGAGCATGTAACGAAATGGACATGTAGGGCACTTATGATTTTGCAGGTGGTAGAAGCAATGTAGTTCGACCGGAAAAGTATCACCGCCCCACCAATTTCTAGCGTGAAGCATTTTTTGCGTTTCGATGGAAGGGTGTGATTGGCGGCATACTTTTATATGAGGGGACCATCATAGTTCTCGGGAGTAGGAACGCGTCTGTGATTAACTTCAGATAGAACCCATGTTCTATTTGAAGTTGGTTCAAGGTATCCATGGGCGGCAGTGAACACTTAGGTGAACTGCATGCTCGTTTGCTACTCCATAGGAATAACGACACATGTGATCAATCCCAGATAGGAGAGTTAACACTGGGTAAGTTAAAAATGCTTTTGATATGTCTCTTTTACTTCACTTTTCAAACCAGAGTACAACCACGCTAACACTCTAACGAGCTAAAGATGTTATTATTAGGGAGAGATAAGCGTGGAGATTGTGCCGCCGGGCTCGAACTACAACTACTACTACTTTAAAAAGTAATCGGAATATATATTAAATTCCCAAGAAATGCTTTTGCGGTTAGGTCAAAACAGTGGGTCTACTGTAGGCAAACGTATTTGCCCGACAAACAAAGGATTATTCCATTAACGTAACGTCACAACAACGTCGGTAACATCGACGTTGTTTAAGACGCATCTACAACGAAAATGGATTAGTTGGGCAATACGTCCAGTGATTTATTCAGGGGTATTCGATGGTTATTTGTATCGGCGAGATCGCAAGAGTGGATTGCGCCGCGACACCTTTCAAATAAATTGTCTTGAGACTAGCTCGAGACGGTAAACAACTCACAGTATGCAGATGTTCGCAGTAACCAAGCACCTTCGTTCAACGGTTAGTGCGGGCCCTCGAATTTGTTCTCCATTCTCGTTTCCGTACGTTGCGAAATTGATTTCACTATTTTCGCAACCTCTCTGTTTAATCTACAAAGTAGATAGAGTTGGATGATGTAGCTTTGTATAGTATGTAGTAGAGAAACTCTTTGTTCTGGATTACTTAGTAAATAGAATATGTATTGAACGTACCTTTCAAATGTAAGTTTGTATTTGTAAGTAAGCAACACATACATGTTATTTAGATATATTTAATCTACTATTAACAGTACAGTATTTCTAAAAGAGTATTGCATAATACGATTGTCTTACACAGTTCTAATTTAGACGCTTATATATGACATCTTTAAAACCTTGTAGAGTCAGCCATTTTGTATTTCCAATAAACAACAGCGCAAAGTTTAACAATTAGCGCCACCTTTCACCTCATTCGATGATACCTCTCAATCGCAAGCAAACAAGTTGATTAATTACTGGACACCGGAATACAAAGTTCCGATTGTGGAGCACAAACTGCGGGCGGGACGATTATAAGGATGAAAATGCTGCACGATGCAGGTTTTGAGCTTTTGAAGCATCTTAAGTTTGTTTTTAGGCGCCATTGTTATCCGTTAGATGCGCTAACTTTCTCATTATTATTATATTGATAAGTTATTTAGTGAATAATTTCAAAACATTTTCACTAAAGAAGGTTCAAACAGCATTAATTCAAAAGGTTCAAATAGCTTAAGTAATAATGTTTAATGGTAGCCTTTGTGTGGTAAAAACCAATTGGTGTGTACAAAGTTACACAGAAAAGTTTGGGTAGCAATGCATTTGTGATCGATTTGGGATAGTAATCCGATTTGTAACAGTATATATATTATAATTAACAACCTCAGGTAGCCTGTTTAACCTTCACCTTAAAATTACTTATGCGGTATAATAGAATGGGTTATTTCATTTACCGTTGATTTTTTCTACAACCCTAACGAGTTTGATGTTCCACTTCTTGTATGAGCAATAAAAACAATTCCAGTAACACGTTGTCGCCACGAAATTGGAGTCCCAATAGCGTTGATGTCAGGCTGCCAAATTACCGACCCCCCGCCCTAACAACTGTCCAACACCACTGCCATTATGGCCGATTGCTTTTAATAAACCTGTTATTATCATTATAATCTTGTAAAGTCGGGAAAATTAGAAACCTTGTCAAGGGAATACCACCATATGCTTTGAATCTTTTGTAATCACGGCAATATATAGGGTAGTGCTCTTTTACTGTTTGCTATAATTTGTCTAATGATCAGAGAACAAATAAATATAATAAATTAAAAAAACATATATTCCTTTTTATATCACTGTTCTTGAAGTCATCCTACTTAAAGAACTTTATGATTGCGTTCATTTTGAGATTCATATAAAATAAAAATTGTATGTTTAATTTTCTAAATGATATTTCAGCAATAAGTCGATTAAAATGACAATTCTCAGCAATTGTTTTTCGATGTCAAGATATCAAGTCTACGGCGTAGCAGACACGGGTGTCGCTAAGCTGCGTAGGCTGTTGGCAGCTGGCTCGAATCTGCGAGTTGCCAGCGCTACGGATAAACCCGCCCGTTAACACACTAGTGAGATATGGGTACGCTCACCTTGGATTATGAACTACACCTTAACTACGTCGTAGAAGATCTAGTAATACGACATGCGATGTAATGTCTTTCGTTATGCTCGGAGAATGCGCTGTCGTCAAGTTAGTATTGTTCCACTGCTCGCAGGTCTTCAGTTAAAGCTAGAGAATTTTAGGCTATAGTCCATTATGCTGATTAAGTGTAGATTGTTACACTCCACACACCTTTGGGAAACTAAATTATAATTATAACAAGATACCATTTATAGGAACCAATGAATTTTATGTTTAACGGAAGTATGGTAGAACCAGTGTATTTCGAAGGGGAAGTATCAACGCCACACCTATTTCTAGCGTGAAACATTTCTTACGTTTCCATAGAAGGGTGTGGTTGCCGGCACACTTTCACATGAGGCGACCAGCATAGTCCTCGGGAGTAGCAACGCATCTGTGATTGCCTTCAGATGGAACCCATGTTCTGTTTGTAGTTGATTACAGATGTCCATGGGTGGCAGTGACCACTTACCATCAGGTGGACTCGTTTGCTACTTCAATGAGATAAAAAAAAAGTATGGGTCAGCATTTTTGTTCTTTGAGACTATTAAACATGGAATTAGACATAATATTCTATTATCTATAGTACTAAATGGTACACTTAAGTTTTCAGTTTTGTAAATATCAAGCAATATGTTTATTATTTCTATGGTAAAGTTGTTGAATAGTTGCGATAGTAATATTATGAGTTGTATCGTGCCACTCCCTAAATAGTATAAACTGTCTTGCTGTCGCCAGATATCATTATTCCAAGCTTGTAGTATATCAATCTAAATGCGTCTTCGGATGCAGTCACATGTAAATGACGCGCAGACAATCTCGTATACATGTAAGTGTGAAACGGTAGCTCTCAAGTGCATTGCGAATGCAAATCAAGCGGCCAGGTGTAACAGGAAGATAATGGGGGCTTAGCGATTGTGTTCGGTTTGATTATCGTGAGTTGACGCCTATTTAAGTAAAGAATATTCTCATTAATTTAATCGATCAATGTGTCTTCCAGCTATGAGGATTATTTTAAACTAACTTCTGTTTCTGATTTCATACAAATATTAGCTATAATAAGTAGATGTTCATATAATAGGTGCAGAATATTAAAAAAATATTTCTTATGTGATATCTACATGATAAAGTGAACCTGTTGTCCAAATTTCACGACAATAGGTTTCAGTAAGAGTAGTAGTAGTTTAGGGGAGATCCTTGTACCTTAGGACACCTAGGGACAACGCTATATTTACTTTAAAAATGAAACTCGAGCTACTTTATGGTCTAAATCTCAGTCGTACCCGAAAAAAACGACCATCTTAAAAGTTATTGTCTTGTGGTTGTGCATTTTCAAAATTACGATACAGTTTTTTTTCTTTATCTGTTTTCATCGGTGTTTTGTGTGCAATATTGCAGAGTAAAGGCTAAGTACCAAGTAATAGGGATGAATCACCATTGTCCATCTATTGTAGCAGTAATACAACTGCTATGGACGTATAAAGTAAGCATAACAATTAATAAATTTATAAAAACCTACCTAAAATTTTGCAGCAAACATGAGTATGCTTACTGCGGAAACAGAGATTGCAAATCGTACTCGTATCATTCGTGTTTTCCGTCAACCGTCCAATAATTTGCTATTTTGTAAATTTGACAAATCGTTCGGGCGGGCCTACGTATCGTGATCTCGTCGCGGATATCGTAAACCGCCGAATCGGTAGCCCATAACGTATAAATCACGGTATAGAAGTGCGCCTGTTTTCTGTATGTTCGTTGAGCTATTTACGTTTGGCAGTTTCTGCCGATAGTTTTTTCTATCAATATTTCTACGCGGCGCGGGTACCTGGACGCCGTGGTTAATGGTCGTCTGCAAGATCACTTGTTGTGTATTAACCTTCCAGTGAAATGATTGATCAAGGTGTTATTATGTGGTAACGTATATCGGCGTTAAAAATGCTTAGAAGATTTTAAACTTTTCAGATTAAATAAATAAATTGTTATCTGGGTTACGTAGCCCAAAATAGGTTTTAGTGGGTACTATCATCAACATTCTTGCTTACACGTCGTAACTTTTAATCGACAAATGTTTGAGAGCGGATGTGAGATGAACTTCCTAACAATGAATAGCTTACCGCGTATACAGAACGAACAATAATGTTTGTCTAATCAATTGAGGCTAATTCAAAGTAAATTGATGACTAATAGAAGTAGTTTCTCATTCTGAAGCAATAGATTCTACAATTTTGTAAAACTGTATATAATGAATTTTATGGAGGTGGAATAAGCTTTAAAATTCTGATGTTATTATCTAGATGACACTAACACACATCTTTTTTTGTCTGACTATAGTAGAAAACGAGCATGCAGTCCACATGATGGTAAGTGGTCACTGCCGCCCATGGACATCTGTAATCAATTTCATACAGAACATGGGTTCCATCTGAAGTCAATCATAGATGTGTTGCTACTCCCGAGGACTATGATGGTCGCCTCATATAAAAGTGTGCCGGCACGCCCTTCCAATGAAACGCAAAAAATGCTTCACCTTCAAATTAAATCAAATCTAAATGTATATTAAAGCAAAATACAAATTGAAATGTATTCTTCATTCTTCTTTCTTCCTTCTTTTTCTTTCTTTACTACTCTTTACTCATCTTCTTCGACGACGCATCCTCAGCCAAGATCGCTCACTCAAGGAGGTTGTGATGGGCCGAGCAACGAGTGCACACATCACACCCAGGTTGAGTGAGTAACCTGGATTGAGATCGCTAATTTCTTCTTCTTCTTTCTTGGTTCTTCTTTTTATGTTATTCACTCTAGTAGTAGCCTTAAAATTTGTTGTACATACCCGTAAACCATAAATCCAGATTTAGTTGAATGTTTTAATTAACGTACAAATTTGGAGTTCAAATATGAAATATGTTCGATAGTTTCATCGGTTTAATTCCTGCATTATGTTGTAGAGATATACTGTATATTACGTGTAATATATTGCAGAATATTGTCACATCATAATTACTAGGTCGCAAATTCGTCGACAAGTTTGATAATTATTAGTAAATTGATGATAATAACAGTGTTTATGATTATTAAAATTATTAACTAACTTATTCCTGCGGCTTTGCCTGGTTCAGTCATGTCTGGCTCAGTATTGACTATCCTATGTCTTAATTTAGGACATTAACTATGTGTTCTTTTTGCATGAAAGCGGAACAAATAAACTTACAATCACGTTTAAAATAGTATCTATATATTAATACGTGAAGCAAAAACTTGGGATCCGTTATTAAGATACTTGCCGCGGACGGATGGGTATGAATTTACGCACAGTTTGGTACAGTTGATGTAGAGAAGCAGTACGAAATGCTATATTTTTTCAAATAATACATGAAACATATGTACATAAAATCAACTAAAAACACATTACACACATTACCGTGCATTTGACACATACACATATAAATAATTAGAGAAATAAAACAACGTCTTACTATGAAACACATAACGGCAAACTTTTCAGACGTCTTTGTCAAAAAAATATTATTGTTTTTAAATGCAGCTTAGTTAAATTAAACATAATTTTACCTTCAACAGGTATATTTAAATTAACTTGAATATTAATACATTTTAATTGAATTTGAGAAATATTCCTGCTACTTTGGACAATTGTTGAACTATGGTCGAATTTCGACCGTTGCGAAGGGTGACTAGTATATAATATTATATACCTAAAGTAGAGATAAACCAATGTGCATAAAAGGCGGGAATAATCACGTTTCATAAATCTATAGGCACGTTATCGTGAGTTTGGTCGATGGCGTTGAAAATAGACCGCTGTGAGCTTCGCCGCAAACCGATCGAACGTCTTATTCCGGCTATTTCGGTGGCAATAAGTGGTGTTTGGATATTTGAGAATATCTGAGGTATTTTACCATAGTGACAGCGTAACCGCTGCATCCGTGACCGAGATCAGGTGATGAACATCAGATGGACAACATGTCCGTTTTATAACTGTATAACATAGATAAATTTTCTTATTAACGTGAAATTGGCTGCAATTGGCTGATTATAAACATTCTTGAGATCCTACTTTTAGTTAACACCCAATAGTAAACAATAAGTACCTCAAGTAGAATTCGAAAGTAGAAATATAAGGTAGAGATTAGAAAATCTTATATACTTATAAGCCTATTATGACATCAACGAATTTATAAACTGTGACATAGATATTTAAAATAATTGTAACCTTAGGCTGACATTGTTTGTTTGACTTGACAAAAAAAAATTGTATACCCAAAAAGGGTGGACTGTTGTGGACTAAATTATGATTTGTAACACCATATTGTAAACCAACAGTGAATAATAAATTAGTATTATTACTATTATGCTTATGTTTGCCTTTCTTTTTCTTATTTCTCATTAGTAGACTAAAAATAACTATATAATGCAAGTAGAAAACAAGTTTTCTACTTGCATTAGTAGATACTTGTATCTAATGCAAGTAGAAAACTTGTTTTCTACCCAAATTTAATGTGTTGCCCTAATAACGACTGGTATCGATCGCTTTTAGTAAATAAAGCTGTTTTATTACATCCCATTTTATCGAGCAATAATCCAAAAGAGCCAGTTAATTAATTAATTGAATTCTCATAAAAACGGGGCTATTCATGGTACTTATGAGAGGACGTCAACGACAACTTTTATAGTCAGCTAACAGAAGGGGTGCGGTTCCGAGCGCCATCTATTATTTACAGTACGAACTACGCTTGGCCTACCCTCGTTTACATCACAATTAATTTAATTTGCTTTTTATAGGCTTCTTCCATTGTAACGTGGAGTTGAGGGCGTGAATTTTCTCGTGATTTGGTAATGGAGGTAATTGCTAATTGTGAAGTTTCTTATGTTTTTAATTGTTCATTATGCGTGTTTGTTTTGAACGAAGAGAAATACACAACGTTTACTGAAAGTTTTTATATTATCGTTTTTGGGTGTGGCAATACTTTTGAGAATTTATTGGTCACGAGGAACTTTAGTACTATTTACGTTATTGCATTTTTGTGTGTGATATATTACTTATAATTAGCGTTAAAAAGATTGTTTAATTTGTGCTCCTATATTTCCGATATCATATGCATATGTAGCAGCTATGTACTCGTTGTATTTGATCTCAATGATGTTCAATTACGTATATCAGCCGTTCCTCTCACAATTGGGTATAAATGAAGTCGTCTGTTACAGTGGTTCTCAAATATTTTTTTTTCCCCTAAAATAGCCCTGTTCGACGCGCAAACTTTGACAACATAGTTCTTATGCTAATTTACGTACATTAATTATTAGATATTATGGGGCTTGTGGGGTGCAAAAACCGAGTAGTAATGAGTACGTACAATTGAATTAAAATGTCTTTATTTTGTACTAGTTGACCCGGCGAACTTTGTTTCCTCTAAAAGTCAAAAATATAAAATTATCAGTGTTCCACCACTATATTATGCTTGTATTATACGCGAAAACCTTCCTTTCGAATCACTCTATCTATTAAAAAAACTGCACTAAAATCCGTAGTGCAGTTTTAAAGATAAGTTTTAAGCATACATAGGGACAGACATCGGGAAGCGACTTTGTTTTATACTATGTAGTGTAGTGTAGGCTTACGGTAGCACTTTCAAATTGGTAGATATATATATTTTTCATTAATGACAGTTTCAGTGTTCAACATAAATCGGGATACCAACATGGGACATTTAGTGGTACTCTTTTACTGTGAACCACTAGTCATTTAAAAGAAGTAAATTTTTGCAGGTTGGGCCCCAGAAGTGCACATTTAAAACATTTCGCGAATTTAATGCCTAGGACATACTGGTCATTTTGCGACTTGTACATTCATAAATGCCTAGAAAATAAGTGACCAAATTGTATTATAGACTATTGTTTAAACGTCTTCGTACGATCATAAATTGATTATATGGTTTTTTGTCTTCACCGTCCTATCGTAGTTAACCCGGTACACTCAATATTTATATAGTTTTAGAATATGTCGTAATTATCTAATACACAAAATACAATATTGCAAGTCACTGGCTACACATCTACTATTTGCATAGTGTAGTGTCATTGTCGGTATTCCTGTATGTATGCGAGCGGCGACGAAGCAAGTTTGTTTGTAAGTCGGTGTCTGAGTTACAGTACATTATCGGCGATGAAGTTGATATGAAGGCATCTAAAGCTCCCATGTCTCTGCACGAAAAGTTTTGAAGCCACTTACGCTAGGGTTTGAGATATTAATATGGACATTGTGATTTGCATATTAATTTTGCCAAATGAACTGGATGTACATACGAGTAGGTACAGAACATAATATACTACACTAACGAGATTTTAATTGTGTTTTAGGCTTGATACGATTTTAGTATTTAGAGGTTTGTTACTAAATTAGCTGTTATATGTTTTATGTTATGTTAGTTAATCGAAATCAAATTTTCTCTAATGTCTTGTTAATGCAAATTCTTTACAATATATGAAATTAAACAATATAAACAAAGAACGCATATTAGGCACGCATTTTTGTGCAGAATTTAATTGTAAAATTATTATTACTATAACTTTTGTCTTATAACAACACTCGCATAGCTGTGTTCTGCGGAGCGAGATAAGGCACATACAAATTTTAGTTAGAGTACTATGTATGCCTTACTAAAGAATTCTCAGGGGTACCAACGCATTTTTGGTACTGTTCTCAGAAAAGAATTCTATTTTGGACTGATCTCTTGATACTCGATGCAAATACTTTTTAATAAGTAGTAATAGACTAGTGTTTACAACTCGCTATAGGAATCGAAATCTCCGATTGTTTTGTATTAAGTTCGTATAAGATATTAGTTACGAGAGCAGTGATAGCCTAATGGTTGAAACTTGCCCTCTCAATCGGAAGGTCCGAGCTTCAAACCCAGGCACGGATTTATGTGCGTATTATACATTAACTATCACTGCTTTTCGGTGAAGGAAAACATCGTGAGGAAATCTACACACCCGAGAGTTCTTTAAAAAAAAAAATTCTCGGAGGTGTGTGTAGTCCACCAATTCGCACTTGGCTAGCGCGGTGGACTATGGCCTAAACTCTCTCATTCTGAGAGAAGAACCGTGCCCAGCAGTGGGACAATAATGGGTTGACGACATAAGATATTAGTTATTACTACTTAAACATTGTCAGGATATCTACATGTCTAAGGGTGTTTTAAAAGTTCTCAACAAATTGTACTGGCCAGCGTGGTAGACTACGACACAGAACATCAGTCGATAATCTTTTAAAAACTGCCTGTGGTATAGGCGGGCCGCATTAAGATTCGCGTTTTAATTCTACAGCGAAAAAAGGACGGTCAAGAAAATATTTTTTACAGCTGTTTGCTAACAGACCCCTCTCATTTCGAACTTGCTACGCTTTGGGATATTGATGGATTGACTATAGCACATTTGATTAATACACACAGCAACATTATAATAACAAAAAAAAACATACCATCGTACGTCTAGTCAATAAGTACTCGCCCTAATGAATACGCGTATTAATTTTCAAATCCAGATTTAGCTGTTCCAAGTTATTGTAACCCGTATCACATGACGGGAACCCGATATCGTGCGGTGAGTGTTGGATATCGGCGGACATGCGCACGCGCCGGTAACGGAAGCCGCCCACAAGCGCGCTTCCGTTTGCGATGATAAGGCTTCGGTTTTTACAAAAAATATTTTACAAGTGTAAAATACATTTTACTAGAATCCGAACACAATTTCCTGCCAAGGATAGTTGACAGATGTTCATTGTAGTGATAGTTGATAAACAGCTTAGCTTTTATAGCTATTTTACGAATTAAATTTTTATAAAGAATGATTTTTTTAAGTATGTATAAAATTGTATAAAGGTGTATTGTACAGGAAAAATAATTAACAAGTTATATTAGTTTTGCAACCAAGTGTCGTTAAGTAGCTGTTAAAGTTGCGCTGTGATACGTGTAAATGTATTCAATACATAGCAAAGTTGCTATAAATCTTCGTCTAAGTGAGCAGAGATAGAGTTTAAGCACGCGCTCGCGTCGCCTCCTTCAATCTAAGTTTGGCGAGTGTCCGTCCGCTACACTCCTGCATAATGAAATGGAGATGCCCTAGAATTCACAAGTTCGCCGATACCAGCGATAATTACGTCCATGGCTGTACATCAATATTCACATTTATGCATAAACCCCACCCCATGAACGGGTCACATTTTTTTACGTACTTTTCGCGTCTTTATGCGCTCTGGCCTTCTTATCTTCCGCGCAAAAACATTTATCTAGTATCTGTCACTTAAAGCCTTTGCTCTCGTGTAATCGGGTGACCTTATTTTTTGCTAAAAGGCCCCAGCTATCAGTTCGCCCGCGACACAATATTACCCTGTACGGCGATATATCGTGTTCGAATCACGTCATCGTTCACCCTCCGCGGGGCGTGGCTCTTAAAGGACGAGTTTACGGGAAGTTTCGCATAATGCTCGCGGCAAATATGGGCCCTTGCCGCTCTCGGCAACCCTATCCGTAACATTAGCACGAAATTTTTTAAAATAACATTTTTTACCGACGCTTTACGATCGTCGTAACATATTGTCCAGATAAGAAAAGAATTTCACGATTATTTTCAATTTTGCTTTAAGAAACCAATTTTTGTTTATAATGCTATTAAAATATTATCGTTGAAACGGTTGTGTTTAATATTAAATATCTACAAAGCTGGAAACTGTTTGACACTCAACATTTTATATTGAATTTATAATTTGCAAATTAAACGTTTATTCTAATTAAACTAAAGTTTTAAACGAATTCATTTATTACTCTTATTTGTTATATATCTAAGAGTTTCTTTATTCAAAAAAGGGGTTCTTAATTTCTTAAAAGTTTAAAGCTTGAGAAGCCATGGTAGCGTATATTTAAAACCCGTGGTTAGTAAGTCTACCATCTTATCATCCATCCATTTTTTGAGGTCCATTGATAGACATAGGCCTCACGTAAATGACACCACTCCAGCCGGTCCTGTGCCTTCTGAATCTATCGGTTTCCCGCTGTTTTTCTACCTTCTTATATTGCAATTAAATTGATAGAACTTTTTTTGGTCCATTAAAAGTTACTAGCACAAAAAGTACCACCTACGAATCAGCCTTTTGTAGTCCTCTTTCCTTTCCTATACTTTCCCTAATGGGGGTTTTTGTCAGTAGTAAGCGTATTTGATATATACGAGTATATTGGTGTTTATATTACAGAGAAAGCCGCTGCTACCCATCTTAATTTTGTCACTTAGTTGCTACTAAGATATACTATATGCAAATAATATATGTTAAAATATAAGTAAAACACTGGGATTCCGCACAATTACTTTATTAGCCTTTTTAGCATACACACCATCAGTTGCAATAAAACAAGAGAGAACAGATTTTAACGGAAGACAGACAAAACAAAAATGGAACAGTGTTGCCACTAATTAAAGAAAAAATAAGTTTAAGCCAGTATTACATTGTTTATTTTTTAACACCCCCCCTCAATGTAATACCCTGAGAAAACATAAAACTAAAATTATTCCTGTAACCCTAAATAAGATACAAACCTAAATAACAAAATTTTGCTTAAAGGCTTGGTAAATATGTCCGCAATCTGATTTTCTGTTTTAATGTACTTAATAATTAATTGTCCATGTTTTACCAACTCTTTAATAAAATGATATCGGATATCTATGTGTTTTAAACGCTTTACACTATCAGTGTTACTAACCATTATTGCACTCTGATTATCACTGAACATTGTAAATGGACCAACATTTTCAATATTAAAGTCTTTAAGTAAATGAATAAGCCAACAACCTTCACTAGCAGCCATACTGATGGCTATATACTCTGACTCAGTAGAGGACAGACTAACACAGGCTTGTTTTTTTGAAGACCAAGAAATTAAACAATTTGCAAACATAAAACAATACCCAGTTGTTGACTTCCTATCTTTCAAATCTCTTCCCCAATTTGCATCACAATATCCAACCAACATATCATTATTACATTTATAAATAAGTTTGTAATTTATTGTATATTTAATGTATCTTAATACTCTCTTTAGGGCCATTAACAGAAAATTATTAGCATTATTTTGATATCTACTTAGTATCGATAGAGCAACACACACATCTGGCCTAGTTCCTAACACTGCATAAGACAAACAACCTATAATTTGTCTGCACTTATTTTCTATACTTTTATCAATCATAGAATCATATTCTTTTACATCTAATACTTTTGTGTTAAAGTTTACATCCATAGGTGTACACATTTCTTTACAATGTTGCATATTAAATTTCTTTAAAACATTTTTCAAATATTCTTTTTGATTTAATTCTGTAGTTTGATTTTCTAAATCCTGTTTTATATGTATGCCTAAAAATTTTGACACAAAACCTAGATCTTTCATTTTAAACTCACTGTTCAATACTGACTTAAGGTCACATATTTGCATTTCATCATTTCCAAATATCAGTAAATCATCTACATATAGTAAGATAAAGATTTTAGCAGCACTATTACATTTTGTATACAGGCAAGAATCACTTTGAGACCTAACAAAACCTTGTTTTATAATTACAGAGTTAAATTTATCATTCCAGTATTTTGGTGATTTTTTTAAACCATACAGAGATTTATTTAATTTTACAATATTTTTATCACCACTATAAGCCCCATCAGGTAGTTCTAAAAAGACAGTTTCATCTATATCTCCATATAAGAACGCACCTGTAACATCCATCTGATAGATCGGTAAGTTTAATTTAGTAGCTATTGAGACAAATAACCTAAAGGTTGATAGTTTAGCGACTGGTGCATATATTTCACATAAATCTAATACATCACTTTGTTCAAAACCCCTAGCCACTAATCTAGCCTTATAATTGTTATGATCTTTGATTTTAAACACCCACTTACTACTTACCGTCTTTTCATTCTTAGGTGTTTCACAAATAGTCCAGGTATTATTTTCTTTCAGGGTTTCTAGCTCTCTCTGCACAGCTTCTTGCCATTTACTAGCATCTTTACTTTGCATTGCTTCTTGATATGTTTTAGGTTCACATTGATGTGTAAAAACATGATGACACTTGTAAAATGAGGTACGTTTCTTTACTCGAGTACTCTTCTCACGTGGTGGTACTTCTCCATTTTCGTTATCATCACTGGATTCGACATCACTAGTGCATGGTATATATATACTGTCATCATCCTCACTAGATACACATATAGGACTTTCCTCTTGCTCTCCGCACTGTGGATTACATTCGGTTAATTTTGCTTCCTCTCTAATCTCACTAATATATTTCTCTCCTTCTTTGAACTGCTCGCTACTTCTAGGTTGCCTTTCACTATTCTCACTAGTTAGTTGCTCCTCATTGTCTGTCTTAGATGTATTTATGTCCAACATAACCACAGAATTCTGCCTCACATCTTTTTCTTGAAACACAACATCTCTCTTTATTTCCACTCTGTCTTTGTTTGAGAAAAATATTCTGTAGCCTTTGACGTCTTCTCCGTAACCAACCATAATACCCTTCTCTCCCTTAGCATCCCACTTCCTTCTTTTTTCCTTTGGGATATGGACATAAACGGGGGTTCCAAATGATTTTAGTGTATGTATATCAAACTGTTTGTTTGTCCATGTCTCATATGGCGTCTTTCCACTCTCATTGCTTTTACCTGTTCTGTTCAGTACATATGCTGCCGTATTAACAGCCTCGGCCCACAGCTTCTTTGGTAATTTTGCTGAACATAACAGAGTCCGGGCTGTTTCAATCAAAGTTCTATTTTCACGCTCCGCCTTGCCATTCTGTTCCGGTGTATATGGCACTGTGGTTTGGTGAACAATACCACGTTTTCCAAACAATTCTTGGATCTCTTTATTTATGAACTCTAGACCATTATCACTTCTGAAGCAGCATACTTTATTGTTTGTAACATTTTCAGCTTTGTTAATAAAGTTCTCAATACATTTCTTCGCTTCATTCTTTCTTTTCAAAAAATATACAGATCTAAAGTTGGAGTAGTCATCTTTCAGGATCATAAAATATCTGGAGCCTCCCACAGACGGTACTTCCATTGGCCCGCATGTGTCCCCATGTATAAGTTGACATGGTTTACTTGTTTGACTTTCACTGGCACTGAAAGGCAAACGATGCATTTTGCCCTCTAAGCAGCCCTCACACTTAAAGTTTGAGTCGTTTTTCACTGCAATGTTGTTGTTTTTGAGCACTGTTTTTACATATTGCAAGTTCTGGTGAGCCAGTCTTTCGTGCCACTCTTTGAGATCGAGATTAGCTTGTGTCACATTTGCAGTTTCACACTTATAACGCACGTCCATATAATACATATCTCCCTTACGATTAGCGATCGCACACACTTTGTTTTGTTTGTAGAATTTACACAAATTATTGTCCATTGTTGTAACATAACCTCTATCTGTCACGCATTTGACAGAAAACAAGTTTGATTTGAGTTCAGGAACGTACAATACATTGTCTATAGTTGTGTTCACCCATTCGTGGCCATTATAGACTTGCAGCGCCACCTGTCCACAACCGAGCGCACTAATTTCGCTGCCATTACCGACAATCACTGATTTGTTTATTAATGAAGAAAAAGTAGTAAATACATTACGATTACGGCACATATGTTGGCTTGCTCCGGAGTCCACTAGCCACTGAGATTGTTCGAATTGTCCGTTTGAACTCACAACTACGAACGCATTACTATTATTGTCTTTTTCCTTATTTTTCTTAAACCAACACTCGTTTTTCAAATGTCCCGTTTTCTTGCAGTAATAACACTTTTTAATCGGTCTATCGTTTCCCGAAAAGTTACCTTGATTTTTAACATTACTTCTACATTCACTTTGGAAATGTCCCAGTCTATTACACTTAAAACACTTAGCGCTACTCTTGCCCCTTTTTTTCACAACAAACGCGGATAATGTATTAGATACATCGACTTTTTCTTTTACTCTCTCCTCTTCTATCAATAATCTAGCGACAAGATTGTCGTATGTTTGTTTTTCATCCGGCGCCGATTCCCACGCAGATACAAAGTGTTTATAATAGTCTGGAAGTGACATCAATACTTTTGTTATGACGAATTTTTCTGAAATTTCTTCGCCCATCTGTTTTAGTTGGTTTCTTAATTCTTCAATTTTAGATAAAAAGGTCGACATTTCCAAGCCCTCTTCGTACTTATATTGAAAGAAACGCTGCTGGACAATGTGAATACTAGTTTCCGATTTTTGCTCGTATACACTAGCCAATTTTCTCCACATTTCTGCCGCCGTAGTACAGGTTATAATATGCATCATCGCATTCTCTGACATTCTTGTCACAAGCCATGTTTGAGCCTTCGCGTCTTTCTTTTCCCACAAGGTTTTCTCAGCCGCTATTTCTGGTTTTACACTTTTGCCATCTACCACCTCCAGTAAATCTTGACTTCGTAGTAGGATGATAGATTGAAATTTCCATAAGTTCCAATTTGATGCTCCCTCCAGCTTGATGTGCAAACCAGGCACCTTGAAACTATCTTCCGTCATTGTGCTGCACTCCTCTGCTTATCCCGTCCTTGATAAACAAGTATTTTCTTTCCTTCCCGCCGACTTAACCTCAACACGCTACACATGCGCAACGTGACAATGCCGGCAGTAGTTCTTTTGTTTCACAAAAATAGTTTCCGATGTTTAACTTTTTCTTACTTATATTACAGAATTATGTGCCTGGGCCCATAACCTGTTAAAATATAAGTAAAACACTGGGATTCCGCACAATTACTTTATTAGCCTTTTTAGCATACACACGATCAGTTGCAATAAAACAAGAGAGAACAGATTTTAACGGAAGACAGACAAAACAAAAATGGAACAGTGTTGCCACTAATTAAAGAAAAAATAAGTTTAAGCCAGTATTACATTGAGGGGGGGTGTTAAAAAATAAACAATTATATTTTAACAATATATAAGCAAGGTGGTAGAACCAGTGTAGTTCGACCGGGGAAGTACCACCGCCACACCTATTTCTAGCGTGAAGCATTTCTTGCGTTTCGATAGAAGGGTGTGGTTGCCGGCACACTTTCATACGAGGCGACCATCCTAGTCCTCGGGAGTAGCAACGCATCTGTTATTGACTTCAGATGGAACCAATGTTCTATATGAAGTTGATTACAGATGTCCATGGGCGGCAGTGACCACTTACCATCAGGTGGACGGCATGCTCGTTTGCTACTTCAGTCAAATAAATAAATAAATAAATACTGCGAAGACAGAGAGTTCTTCAGAACCAACACCACATGATCCACCAACACCACGCGACACATAACATTGTACCGTGTGTACAATAAGTTAACTACAAAAAAAAAAAACACTTATTTTCAACACCACTTGCACACAACCACGTTAAATTGCATAATATCTATCTGCATAGTATTAAAGCGTATACAACTCAATATATACTATGTACATATGACAACGCATCTGTTATAAACGTCCACGGGACATTTGCAGGGAGCGCCTGTTATGAATCCAGAGTGTGATGGATGGATATGCTGCAAGCCATCTACTGTCACATATATTTATTACGGATTTACCTATTACGTACAACCGAAATGTTAGTTTAATCTGTGTAATATGATTTGATTTAAATCATCGTAGAACATAACTGCTTATATGCATTAACAAAATACTCGTAGTTGTATAAACTTTCATATTCTCAAAACTCGTCAATCAAACAAAATGTAAAGAAATCTGATAAACAAATAAAAGCAAACGTAGTAGTGATCTTTGTTTTATATGAAGTCCATTTATTTATAGATTCCATTTACTAAAATATTTATTTTCCCGAAAACTGAACGGATTTAGCAGGGATCCGGTGCAATTATGAAGAAAATTAAAAATTCCTTAGAAGCAATTTGTTCAAAAGTTTAGCTCCTTTCGATCGAACGACGCAAAAAAAGTTCCGTCAGGTCGCCTGGAAAGTTGTGCAAACTTTAAAGACAAATTGTCAGTTCCTAAGTGAAGTAAACATTATAAGGCTAAAACGTTTGCACAAGATATTGTGTGATATAACCAGTAAGTGTGTTATGATGGTAGTCGCAACTTCAGTTGTTTAGCTTGAGTTTAGTTATTATATTAAATAGTTTAAGGCTAAACATAACAAACACCGACATTTAGATTATCGCCCGAGTTATTACAAAACCACAACAATAGGTAATCCCATAGTTTAATCTCTTTTAGGAAAACCGTTGGGAAAGCCATACAGGCTGTTAAAACTATTATGAGCTGCTTATTTTTCGAATAAATTGTTTTCTGTAAATACCTACGTGTTTATTAGCTACCTTAGGCGATTGCTGAAATTCTAAATTATAGGTTTTGTAACTATAATAAAAGAAGTAAGTTGATTCCTAAGATTAACTTAGATTTCGTAGACTTGGAAAAACTACATTTCAGATGTAACTACCGAAAGGACTTATAAGTTTTTGCTTATATTTTCTAAAATGTATTAAGTTTGAATAAAAAAGCAGTAACGGGGAAAGATTTATAAGATTGGCATATATAACCGTACAAGACTTTTACTTAAGTGCCACGTATGTAAATTTCCACAACGGGTTTTAATGAAAATGTATTAAAAAATCTAAATGTAGCGTCGTTTTTTCTTGTGAAGCGCTCTTAGTTGTATGCTATAGTTGTGTGATATATTAATGTGTGTACGACACTACGACAGAGCACTTAGCGGAGCGCGTTCGAGGCGGGGTCGCATCAATCACAACACAATTTTATATCAAATGTCGCTCTCAATCAATTTGTGCCAGGATCGTGTTCCCGCTACGACGCCGCTCACCTTCTTATGTATTTTTATACCTCGTAGAGTATTCATGTATGTCTAGTAATCTAGTTTCCAAGATTATCTAAAGTAGACATCGATTAAAGCTAAATTCCTAGTCATGGGTTGAATTAAAAATTCATTTTTAAATTACATTGTCAGTAACGCGAAGTTCGGTTTTAGTGTACTGCTTTAAATATTTTTAGAATTCCAGTAAAACGAAAAGAAAAAAAACATAGTTTATTTTATGTGAATGTGTTAAATTTATTATGTAAGCTCTTTAGAAATTACAATAGTAAGTTCGGGTTTATTAAAAGTAATACATATTTATACTGTAGAAGTACCTAATTACGGTTGAACGTGTATTCTTCTGCTTTTTCAAAATTTATTGATATACACTTTCTAATTAAGTATTTATAATTACAAATATTAATATTTTAAAAATAATAATATTTTTATAATGTTTTCGAAATATACGTATATTATAGTCAAAAAAAATTTTTTTTGAAAAGAAAAATAATATTAGGTATAAATTTCATTATTTCTTATCGGAAAATTAAATCAAATGGACAAATTAAATGTATACACACAATTCCCTTTGAAATGCGCTTGCGAACAAAATGGACTGCGTCGGTTAACCAGGTGCTGGATTATCGTCAGTAAATCATTTTGTACTTTAAGTGTAAATGATTGCTGTTTAAATTCAGTAATAATCAGGACTTTTGCAGAAGAAGTTAGTCCATGACTAATATCCAAGGGTAATATATTCAATATAAAAAAGGCAAGAGTGGTAATTTACCATCCTTACCAGATCTGTCTGTCTGTCCGTCTTTGCCAGATTTAAGTTAGAAAATATCAAAGTACAAGTTTTTATGCAAGATGCATAAAAGCTACAACGCAGTATAATGCAGTAATAGTACTTAATGTAGATATTATGTGCTATTCCTTAGATAAAATAATGCACATCAGTATGCTAGTTTTGCCGATATATGAGGCTTAGAAAATATTTAAAAAATGAGAGGAACTGCATAAGTGAAGTGAAATTGCATGGTGTATAGGAAGGGTGCGTGACGGGTGAGAGTATGATATATGTGACGGCTATTCGTTGAAACGTATGAAAAATGGTCGTTCTACTATAACCCCGTCGTTGCGTTGGTATGTCGTGTGAGAATGAGGTCGGTGGTGCTGAAGAGCTCGATTTGCTCGATTTTTGATAAACCTATGAGGTTCGTATAAGATTAGAAGTATATTTATAATAGTAATGGAAACGAAATATGTTTTTATATCCAGGAAAACCATGGCTTGACCCAGAATTTTCGTTTCTGTATGACCAGCTGAAGGTAAACTTTTTAAAAAGAAATTTTATGTCAAGAAAGGTGTAGGAAACATATGCTGTCTTTCAGACTTTGGGAGTGTACAAGTCCTGAAAATTTGCCGCTGACTAGAAGCAGAATGGATGGATGGAAGTACATACACTTTTGATTTAGAGGAGGGGTAGGTACTGAATCAGAGAAAGAGAAAAAAGTAAATCGCATTAAAATTAGTACAACATTTACAAGTATAATACATTTGTGGCTATTTCATAACCAGTTAATATTTTATGGTAATAACTACTATAAGTTTGTGCACAAACTCAGTTCTGTTCCGGACTTTTAAGTCGCTCCTCATCAGTATTCTTGATGAAGGCGTGGACGTGCGTAAAAATATTAAACTTTAATGTGTTTTTGTAATAAAAACGGTGCTTTTTGATGCATGTCTTCTCCCGTGGGAATTATACATAATCCAGTGCTTACACCTAATACAAATTTAAGTTTAAATTGCTAGAGAGTTTTGTAATATCTAAGTGTATCATTTTTGAACGACTTCGATAGGTCCTCGATGTTCTTGTGAGTAGTTTATAGGCAAATTCTTTAATAACAGATTTTGGTCTATAAATACTCCTATCCACTTCTATAGTGCTTCTATCCACAAAGTCAATAGAGTGTGCAAAATATCATAAATTTTAGCATTTTATTCGATTAACACATTTTATTTAATATTTCTTTCAATCTCATAGGATATTGAATTTTTCATGTGCTAGAAGTACTTTCTATAGTGTGTATTAAAATACACTTACATACTAATACAACATGAGATCCTTTTGAACAAAGTTTGTGGGCTAGATTGAAACGCGTAATAACTTAAGGCAAGTTTGTCTTGCCACACCTTTCATATTAGAACACTTCTGCGTACTGTTGCTATGTTCAAACACTGTTGCTATGAAGCAAAGTAGGTGTGGCGATCGAATCATCGACTCTTACCACCTTTTCAACCCACATACTTTAGCTCAGATTAGTTTATAAGTAGGGTCAGGTATCATTAGACGCATAATTTTCTTAGTGTTACTAAGTACTGATCACATCCGTAACTAAGGTGATTATGATTTTCACAAACTTTTCTTATCGTGTGAATAATATTACGGAGAAGCATAAGGTATAATGGACATCTGATACCCGATTCAAAGTCAGGCGTAATTTCTTCGTCCATTTTCCTCCATTCACGTCTCTGAAGTGATATCGCTAATATCGGATGACAGTGTAACACGGGTGGCTAGTAACTTTCCTAACAGGAAGCGCAGTTTGAACCACTACAGATAATTGGTGAGTTAGCTCCGTCGTTGTTCTTAATTGTCCGAGGCATTCTTGGTTCAACCATACAATCCGCTAGGTATATACGTTACTAATATCTTTAATTTGTCTACTAGCTACTATTTAAGTGAGTCTTTGTTCCTTATTGGAAAATTTAAGATACACAATTACAATGTTGTTGAAGAGTTTAATGAAAGACATAGCGTAAGATGTATTATAATATTTCTTAGGAGTAGTTAGACTCATCCTCAACAGACGTAAGGGACATTTTTCTGTATAGATTTTTTCACTTTTTTTCGTATTTTGTCATGTTTTATTGCCACTAATATCAATCTTTGCGTATTGATCTGGTGGTATTTGCAGTAAGATTGCAACATAGCATGAACATGTTCTGAGGAGAAATACGTTCAGATGTAAATTACACAAAGGAGTTTGTTTATAAAACAAAACGTTCAAACTTGCTGCAATAGCTAGGGAAAAACTAATCAAACAATGGTTTTACTGTGAAATGGTTATTCTTACTTTTCTGGTTGGTTCAGTAAGTTTTAATGGTACAATAATCGGGTTATCCTGCTTTATACGAATAGGATCAAAAAGTAATTTTATGTGCAAACAGTTAAGTTCAGGTTTACCTAGAAGCTTGAAAACTTAATGACAAAAATCACTAATTTAAACACTTTCGAAGTGTGTCAAGATAAAATTTCTTCTTACTTACTATTAATTTTTAGTACTAATAATAGTAAAATTATTTACTAGTAATTTTACCATTTTTTTACAAATAAGGATATACTGATTTACAATTATCGGTGTAAAAATTATGGAGTTCCTCAAATTAAATACTATAAAAAATGAGGGCGGAGTAATGACTAACATATTAATTGCAGTTCTGTATAAAAATATCGCGGTACTGTTCTTATAGAGACACAGATAGAAACACGAGGGGGCGGGCCCATAAGAGATAAACTATCTTATCGGCCGCTATCTGACCAAAGGGAAGCTGTTCAATCAATATCACTATGGGTAAATGGGTATAAGAATGAAGGTTCCTAATTACAACAGTTTTGTGGGATCCAATAAAAGAAAATCGAAACTTATTTTTCCTCTTTATAAAGTTAAGCGTAAACTGTAGGAAACAAATTTTAACCGTGAATTAATGATAATAGATCAACGTAAAACATTTAGGTACGTATTAGTTTTATGAAATCAACTTTCAAGGAAAAAAAATATTTTGAGGTAAAATCATAAGTGCAAACCGTAGAATACGTTGTTTTACAGACAGTAGGTATGTGCAATACGGTATGTAAGTATCCGATCGTATTGTATTCCTTAAGTATATTTGAATGTTACGCTTAAGCATACACAACGAGGATATTTGATTGAACTCTGTTCCTATTTATGGAGTTTTATTGAACGTTAGCTGTGACGCTATAAATGGTCTAATAGACGTTGATTGCTTCACAATGCGCCTGAGTGGCAAATGGTTCGACTGGCAACGAATACATACTAAATGTTAAATAGTCGGTTGTGTAACATTTTACTACTATAATATATACATATATGGTATTTAGAATTTTATTTAAAAGACCTTATATTATATAAAGAATCAATAAAATAGGAATTCAAGAGAAAAATAAGACCAATAAAAACTCACCATTTTGTAGTGCGCCTTCGTATCACTTACGCACAAACTAATAAAACCAGAATAAAACAACTCAAAAAATAATATCGTTCGCGTTGCTCGACTGCAATTGCATTAGGCGACGCGAAATAAAAAAGAAAATAAAAGGCGTCGAGTAATAAAACTGGCGCGCTTTATCGCCGCGAGATGTACAATTAATGGATTTGATTTGAAGTTTTCCATGTCGGCGTGTGGTGCGACCGCGGCCTACGAAGTCGGGGCGAAGTATGATCGGAGTTGAGTGCGGGCGGAGCGGGCGCACGCCAGTACCGCGGCCGCGTCGCCGGGCGGGCGGTTATAAGTGCGCAGAGCGGGGCGGCGCTGATAAATAATACGACAATATTCCATTACATACCTATTAAAAGCTGCACTTTACATGCCCGTTAAAAGATAAACCGCGATCTGTTACAGGGTCTGGCTTGGTTATCTGATGCATTATTACGTAATTAACTCTTTAGCCGCCCTGTCAAAATAAATTATGTTGGACAAGTGATTACCGAATATTAAACGAAGCGATGTTTAATAAGTGGAAAGTATGGCGTGACGCAGTATTGTTTTGTATCATAAGCCTATTATCTTCGGTAATACGTGTGACTCAGTAAAGACAAGGCACTTGGTAGGGCTTCACACACGTTGGGTTCGTAATAAATTCTAGGAGGTTATCGGTATACATTATTTTTAGTTAATTAAACATCACACAATATCATTTTAAATATTAATAATTATTTTAGTGATATAAATACTAGGTACAGCTTTACCTATACTAAAATTCCGTATACTTTGGCTTCTAATTTAAATTTCCTTTCATACAATTTTGCTACTAAAATTTACTATATCAATATTTAATGCGGGGTTTGGTTCGAGCAAATTTTACTCTTGAGGCAAATAATAATTAGTATGTGGTTTGTGATAGTTCCAGGAACATACACAAATACGGATTAATAATAACACGGTAACCAGAAACGCGTGTATCTTCATATTTATGTCACATGAAGAAGAGACGTTTAAATTGTAATTTCACGGTTCGACGAAAATTTTCATTGGCGATTAATTCTTGGCTTTATTAAGCTTCTGAAGCGAATGCCGCGGGGCTATATCTGTTAACGTTTTCTGTTATGTGGTTTAAAGCGACCCTTTAGATCGTTCCGATTATACAAGCAAATCTTGTAAATCTATTCTAATCTATTATAATAAAATTACAATGACTGCTTTGTTATGTGTTAAAAGATGTGTTTTAATCTAAAGATTTCGTATAATTAACTGTAGCCAAGTGGAAAATAATATACATAATTTTGGGGTATTTGGTGAAATTTGTACATGTTAATAATTTATTGGTTTCATTATTCATTAACTATCTGGTAACATTAATTGTTGAAAACGCCATATTTTATCGACTAAAACTTACTTACTTACTTAATTTTGTGGTATTCAAATACCACAAAATTAAGTAAGAGAATAGCAAATATAGGTAACTTTGTGAATATATTACAATCTAATAGGAAGAAAAACTATAAATAACAACATCAAAAATAATGTTCTATTCATAATTTAAGATTATATGAGAATTTTCTATTTTGAAAAAAATGTATTAAATACTTAAGATAGTGACTATTTACATAAGCATTTTCTGGTTTGGTTCTTGATTACATAACTTCACATCTCAATACATTCTTTAGGTGCTTATTTTTCTTTAGGTAACTACAGGAAAGAGTAGTGTTGACCAAATTAAAATCGTTGTTTAGTTCTGTTAAACTATAATATAAATCAAAAGGGACGAGTAAATAAACATTAACGTTAAGCTACGCTAACTACTCGTAGTCGTATATTTCCACGCTCTTTATCCTTTAAAAAGGAAGAAAAAGCTATTGTAAATGTGCAAAAAGTATTTATTGTAATAGTGTCATTGTAGTAGCAAAGTGTGTCAAGTAGGTTCCAGAACACATTCTTCGCAAAGTTTCTCGTAGCGCTAAAAAGTGTAATTTTACATTCTTTCGCGGCGTATTGTAGTTTTTTGAACGGAATATGTTCTTTACTACATTATTGTTGAAAAAACTTTTCTTCGTCTTTCAATACCGTGCCAGTATTTGTAACTTATAGCGTGGACGTATTTTCGTGAGTACAAATAGAAATAATCTTAATATATATAAATTACGTGTCACTTTATTTGTCCGCAATGGACTCTTAAACCTCTGAACCGATTATAATCAAATTTTCACAACGTGTGCATTTTGATCCAACTTAAAAGATAGGATAGTTTATATCTTAATTTATAGTTATTTGTTTATGTAACATTTCTTTAACCACAGCAACGCGTGGCCGGGTCTGCTAGTATATCATAAGAAATAGTTCGGAATATATTGCAGGCCCTTTAGTATATCATGTAATAAGTCTATACTATAATCTGTCCACCAATTCGCACTTGGCCAGCGTGGTGGACTATGGCCTAAACTCTCATTCTGGGAGAAGACCCGTGCCCAGCAGTGGGCCAATAATGGGTTGATGCGATGCGATAATCTGTAGGTAATATTTTTGTCTTTACATTGAAAGGTAATTCCAAAAACACACGAAGGAAACTAGAGATTTCTATTTGGAAACAATAATCATTTGGTGTGATTAATTTTGTTTGTTTTGTTAATGCCTGTGTTATTTGTTTATAACCCAAAACATTAATATATGACCTGAGAGTTAACATTCATTATGGATTTCACTTTTAAAATACGAATTCTTTTCAAAGATGAAGCGTATAATATTTTAGGTACTTAAGTGTATCGGTATCCAAATAAGGATTCGTTGTTCATAAGAAATGTCTAAGGTAATTTGTGAAACATGAGGGATGAAATGGAAAAGCCATGACAATATTGTCGACCGCACGCAGTCCAAAAAACAAAGAGCAGGCGGCAGTTTCAGCGGTACCGCAAATTGTGACAAATTGTATTATTGAAATTTATGTCCGGCAGTTTTGAGACATAATTGGATGCGGAGAGTCGGCAACCATGTTCCCCGAGTGACGTCACGTGCTCTAATGACATTTATTACGGACAGTTCATTGGCGCCGCTCGTCTCTGAAGCGCAGCGTTGTATTCGGAAATTAATTTTCGCGGGAATTTCAATCCTGCGAGCGACGTGGGGGAGGAGCGACATGTCGAAACTTACTCGTTGCCTAGCGTTTTGCGTGCGAAATAAGTGCCCAACTTGACTTTCGACTTCCCAATTAATTCTGAAACCTCTGCATCGGCTTACGCTAAGCTTGGAATGTTCATTCTTTGGTGGGTACTTACTTAACAGTATATAACTTCACGGAACAGGTTAAAGGTCTTACCTGAAAGGAAGAGAAAATACACGTTAGTAAAATAATAACAAATGTAATGATGCATTACAGTAGTCGAATAGGATTAAGTTTAAAATTGCTAAACTTTAACAGCTTTGACTAAAAACGTTATTTCATTATCCTATAAAAGTAATCCTAGATCTTCTGAAACCAATAAACAGAAGAGGCTAAATCGAAAGGCTGTGAATATTAGCGCAATAAATTACTCGGCAAGTATTTACGGTGATACATCCACACCACGTCTGTCGGTGAGTGATTGCGAGTAAGTGACAAGAAAGGCCAATAGATGGCGTTGATTGGGCAATTAATCAAGCCTGCAAGATAAAAGTGGATGTAAAAAAACCTTAATTAAGATACTCGTTGTCCAAGATGGTTTAGTATCTAGATATATTATTGGTATCTTGAACGTTAAGTTATTTAGTTACTGTTGTTGTTAATTCGTATTTTATGGGAATTCTGACTTTTAAAAATAATAAAATTACCAATTTTAAAAGTGCTTCAAGAATGCAACTTTATCAGTAGAAGGGAATACTAATGGTTTCGTCTGTGTGAAAGTATGAATTTGGTCTCGACAGAATATTAATAGGATTATACCTTCTTTGGTCTTAATCCAAGGGAAAAATTGTTATGGACAATTTTAATGTTCACTTAATTCATAGAAATATACATACATGTAGAAACTATGCCATTTATAATATTCAATTACATAATAAGGATACGCAAATGAGATTTAAAGCAATCTATTTGACTCTACATCCGTAAACAAATGCTTTTGCGCCAAATATATGAGATAATAATTTTCAATCTGAAGCAATAACTGTTTTCATGAAACGCAGATTGTGACACAGTATGCTTGTACCCATTTATCATTTGAATGTCGTAAAAAATATTGGTATAAGTACCTACGAGTACCTACTCGTAGTTGTTTTTAAGTTCTACAGATCAACGAAAATCATTGATCATGATTTTTGGTAACATATAAAAAGGCTATGTTTGAAGGAATGCACTTTCTTAATTATTAATTAGTTATTACAGATTGTTCATATTTATATGATTAGTTTTAGATATGATAAAAAAATTGTTTTATTTTTAAATCTAAAATAAAACGGGTATGTCTACTGAAATATCAACAAGTATCCCAAATTCGAAGTACATACATGTGAGGTAATTTTTGGCATTACATCTGAATCAAATTTAAAGCTAAAACACTGGCGTAGAAGAGTCGTTTTCAAAGCTGTCAAAAGTGACAGGAAAAAGGGCGGGAAAATGTCGCCATAATGGATGTGTCAGCGGCAACGACCAAATGCGGCCTATTGGCATGCACGCGTACAAATTCACTCCCCAAGGATTATATGCCGCTAGGTTTGATGAAATTTTGATTGTTAGACGCATATTTTGCTGTTAAAATATGTATGACTAGATTTTGATTCGTGAATTTCACTACAGATAATACAATTTGATTTGTATATAATTTTACTGACGTATCTTCCTTAGCAAAGCGTTTTTTTTTAATTTATTAGCGAATAAATAGGTAAAGTAACTACGAGAAAGTCGAGTTAGTTTTTATTACGTGGATTCTGGCTTATTGATCCATAAAATTTAGAAGGAAGACGTTAAGTGAAACGAAATTACGGTTACAATGATTGTACATTTAACATTAAGTTGTACAATGTTTTTATAATCAGAATAACGAATACGATCGCTCAGTACGATAGTCAATAAATACGAGTCGGAAAATATGTCAAAACATGATGGATGGTAAAAGCGTTGATATGATAAAAGATGTACCTACCCTATAAGAGATAGATATCTGTTAACTCAAAATCTTTCAAACCATTTACTTTAGTGCGATGAAAATCCATTTTAAGCATAAATTGATAACTCTTATGTAGCTATCTTTAACCACAGAAAAAATAAATTGAGTTATGAGTATTAACGTTAAAGCTTAGTAATTTTCAACGAAAATTGAAAATCGAAGGTTTTGGCTTCTGATTTTTTAAATGTATGCATGCACTTGTTAGAACGTTATCACAATTTTGTTAAAAGGTTTATCTAAACATAATTAGTAGGTACTTTTTCCTTCTTTAAAAATCTTAATCGTATATAATGGAAGCCAATCCTCACGTAGTCAAATTAGTCGAATATGGATAAAAGTGTTTTTGTTATCAGAAGTAACAGAAACAGAATTGAGATTTAGGACAGCAATGGTTTATTTAGAAATAAATAATTTATGAGAAGATCTATTCACTTTTTTGTATAAAAAATGAAATTGCAATTAAAATACGTACAGAACAGTCTATCATTGCATTATATAAAATTAGTAAGAAAAATCTTTACATGATTTCAACCGCATCTTTGTAGAAGTTAACGCTTGCAGCATTTTGAAAAGAAAAATACATCCTATAAATATTAAAACGTTGATTTATTTTGTAAATGTGTCGTGAGTGAAAGGAAATGACGATGAATTATTATTACTTGCTTCGTATATGTACTGCGTTTATTACTTTTAACATTTTATAAAAGTAGTTAAATATTCTTATACACACCAACTTGCACTTGTCATTAAAATGTGACAGTCCATTCAAGCTAAACAAGAATTGGAGTGTGAATGTTTCTGGTTAAGTGAAAACGATTGTGCTTGTAAAACGGCATATGCTTTAATTGGCTTGATGTATTTTATCAACATCTATATCTATACTTATAAATAAAATTGAAGTGTCTGTTTGTAATATCAAAATAACAGCTTTTTATCAATTGCATATGAAAGTATACATGATACTGATAACAAAACAACAATCAGTAAAATTTTTGTCTGTCTGTCTGTCTGTCTGTCTGTCTGTCTGTCTGTCTGTCTGTCTGTTTGTTTGGGGTAATCTCCGAAACCGCTGGACCGATTTTATCGAGATTTTCACTATTAGATAGCTAATTTTACAGCGCGTAACTTAGGCTACTTTTATTTTAGAAAAATAATTAGGGTACTTCGGAAAAACATAAAAACCTTCAAAAAATACCTCCGTTTTATGCAGATTAAATGATAACTTAGGTTCAGTCGATTTGGTTAATATGAAACTTGGAGTGAACCTTGAGTATCTAGAATAACATAATATGATAAAAAAAATTGACCTTCAACTCCTCAACCCTCATGATGCAGGGGTACTGCCCGCCTAAGCCGCAAGAGCTACTTATTTTCTGCTTTCAAATATGGCATAACGTTTTTGAGCAAAAACAAATGGTGAAAAATTTGACCTTCAACTCCTCAACCTTCATGATGCAGGGGCACTGCCTGCCTAAACCGCAAGAGCTCCTCATTTTCTGCTTTCCAATTTGTTATAACGTTTTTGAGCTAAACAAATGGTGAAAAATTTGACCCTCAACCCCTCAACCTTCATGATGTAGGGGTATTGCCTGCCTTAACCGTAAAAGATTTTTTTTACTTACAAATATTTAAGGAGGTTTGTAAGTAGAAACAAATGATGTAAAAATTGACCTTTACCTCCCTATGATTCGAGGATACATCGTTAACCCATTATTGTCTCACTGCCGTGCACGGGTCTTCTCTCGGAATTAGAAAATTTTAGGCCATAGTCCACCGCGCTGGCCAAGTGCGAATTGGTGGACTTCAAATACCTCCCAGAACTTTTTTTAACGAATTCTCGGAAGTGTCCTCACAATGTTTTCCTTCACCGAAAAGCAGTGATAATTAATTTCTACTGCGCATATAAAACAGTGGTGCGTGCCTGGGTTTGAACCTCGGACCGATTAAGAGGGCAAGTTTCAAGTTTCACTGCTCTTGATTCGAGGATACCTACTGTATATTCTACAGAAGTTGGCCATTAGGTGCTTTCATCCATACAAATAAATGTAACTTAAATGTCTTTTGAATATGAGAATTCTACTTTTTACTAAATTAATATGGAAATGGATATTCCGTTTTTTAATTCACAATCCATCTTTTTGTAATATATCTACTTCGTACAAACAAATTTATACCTACAAAAAACAAAGGAAATATAATTAATTCGACTTATTTTCGTAGTATTTCGTCGAAGTAAACAATATTTACGATTATAACTATAGATACACCTACACAGGCAGACACATCACGATGCTGCCGCGACCGAGCATTCTCAACTTTCAAGCGTGTTTAGAAAGATTTACTTTGTGTATTGTTTTAATAAGGGATAACAGATGTCGCTGGATGTATACTGAGTTACGCCAAGGGCTAATACTTGAAGTTTGTAGGTATATAAAAGTGAGTGAATTATTTTGAGTTCAAATTCAATCAAATTCAATTACGTTGGATTCAATTGGTACGATTTGTTTAAAATAGAGACTTTGTAACATATCACTATTAATTATATGCTGGTAATATTATATTTTTTTCTTAACGTAATGATATACTCAACTGAGTTCGAAAAGGAGGAGGATCAATTCGGTTGGTATGTTTCTTTTATGTATGTACATCGATTTTTCGGCCAACTGAGGAAGAATTTTCTTTCATTCAATGGAGTTTACTTGCAGTTTGATACTATTATCATCATTCATAACTTCAGAACTATGTGCGATTGCGATGGAGCATCATATAAGATATTTTGGCATATGTACCTATCTATGTAGAATTGAAACGAAGATAACTTAAGTCATCGACTTGCATGGATTATTAATAAGAGCTGTTAATAATTGTAACAAATGGGACTTTTTGTATGGGGCTTATAAATAATGGTACGGAACCCTTCGTGCGCGAGTCCGCTTCGAAGTTGCTAAGTTGCTATCAGTCCTACCGAAAAAATGTTATTTAGTTAAAAATTTTGTAGGCATAAAATTGGATGTCATGTGTCCCTGTAGTTCCGGGATTAGAATAGGGCTACGGCATCCCCTGCCTGTCGTAAGAGGCGACTAAAAGGGGCTTCCGGGGTTGCAGACGGCTAGAGTGGGAGCTCGAACCGTTCGGTCAGGTAATCCCGGGAAGGACGGCGGTATGTGTGGTTGCATATCGTAAAGACTAGACGGAGCGGTGGGCCCAGCCGCCCATCCGGGAGGAGCCCGATAGGACAACGCACTCGGAGGATTCCGGTTGAAGTTTCGAGATCCCGGAGTCCTCCTTTTAGCACCGAGGATGGCCACCGGGGGGGTTTTAGTGCAGTAAAAATTCCACATGACCCTGCATCGCTCCGCGGCGTCGGGTACTTTTTGAAGGTTTCCCCCTCGAGAACAAAAAAAAAAAAGTGTATATGTCATGTATTTTTAAAACGCGGGCGAAGCTGCGGGTTTCAGCTAGTTGCATTATATAAAATTAGTAAGAAAAATCTTTACATGATTTCAACCGCATCTTTGTAGAAGTTAACGCTTGCAGCATTTTGAAAAGAAAAATACATCCTATAAATATTAAAACGTTGATTTATTTTGTAAATGTGTCGTGAGTGAAAGGAAATGACGATGAATTATTATTACTTGCTTCGTATATGTACTGCGTTTATTACTTTTAACATTTTATAAAAGTAGTTAAATATTCTTATACACACCAACTTGCACTTGTCATTAAAATGTGACAGTCCATTCAAGCTAAACAAGAATTGGAGTGTGAATGTTTCTGGTTAAGTGAAAACGATTGTGCTTGCAAAACGGCATATGCTTTAATTGGCTTGATGTATTTTATCAACAGTTATAGGTATCGGCCGTTATCCGTTGCCGCCCCCTGCGCTCCATTTCACTTGTAACCCGATAGGGGGCGACGCCGGGCGGCGCGGCTACTCACAATGTAATGGCCACCACGGCCCCTTTTTTATTACTGACCCGCTAGTAAACAGATCATTCGGGTTTGTGGTGTTATAAAAACGAAATTAACTGTGACCGGTAGATGTCCAGATATTCCCTGTACTCAACACTCTTCTATTAACATAACCTCGCGGGTCACGCACGTCCACATGTTTAAAGCCTTCAAGGAGAAATAGTAATGGCCTCTTGAAACGAATGGTTACTTCGAATTGACTCGTAGAAACGGACTTTTACATGTATGTATGGCACAACTTCTTTGATAATAATATACAGCGATGGAAATATATTTACATTTTCTGTTTTGTAATGACATTTGGAAACAGAGATATATTATACAGGAATATTCTCTTAGCACTTGTGATTCCTATTATTATTAAGTGTTATCTTCAAGCCTGCCTTGAGCAAGCAGGCGTCACTGAATAGGATCCTCGAAGGCAAGCGAGCTACATCTCAAACCACACCCCGCATAGTTAAGGCGAGATCGCGGTTAAACGCAAATCTATCGTTATACAAGTTGATACTCATTTTCAATACAAATTTATATGTATTGTAAATACTTTACTGGCTTAAATACACAATCCACATTAGATGATCCAGTATGATTATTAGGCATTTGAATGCTCCTGATTGCGACGAACACCGTGAGTGGAGCCATTGTGAAATCGGATATTGTGTTAATAGATTAATCCGATCAAAATATTAAATCCACAATGCAGCTCATTCATATTTACATTTGAATCGCCCGATTTATTCGACGTATTTGAGACGATATTCATCGACGATTAAAATGTAATCTCATCGATTCTGTTTTCCGATGCTCCAGCTACATAATCGCTTAAATAAATGGGGACTTGCAAGAGAAATGTTACATTTTCAAGGATCATTTTTATGTTGAATACTAGCTGAAACCCGCAGCTTCGCCCGCGTTTTAAAAATACATGACATATACACTTTTTTTTTTTTGTTCTCGAGGGGGAAACCTTCAAAAAGTACCCGACGCCGCGGGAGCGATGCAGGGTCATGTGGAATTTTTACTGCACTAAAACCCCCCCGGTGGCCATCCTCGGTGCTAAAAGGAGGACTCCGGGATCTCGAAACTTCAACCGGAATCCTCCGAGTGCGTTGTCCTATCGGGCTCCTCCCGGATGGGCGGCTGGGCCCACCGCTCCGTCTAGTCTTTACGATATGCAACCACACATACCGCCGTCCTTCCCGGGATTACCTGACCGAACGGTTCGAGCTCCCACTCTAGCCGTCTGCAACCCCGGAAGCCCCTTTTAGTCGCCTCTTACGACAGGCAGGGGATGCCGTAGCCCTATTCTAATCCCGGAACTACAGGGACACATGACATCCAATTTTATGCCTACAAAATTTTTAACTAAATAACATTTTTTCGGTAGGACTGATAGCAACTTAGCAACTTCGAAGCGGACTCGCGCACGAAGGGTTCCGTACCATTATTTATAAGCCCCATACAAAAAGTCCCATTTGTTACAATTATTAACAGCTCTTATTAATAATCCATGCAAGTCGATGACTTAAGTTATCTTCGTTTCAATTCTACATAGATAGGTACATATGCCAAAATATCTTATATGATGCTCCATCGCAATCGCACATAGTTCTGAAGTTATGAATGATGATAATAGTATCAAACTGCAAGTAAACTCCATTGAATGAAAGAAAATTCTTCCTCAGTTGGCCGAAAAATCGATGTACATACATAAAAGAAACATACCAACCGAATTGATCCTCCTCCTTTTCGAACTCAGTTGAGTATATCATTACGTTAAGAAAAAAATATAATATTACCAGCATATAATTAATAGTGATATGTTACAAAGTCTCTATTTTAAACAAATCGTACCAATTGAATCCAACGTAATTGAATTTGATTGAATTTGAACTCAAAATAATTCACTCACTTTTATATACCTACAAACTTCAAGTATTAGCCCTTGGCGTAACTCAGTATACATCCAGCGACATCTGTTATCCCTTATTAAAACAATACACAAAGTAAATCTTTCTAAACACGCTTGAAAGTTGAGAATGCTCGGTCGCGGCAGCATCGTGATGTGTCTGCCTGTGTAGGTGTATCTATAGTTATAATCGTAAATATTGTTTACTTCGACGAAATACTACGAAAATAAGTCGAATTAATTATATTTCCTTTGTTTTTTGTAGGTATAAATTTGTTTGTACGAAGTAGATATATTACAAAAAGATGGATTGTGAATTAAAAAACGGAATATCCATTTCCATATTAATTTAGTAAAAAGTAGAATTCTCATATTCAAAAGACATTTAAGTTACATTTATTTGTATGGATGAAAGCACCTAATGGCCAACTTCTGTAGAATATACAGTAGGTATCCTCGAATCAAGAGCAGTGAAACTTGAAACTTGCCCTCTTAATCGGTCCGAGGTTCAAACCCAGGCACGCACCACTGTTTTATATGCGCAGTAGAAATTAATTATCACTGCTTTTCGGCGAAGGAAAACATTGTGAGGACACTTCCGAGAATTCGTTAAAAAAAGTTCTGGGAGGTATTTGAAGTCCACCAATTCGCACTTGGCCAGCGCGGTGGACTATGGCCTAAAATTTTCTAATTCCGAGAGAAGACCCGTGCACGGCAGTGAGACAATAATGGGTTAACGATGTATCCTCGAATCATAGGGAGGTAAAGGTCAATTTTTACATCATTTGTTTCTACTTACAAACCTCCTTAAATATTTGTAAGTAAAAAAAATCTTTTACGGTTAAGGCAGGCAATACCCCTACATCATGAAGGTTGAGGGGTTGAGGGTCAAATTTTTCACCATTTGTTTAGCTCAAAAACGTTATAACAAATTGGAAAGCAGAAAATGAGGAGCTCTTGCGGTTTAGGCAGGCAGTGCCCCTGCATCATGAAGGTTGAGGAGTTGAAGGTCAAATTTTTCACCATTTGTTTTTGCTCAAAAACGTTATGCCATATTTGAAAGCAGAAAATAAGTAGCTCTTGCGGCTTAGGCGGGCAGTACCCCTGCATCATGAGGGTTGAGGAGTTGAAGGTCAATTTTTTTTATCATATTATGTTATTCTAGATACTCAAGGTTCACTCCAAGTTTCATATTAACCAAATCGACTGAACCTAAGTTATCATTTAATCTGCATAAAACGGAGGTATTTTTTGAAGGTTTTTATGTTTTTCCGAAGTACCCTAATTATTTTTCTAAAATAAAAGTAGCCTAAGTTACGCGCTGTAAAATTAGCTATCTAATAGTGAAAATCCCGATAAAATCGGTCCAGCGGTTTCGGAGATTACCCCAAACAAACAGACAGACAGACAGACAGACAGACAGACAGACAGACAAAAATTTTACTGATTGTTGTTTTGTTATCAGTATCATGTATACTTTCATATGCAATTGATAAAAAGCTGTTATTTTGATATTACAAACAGACACTTCAATTTTATTTATAAGTATAGATAGATGTCATACCGGTTGCGGTAAATCTGGCAGATAAAGTAATTTAAAGCTGCCAGTTTCAATATGGCTAATTTATGAATTGCCCGTTATCCATACAACCTTGAAGGCGCGTGCTCTCCCCAAACCGCTCGGGATTAGATTCCTAGTTATGCGTTTGTACCGTTATTCTAGTATATCCTTCCATTGTTTTGACCATCATAACCTTTTCATATTCCATTTGCGACCACGTTTCGCGATACAAAAATCTGATCATAAACACGTTTTGATTGGAAAGCGTACTGACCGACGCTCTATGAAATTTTATTTCGAGATATTTTAACGTGCAGCGCGGCGTTCCGTAAGACAATTGAGTTTATACGAGAGGACGGTTTAGGTGGGTTTAGCTCTGATGAAATGAGTCGGGGTCGCTACACTTGCTCTGTCCAATATTTGTGGTGCAATACGAGTACAATCTTTATTGTGAAGATCAACACAATTTGCTCGGGTATACGGTATTGGTGTGGCGTTTGTAAAGATACGTTTTATTTTTTGCTTTATTTAAAAACTAGCTGTACCCGCGGCTTTGCCCGCGTGCAAATCAACGTGTCACAAAGTTTTTCTCGCGCAAATCTCGACACCGTGGGAATTCTATGACAAAAAGTAGTAACATTAATATCGGTTTGGCCGCTCAAGGATTACCTGGTCAAACACCGAGTGAAAAAACGAATTTAAAGTGTGTATTTGTGGGTAGGAACGTATTGTTATGTTTTTTTTTAAATTAGACGAATTCTAATATTGTAAATCGCTTGTTTGAACCAATTTACATTCTTAGTGGTCTAATTCACAATATCGTGATATCTTTTCAAATCAACTTCTCCACATTTGAACCAAAACATATCGATTATAAAGATTGATTTGAACTTTTCCGATTTGGAAAATACTATTTGAAGTAATTTTGGCGGATTCAAATTTCTAAGTAAGATTATAGGTAAACCTACTTTTAATATTAATTTGTGTTCAGGAGTTCCGGAAGGCATAAAGGAATTCAAAAATTCTGTTGGATAATGTACTGCTTCCTCTATCTCAATGACTGTGTCTACCGAATAGTAGATCTGTGACGCTGCTTTAAATTTTGAAAAAAATAAATCATTTATTATATCGACACGTTCATTGGTGGGTGGGTATATTGCCGTCTTTTGGAACCAATTTATAGTGTTATTGGTTGTATTAACAATATACTTTTTCAACCAACTCCTCCACATTTAAACGAAGACGTATCGATATAAAGATTGATTTTGGCTTTTCCGGATAACAAAGCACTATTATCTACTTGAAGTAAATCATTAGAAAATTGGAATATCATTGAACAGCGACATTATATTCTAAGTTCATATTTTGTTTCATGTGGCCAAATATAAGATCTTTTAAGAGGTGCATCGGGCTATTTGTGTGCGTAAATCCCGCATTGTTCTTCGTAAAGCATAATCAAAGTCATAATAAGACATAATCAAAACACTTTTACAATTCATACGAACAGGGCGCACCCGCTCGCAGGGCGCTGCCGCACCCTGCTCGCTTATTTTTTATGTTTTCTTTTATGTTCCAACCTAACCTAACCCATCCTGTTTAAAAAGCTACAGCTAAATCCAACTCTTAACAATAACATGACAATACTCCTGCATTTTCAGGATTTAGGTATTCAAAGTGACACTTTTCATCATAATGTTCTCTCAACGGTTGTAATGTATTGTAATCAATAAGTACCAAACTCATACGGCTTAAGTAGGTTGTGTACTTAGATTATCAGGGTTGATGAATTGAAGTTTAATTTATTAATCACATTTCAGTTTAATGAGCTGTCGTAAAACTTATAAAATATTCTTAACTAAATAACAACCGTAAGCAATATGTGACTACCATTTATAATTTAGGCTTGTACTATCCTGCATCATCAGGGAGGAGTTGAAGGTAAAAAAAAATATCCCATGTCTTTGCTTTGTATTCTTATTACTTATACGTAAGCATTTGCAAGCCAACTTGTGTAGCTTGGGCTTGCAGTACCCTGCATCATCAGGGCTGAGGAGTTTAAGGTCGAAATTGTTATCATGTGTCTTTACTTAGTAATTATATTACATACCCGAAAGCATTAAATGGCCAACTCCTATGGCTTAGGCTTGCAGTACCCTGCATCAGGCTTGAGGAGTTGAAGATCGAAATTTTCATCTTGTGTATTTGCTTAGTAATTATATTACATACCCGAAAGCAATAAATAGCTAACTTCTATAGCTTAGGCTTGAAGCACCCCTGCATCATCAGGGTTGAGGAGATGATAGTCAAAATTTTCATCTTGTGTCTTTGCTTAGTAATTATATTATATACCCGAAAGCATTAAATGGCCAACTCCTATGGCTTAGGCTTGCAGTACCCTGCATCATCAGGCTTGAGGAGTTGAAGATCGAAATTTTCATCTTGTGTCTTTGCTTGGTAATTATATTACATACCCGAAAGCACTAAATAGCTAACTTCTATGGCTTAGGCTTGAAGTACCCCTGCATCATCAGGGTTGAGGAGTTAAAGGTCAAAATTTTCAACATGTGTCTTTGCTTAGTAATTATATTACATACCTGAAAGCACTAAATAGCTAACTTCTATGGCTTAGGCTTGAAATACCCCTGCATCATCAGGGTTCAGGAGTTAAAGGTCAAAATTTTCATCATGTGTCTTTGCTTAGTAATTATATTACATACCTGAAAGCACTAAGTAGCTAACTTCTATGGCTTAGGCTTGAAATACCCCTGCATCATCAGGGTTGAGGAGTTAAAGGTCAAAATTTTCATCATGTGTCTTTGCTTAGTAATTATATTAAATACCTGAAAGCACCAAATGCCCATCTCGTATAGTTTAGGCTAGCAGTATCCTGCATCATCAGGGGTGAGGAGTTGAAGGTCGAAATTTTCATTTTGTGTCTTTGCTTAGTAATCATATTACATACCCGAAAGCACCAAATGGCCATCTCCTATGGCTTAGGCTTGAAGTAACCCTGCATCATCAGGGTTGAGGAGTTAAAGATCAAATTTTTGTCCCATGCATTTGTTTAACAATCTTATTATATATCCATAAAAACAAATTGACTTACTTCTACGGTTCAGGCTAGCAGTACCCCTGCATCATCAGGATTGAAGAGTTGGAGGTCAATTTTTTTAGGAAACATCTGCTTAGTAATCTTATTCTACATTCAACCCAATTGGACTCCTAGAACTTAGGTTTGGCCGAGTATCGCTAATTTCGTTAATTTGCTTCAAAGAAATGGATCCTATGATCAGAACCGTATCAAACTCATCAGAGTACCCTTGAAGTACATTCTTTCAAATAAAAGAAAAATCATCAAAATCGGTTGGCGGGAAATTGAGTTATTCATCTATTTATCGCGCACATCGTTAATGCAAATATCATACTTATGCGTTTTTCTTATGGATGCCACTGTCAAAAGTGAACTAAAAATAAATGGGACCCGATGACACGCACTACATTTCAAATGAAAAAAAAATCATCCAAATCCGTTCACCCAGTGCGGAGAAATCGAGTAACAAATATAAAATAAAAAAAAAAAAATAAAAAAAAAATACAGACGAATTGATAACCTCCTCCTTCTTGGAAGTCGGTTTAAAACGATGTTTTAACATAAAAATCATAGCGAAATACAAAATTTTATTGAGGTGGCCTCAAAATTGACTGACTTTCATACAAACTTACATCTCCTATTTGGGTTAAATTGGGGGGGGGGGGGGGGATCAGAAAATTCATTCTTAACTGACGTCTACGTCATAAAAGGAACCCCTAGTAAAAATCATATTCGTATCTTTAGCAGTTTAGGCTCTACGATGTTTATTCAATAGATGAGTGAGAGAACATCCTTTCGTTTTTATATAACTATATATAGATATAGAGATATATATTTGTATAGTATCAAATAACATAGGTACACACATAACCAATAAAAATACATAACAAAGGAATACATTTTACAGACCATAACATGTTTAGTTTCTACCAATTCAACTGCAGTTACTTATCTTAATAACACTTATCGAACACAGAATAAATACTGCGTCGTTTTAAATTGACATAACTTTTTTATTCGTAAACCGATTTACATAAAATAAACACTAAATGTTAAGTGAAGTTTCCCACAACACATCAGTAAAAATTATATTCAAATTGGATAAGCCGTTTCTGAGATTAGCGTTTTCAAACACACAGACAAACAGACAAACAGACAAACAGACAAACAGACAAACAGACAAACAGACAAACAGACAAACAGACAAACAGATAAACAGACAAACAGACAAACAGAAAAGATTTCTAAAAACCATTATTTTGGGTTCTATATCGTATTATAGACCTCTAGAAATGGTTTTCACCTAAATTTATTCCATGTACAGACAGCGACCTCTTACAGATTTATTATAGTATAGATAGATAGATAGAAGAAGATAAGAAACTGCTTGTAGCTGATAGTATATTTAGTGTCGCAGAGCTACCTGTAACTGGCCCATTGAACTAAAATTGCCTCAACATACACATCAGATTAGAAGACATCACTTTTAAGTCGAACTGAGTTAAAGAAAAAGTGCTGCTACAGTCAAACTACGAGCATATGCACTAGCTTAAGATCAAATATCAGATTTACATTCTTATTCGAACGTCATCCGCTGCCGAGTCGCGTGATATAAGGTGATATCTTGTCTATCCGTGACGAGCGTGTACCGAACCACTTTGCAAGTGCACAGCGGCAGCTGGTGCACTTTATTTGAATCTACTTTTCGAATTCCAAATTTATGTTCGATTTGTTTTCGAAGGTAATTTAGAATAAATTCGTGTCCGTCTTAATATCATTTTGATGGGATTTTAATGCCTGGCGTGTGGGGTTTAGTTCATAAAGTGACGTACGTTGCCAATTTACGCGGAAATTGATTAGTGCGTAGGTACAAACATTGAAACTGTTGTGCAAACAGGGTCGCGAGTGACGAGCAATATCGCCGGGCATCGGGCGGGGCTGTCGCCGTCAACAGCGCCGGCAAACACGCGTGCGAACGCTCACGTGCCTCGTTATACGAGACCGAGTTGTTTTGTGTCAATACGGACAGAGCATAAATTTGTAGGCTCAATTTAAGGGCGTGGATATGTAGAGCTTGGAAAATACGCGTTAAAGACGGTAATACTGGTCGATTCGTGTGCCTATTACATCATTAGTGTTTTATAAGAATGAGTTTAAGTTTTATTTAACTTGTACGCTTATAGCGATTTGAATATCTCAACATGTATCAAATATATTGTATTTAAATTAAAATCTTTATATTTATAATTTTCATGTAATTATCACAACAATTCTATTCACTAAATTACGTATGTAGACATTAATTGTATTAGCATCAAACCACATGTTTCAAACAACTCTAGATAATATAGCATTACATGTACGTATAAAATTTCAAATATTCCCAAAACTTCGAACCAGTATAGCTTATAAAACCCCACATGCACACGCTCGTGATAAGCTGCAAGCATCCGCAGTCTGGCGAGGGCATTTATCATCGGGTTCAAAGTTCCCACACAATAACCTTGTTGCTATGCACGACACTTGCTATGTTCAAATATTTTTAAGTACAATGTATTCTGAAAAATGGGAGAATCGATTTAGTGTAACAGAGAATCAATTGAGTAGTGTTGTACGATAATACATGTTGCTAAAGTTTCGTTCTTTTACAACGAAATCTTTGTACCATAGAACAATAATAATAAGTGGGCCTTTTCGCTTCTACAGTGGTACTCCAGCCACCTCTATTTTTTCCTTATAATAACAATATTAAGGCTGCTTTAACGTGCGTATGAAGTAACTGATATGGCAGATATACTCTTCTTGTATAGCTTAGAGCTGATTGAACATATTGTGTAGATTTCAATGGTTTCTGGCGACAAGTTTTTGTTAAATCATAGGTGAATTAATATTATTTTGGGCAATATAACAAACACTTATTTAAATTTTATTGTTTGTAGTAATTTTTGTAATTTCGTTAATTTTAATATAGTGTTGATGCCTCATATATTTGATCCCAAAATCAATATTTAAATTAAATTAGATGGCGTTTAAAATTATTCTTCAACTTAAAAATGTTGAAACAATATTGCCGCTTTTTTAGTATATGAGAATTCCTTACAGCTTATTTCAGCAACATATTTAGTTAACATTTATAAATACCTACAACAACACATACAACAAAAATGAAGTAGCAATAAAGCAAGTTATTTTACTTCGATAAAATAAAAGTAACTTAAGCGATTTCTAAATTGATAAGACAGATCCATTATTTCGCAGTAGCTGGATTTTCCGTTTCCTTTTATCGCTAGTAAATTCCATTTAAGCATTAATGTGTAAAAGATCATAAAATAAGAACGAAGAACTGTTATTTTTCAAATTACAGCGCCACAAAGCGCTGATGGAGATTCATTGGACCATTGCATCATTTATCAACCCCTTTGCTAGGTTTTGTAGCGACTTGTCTAGATTTTAAACTTCATTATACCCTGCAAAAAGGACGGTTTGATTAAACTTTCATTTTAATCCTTTACAGTCGCAGTTACTCTTTATTTACAAATGTTGCGTTTAATTGTTTTATTTTTCAGTTCTGGGAGGTCGCTTGTAATCACAATTGTGCTATTATTTGCGTCGTCGTTCCGATATTAATTTTGTTTCTATATTTACTCGCGCGGAAAAAAATCTACATTTTTACTTACATTACAAAGTAGAATATGCATAACACACTCTCAAAATATACAGTTTCCTGTAGAACAGTCGTCTTCTTAATGTATTTATGCATGTATTAAAAAATGAACCAAATAGAGTTTAGTTATGTCCCGTTTCATACTCAACGACAATCGTATGATAAAAGAAGAAAAGGGGTAAACGAAGAATATTGAATGTTCTGTCAAACCATTTCCCATACAAAATCAATAGGCACAAGGCACAATAGTATTGCAGAGCTCGCTGATGACAGTTGTTTTGTTTTATTCCCTCCAGCTCGTTTACACCACGAATAAGAAAAAAGTTTTTCAGTATCAAACTATTCCGGCCAAATTGAATACCGGCCACTAAAGAATCGTTACTGGCTGAATAGACATAGTGCTATAGAAATGAAATAATGGATTCATACGTCATGCGATTTTTTATCTATGGTATTAATATTCATTTATTTCAATTCTTGATAATCAAATTTAATCCACAGTATATTTTAATATACAAGCATATTTAACACTTACTTTTATCACGTATAAGTTTATAATCGATTATTCTAAATAGGTTAGAATAGTTAGGTTAGAATTATAACTTAACACAAGTGTATTATTAATCCATGGAGCAAGCTATGAAAGTAGTACCAAATGAGTAAACTCGAGTAACACTCAAATTAATAAGAGTCGAATTGTTGGTAAAACCATGAGCGTAGCCAGGTTTTTTTTTATAAGATTGAAGTAGCAAACGAGCATGCAGTCCACCTGATGGTAAGTGGTCACTGCCGCCCATTAATATCTGTAAGCAACTCCAAACAGAACATGGTTTCTATCTGAAGTCAATCACAGATGCGTTGCTACTCCCGAGGACTATGATGGTTGCCTCATATAAAAGTGTGCCGGCAACCACACCTTTCCACGCTAGAAATAGGTGTGGCGGTGGTACTTTCCCGGGCTACCTACACTGGTTCTACCTGTAACCTGGTTTTGGGGAGGCTTAAAAAATATAAGAAAATCTGTCTGTTTTTTATGAGAAATAAATTTCTTTAAACTTAACTCCATGGAAGAACCATACACGGTCTACTATGAATGTTAATATTTTTACCATGGATAGAACTTATTGTGATTTACTCAGAGATACCATAGCAATCAGGGATGTTAACGCACCTGCGACCAATCTCAAGACTTTAATCTTATCCGGGGTTTATTTACCTTTACAAAAACCATTAGTGCATTGACCGAAAATAAGGCGAACTGCATGCGTTTGCTACTACTCGATTCTTTTAACACGGTGTTATCATTATTGTTTCAGTTATCTCTTTGGGTACAACCCATTATTGTCCCACTGCTGGGCACGGGTCTACTCTCAGAATGAGAGAGTTATAGGCCATAGTCCACCGCGCTGGCCAAGTGCGAATTGGTGGACATTAGGTTATCTCTTTATTAATTTATATAGGTACCTCGAGCTATTAAAAAATTTATAGCAGCTGCCCTATTCAGAATACTAACAGAGGGTGACTGTCATGTATATAGGCATTTTTACGCGATGACACTCCGAATGAAATAGCAAAATTGGATTTTACCAGTTTAAGAGCTTTTTGGATATAAAGCGCGGTTTTGTATTAAAGCCGGTATCACAACTTTTATCTCAGATTTTATGGTTGGTATTTCTATGAGTTGGCATTTTATAAAACCAACTATAACATGCCTATAATAAATATGTTACATGTTCATATTTCTTAATTGAATATAATTAACTGTAATTGAGTTACGTAATTTTAAAGGAGAGATAACTTCTCAGTCTTTCAGTCATAACGTTCTTCTAATTTACTTTTTTAATGTTTCATTTCTTAATATAAATAACCCGTTTAAAAATATAAAATATAATTTGAATTTAATGCTATATTGCACCAATAAAATGTGAAAAATATTATAAGCATTAAAAATGTTCAATTGCCAAGCTTTATTCGAATCTCGCTCGGGCGCTATACGGAATCACAACAATAAGATACGGCACTACAATACCCAGTGCATTATTGGATCTACAATACAGTTGAGAATAAATTGGGTGTGAAATAAAACGAAGCAGGAACTTGTACACGGCCAGCGTCAGTTGTGTGCGAAGTTGGTAGCAACGCCTGCGGCGCCGCTAACTTCTTTCGTTTCACTTTCGAAATCCGCGATTGCTATTTCCGTATCAGATTATAAAAAAATGAGTTTGAAAACAGTAAAATAGTGTTCTAAATGTATGTATGTCTAGTTGACGGTAAATTTTTGTTTGAGCCGACGTAGCAACGCTCCTGTGATTAATTTTATATGTGTTACCCGGTCTCTATTTCAATGGCTGACACACACACCGTCAGTAGGACTGCATCCTCCTTTCCTAGTTCAATTATATGGAAAAAATGTAACCATGAATTGATTGCGGGTTAGGCTGGAGCTAATATTAGACGCTAAGTTTGTACGCGATGACATAACCCGTTTGAGGTCAGTTTGACGTAAAAGCGAAAGACGTAAGCATTAACCTTTTATACCGAGCACAAACCGCTCGATCACTCGGAGATGACCCGGGAAGTAGGATATTACGGAAACTAAACCACTTGCAGCTAATGGCGTGTTCAGGCAGACTTTTATTGCGTTTTTCCACTCACTAATGACACGGTCACATTCTTTGGGGTGCCGCGGACAATACCGATGCGGGTTACCCGCTGCTTCGTCTCTTAAATGAACGTATAAAATGCTCAGCTAACCCATTTTCAACTTTATTAGTTTTTGCCGGCTAGCAAATAAAGTTTCAAATGTCTGGTGACATTTACAATCCGGACTGAAGCACGTTGCTGCCCCTAAAATATTAAAATGTTTACATTTCGGCATCAAAACGTTTTGGATCACGTTTTTTATTGTGTTTTTGATTTGTTGTTCTTGAGTTTGTAAGGTATCTGAACCAGAACAGATTTTACAGCGTTAACTTTTACCGTTTAGTATGGTTTCCATGTTTCCAAAGGTTGTTTGGTAGAAGTTTAATTGCGAAAGAAACAGCGGTGTACCAAATTAGCTGCATTTGGCTTTTTTTTTTGTTTTTATCAGACTGAAGTAGCATACAGTCCACCTGATGGTAAGTAGTCACTGCCACTAATGGACATCTGTAATGAATTTCATACAGAATATGGGTGTCATCTGAAGTCAATCACAGATGCTTTACTACTCCCGAGGGCTATGATGGTCGCCTCATGTGGAAGTGTGCCGGCAACCACACATTTCCATCGAAACGCAAGAAATGCTTCACGTTAGAAATAGGTGTGGCGGTGGTATTTCCCCGGTCGAACTACACTGGTTCTACCACCTTCTGGCTTGTGATATTTCATTATATAAACGAATAAATGTTTTGCAACTGGGAACGAATTCCTTTTTAAAATGAGAAGGTTTAAAATCATAGGGGTGGTTGGAAAAGTTCTGTTAAATTATACATTAAGAATAAGATTACGTGTAAAGTTTACAACCATATTGTGGCATATTGAATATCAGTGTATACTTGAGATTTATCATGGACTATTAGCGACTTAATAGACTTAGTAATATGCTAAGCCATCATTGAAGATTGTTGCACCGTAGTGATTTTTACTATATTGTCTGTCAGGCAAAACAAAATTAATAAAGGAATTTAATAAAGTTGGTTTACACCGCGATTACTGGAGATAACGCTGCTGTAAAAGGATTACGGGTTGGAACAATGCAGGCGATTATCTCAGTCGCTGTCAGCTACATCGTTACTCCCAGTTTGGGAAGCAATGGAACGATATTATAATGGATCTGAATTCCGCAGCCAATAAGCTAAGGTGGTTATGAACTTTCTGTCTATTTTAATATAGTGGTATTATTTTAAAGCACTCAGCTTTATGAGAGCTTATAGCAAGAGCTATTTATGAGAGAGCAATATTTGCACTGACCTTTTTTATCTGATTGAAGTAGCGAACGAGTATGTAGTCCACCAGAGGTCTCTGTCGTCCATGTACATCCGTAAGCTACGTCATATAGAACATAGGTTCTATCTTAAGTCAATCACAGATGCGTTGCTACTTCTGAAGACTGAGATGGTCACCTCATATAAAAGTATGCCGGCAACTACACCCTCCCACCGAAACGCAAGAAATGCTTCACGCTAAAAGGTGTGGCGGTAGTGGCGATGTCTGTTTATTATTATAGCAATATTCATATTCATATTTCTGTACACAGTCAAAGTAAAAAGTTTCTTTCACAATTGTTTTCATTTTTGGAATAACTATGTATAGCATACAAACTGTAGATTATTTTACACGCAGTCACTGCAACTATTACTTTTAGTTAGAGATTACGATATTCTAAATGTTACCTCATACCATGTACCACGTACATATGGCACATGGTATGAGGCACAAGATAACCACTCGTACCCATAGTCAACTTCAATTACAAAATAGTAGAAAGAACTTCATTGATGAGATTTCTTGTGTCGATATAACATTATATTTAGGATTTGTATTTTTAGTGACATTTGTTACAGCTTCAACTTTTTAACATCATATAACATAGGCATACAAATTTAACTACCTTAAAAGTCCATTAGCTCAATCTATGTCGATCTTTAATAATAATTTCATTCTATTTTCATACGCCAATACCAAATTAAATTTACAGCGCAGAAAAACAGCGCGTTTAAGCGTGCTCGGATGTCATTAAACGCAAAGTGAATAACGATTTAAATAAGTTGGTTTCACAATTACTGTAGATAAGGCTCCTCTAAAGGGATGCCGGGAACAATACAGATGATTATCTCAGCATCGCCGTACCGGTTATTGTGTGTAAACGAATTATACCAGATTTAAACGTTCTTGTCAATTCTTAACAGAATTCCCGTTTAGCGATTTAACGCTTTACACGTTTTTTTGTGTGAATTATAAAGAATGAAATATTTTTTTTCTATAATATTTACTTTGTGTGTTGTTGTAATATGTAACAAGCATTTTTAGAATGAATCTTCATTGAAATGTACCGATAAACGATACCTTATTTATGTACTTTTTATTTATATTATAACGTCTACGTATTTAAATTCTCATATAATCTATGTATTATTTAATGTAGATAGGAACATCGTTGTTGGAAAAACCTTTACAAGTACGATTACCATGATTCATCACAAATGAACGTATGCCTAATAGTGATTCAGACATTTCTGCCATGTTTAGAATAGGGAACTTGTTATTAGAAACAATTTTGCCCAGAACTGTGCGATCACTGCACAGGTGTTTGGCGACACGTGGACAATAGAATCCTAGGCTCATGAGTCAGCAACGACGCGCGTGCCAAAAGAACATCGCTTGCTGTAGTACTAACCTGACTCTATTATGTTTTCTCATAAAACCTCTATCCTTAAAATATTCCTTGGAATAAGAGGAACTGTGAGTGTCGTAATAAATTTTAGTTAAATATTACTTTAAAAACGTTTCGAGACATTTTTACATTTTCACGATTTCAGAAAAGAGAAGTAAGTAGTCCTCAATACGTAAACCTTGCCCTATTTTCTTATTGTACAAATATATACTCGGTAGTCACGCTTAACGCGATGGATAAATAGAATTTCAGCTTATAGCGTTATAAACAAAACGCGTAGAAAATACAATCCAATAAAAATAAAATAAAACCTAGCTTTGATGTAGCATCGATAAAGGTTTTAAAAGAGCCGTTTAAATCGAGAATAAAAGGAGAATTTCATTAGAGGTTTGCAAGGTGCGGGAGGCATGGCTTCACCTGCAGAGCGTTGTAAAATGAAGTAATACGACTCGTTGCGGCACGTTTCCCGCGTTACTTACCATCTAGCAACAATTTCTTTTTCCCACCCTCGAGAAAAACTCCAGCCAGCGCTCCCTGCTTTTTAGTCCCAATTTATTCTTCCAATAAACTTTGCCGCTTTGCTTTTTCACGGGGATGTGCCTAAAATATTTAAACAGTTTATGTTCCGCTCACATATTTATATCGTTACTTATGACTTAAGCGTTATTACGTAATCACTTTTGTGAACCGGATTTTCGCAGTTTAAATTGATCGAAGTTGGAAATTTTAAGTGCATTATATAATTTAATATCAACTAGAATTTAGCACAAAAAACTTCTGGGTTTTTTCATACGGAGTATGGATAGCGGTTGTACGCCCACCGGTTTGTTCTAACGGACCGTGACAATCGCTTCCATGCTAAATGTCATGGTAGCCATTGTTCTAGTCCTCCACCTCACCCCTACACTCGTACCACCCTTACTCGGCTGACGCGTTGGCATTTATACGCCCTTACCTGCAAGTAGTCATGAAAAATGTATATCGATTCGGCGTTAAAATGTTACGAAAACTACAGCTTGCACAATCAACAGCCGTTAAAAATGTCTGCGAAATTTTACGTAAAAAGTTGATTGCACTTGGATTCGCTTAGTTTGATTAATTATCTTTATTATGAACTTAAGTAAATTGTAAATGACAATAGTGTTGTGAATTTAGTAAGTTGGAGCGAAGAACATGAAGGGGCGGGGTGGACGTTAACTTAATATGGCGGGGGCATCACGGCAATTTGTTCGAGACGAACCTCCAGCCAGTCTGAGTGCTGGCGAAATATAGGGTTGTCCTTCGACCAAATTTATTGCCATTTGTTAATTTCTCATAAACTCATTATTTTTTATTTTATGGATACAACGCCATCTGTTTTCGCATTAAAGAACTAGCACATTTAAGCATGCTGGTCCCAAAAAACTGTTTGTTTAGCTCCATAATATACATAATTGAATGTATTTAATACAACATTAATCAGTTATTATTTGGATATTATTTAATTTTAAAATGTACGTAAAAATATCTTTCAGATCTGCATATTATCAGTACAGATAAGAAAATAATAAACAAAATAGCCTTTGATGATTCAACACAAACAAAGTAATGTACTATAGATGGATTTAACTACGCTATAGAATTGTTGAATATGGTCGGTATTCGAGTGACCGCTTTACTCGCGTGACAGTCCGGTTTAAGTCCGTTGAGAACTAGATAAACGCTAAGCCGGCGGATATTACCCTAATGATACTACGCCACGATGGTTTAAGTGTATTTCGAATGTATACAGTTGTAGATATACACGGCAGTCTTTTGAAATTGCTGACATTACTTGATACAAATTTATTGCAATGTAATACTAATAAAATATATTAATCAAAAATGTTACAGCTAAGCAAAATGGAAATATTTTGTTCGCGAAAAAATTCAAAAGAAATAAGTACCTAAATCAGTGATCGTTGAATGGCAGCCCTGTGAGAAGTTTACGGCAGCGCTATCGAAGGAAATCGTGCGAAAAGTGATTATAGATCGCTAAGACCTTTAGCTGAAAACCTGTACACCTACTCTGCACCGTGGCTTGCACTACTACACGAGCGTGACATGTCATCACGAGCCTCACCCTTACATTGAAGACCTCGCGACAACTTCATTAGGAAGCCATAAGTCGACGGGGCGCGAAAAGGCATCGCTCGGGAAACTCGATGTACGCTGTTTACTAAAAAGCGAGTTACGAACGCCATGTATCTTGTGACATATTTTAAATCTTTCCATAATAAAATAATGTTGATTAGACATGAGTACTGCAGGTGTTATTCAATTGTTTTTCTTCATTGCTTTTTTGACGTCATTGTCCATATTAAATTTAATAAAGTCTATGTAAAGGTATTTTACATTAGGTTTTATTTACTCATCAAACATATACTTATTTATCACTCCTATTAGTATCGGGAAAACACATCGTGGTTTGACTCAAACTCTCCCGCCACACTTATTTTTGCCTTAACCGTATAGATAACCGTATGTTCCTTGAAGGGTGCGGAAAGGTAGACATACTTATACGAGGCGTTAGAACTTATTTTCCAATTAGGGCTAGTGAAGCATCTGTAGAAAAATGCAGATAGATCCAATTTCGAGTTGTTTATTGGTGTCCGTTGACGGTTGATACTGCATACATAGTCTCGAGTAGATCACGTGCTATATTGCACTTGTATTATAAAACGGTAACAGAAAATAGACATTTAGGTATTATTATAAGACGTTAAGTTTTATTAAAATATATCGACCAACTATAAGATTCACTTTGTTATAAGTAGATATATTACATTTAAATATAATAAAAGTTGTATTACAAGGTTGTACGTTTATGGCGTAGTAACGCTTGTTTGAAGATTATATTTTATAGCGGCGTTCCGTCTGCCTATAAGTCTATAAAACTAAGGGCCGCCCCCATTTATGCGGCTATTTGCATACGATACAAACGTGGAGCGAAGACAATGGTGTCCTCTACAAAGATCGTTGGCCGTCGACAATAAAAGTGTATTTGCGAAGAAATTTAATAAAGCGGAAGTGGACGGTTGTTACGGCGCCCCTATAACGGACGCATTCGTGGGTAGGTGGACTAGGGCGCTAACGTTATATGATATACTCCCACTGTTCCCTACGACGCTGTTCACTGTTCATAATACAATTATTTTTCTTGACTAGCAGCTCGAGTTAAAGTTTAGATATTTGATATAGTAAAAGCGAAAGGATACTCACTTTTGACTAGTCTTCGCAGAGTCTAATAAATTATTCTTCTCCTTCAATAAAGTTAAAACAATAGGTCTATTTTATATTTTATATTTATATATTTACATTTTATATTTTATATAATGTAGACTCGGACTAAAAAAACCTGTGATTAAAATCACATTCCAACCTCAATAAAGGTGAAATATAGGTGGAATGTTTGTGTTATTTTGTATTATAACGACCTGCGTGATGGCGCGGTCATCATAGCGATCTAAAACGTGGTAACTCTGTTAAGTTAAGAAAATCCGTTGAGGAAAGTAACAGTACAGCCTTTTAATTCGTAATTACTACAAAACTAGCTCATACCCGCGACTCCGCTTATTTTTGTTACGCTTATTCTATGCATTATTTCAGGTCATAAATATTATATGTCTGCGAAACTTTAGCCAAATAGGAGCAGTATTTTTAAGTGAAAGAAACACAAACATACATTACCATAAACATCCGTATCTATAGTATTAGTATTATTATATGATTGCGTTTTTAGATTAAAAGACATATATTAATGTTCACCAATGTCTAAAATCATAAACTTAAAAGGGTGCATGCGTTCGTGGGTTGTAAGGTGGACGAGGGCGCGCTAACATTATATTATAGGCATCCTACTATTCCACTTTTATTGCTATGCTCGTCTTTCATAATGTCCTTTTGTTTTTTAAACTTAGTATCTTATGTAGAAGATGGGACGGTACACTCTATATAGTTTAAAATACGTATCATCATTTTGTTAGAGCGGAATAGTTATATTATAGCGGAATAGTTTATGGTAACTTTAATAACAAGTTAAGGACAGATTACAATTCGTAACTTAGGTAACAATTTCAATTACATTTATAAGAAATTATCTTGTGTTTATTTTTATTTAGAATATTCAAATTCTCTGTTAATTAACTAAAGCTAAATAAAAAAAGCAAGCTTTACGAGATCTGGCTTTTGAAGGTATGTCTTCTTCTACTTGCCACTCGTGTTTCAACTTACTTTTAAATACTCTGAGTCCTTTAATTTCAATATTTAATCAGAACAAAGTTTCTTAAAAAAGTATCTAGTCAATACAATAATTTACCCTATATATATCGTCAACCTATTATTGTCCAACTGCTGGGTACGGGTTTTCTCTCAGAATGAGAGTTTAGGCTATAGTCCAAGCGCTGGCCAAGTGCGGATTGGTGGACACAATTTACCCTATGATCGACTTTATTTCACACTTTGCTTATAAATTATTTCATAGAATATCCTGGTCCTATACCAGTGCTTATCCACTTACGCGGAGTACAATTTAATGCCGTGAGGAATGTAATGAATGTAGGTGTGATTTGAAATGCTTCGGGATTTGTTTATTTAAGCGTGACATAAGCGGCTCGCGGCGGATAAGCGTGGCCGAATAGCGAGTGAGTGATGATACGACGAGCGCTGTATAAAAATATTATATTCACGTTTTTGTCTGACAACTACGATACGGAACACGGTATTTTTGGAGCTAAACTTTTAAGCTGAGGTTTGGGATGGGCAAAAACAGACGAAATTATAAAATGTTATGTGAAATAAGTTTATTTCACTCAGATTTGAGTACATGTATTTTGATGTTGTATGAATCATTTAATGCTAGGTATTATTCATACTCATTGTTGTAATAAAATTATGATTTTATGATATGAATATAAAAAAAATACATAAAACAAGATGACGTTGATCGCTAACGTCATTTGCTTTAAGGATCTTGGAAGTATTAATACTTGTTTTACTTAATTTACAACCTATATTAATTGAGCAGTTTTAGGGTTGTTTTCATGTTTAAGATACATTTGAAAACTATTTTCATCAATTATTCATTGTTATTCAAACCCACTTTGGATTATCAATCTCTATGATAATCCAACATTGAAACTAAAAGTTGTGAAACAACACCCATTTTCAAAACTTAGTATAATCAATAAATTTTAAGTAATAAATACTTATCTTCTTAAATCATACAAAATATTATGTTTCAGACATCACATTTCGTAAGAAAGAGCTTCATTAAGGCCACGTAGATATCGTAGATGTCTACAAATCTTCGTAGCGCGTCCGTAGCTTCGTAGAACTCGTCGAGAGTAGCAGTTAAGAAAAGGCAATTAGATTTATAGGTAATCTCGTTAATAAAAGGAATAAAAGTAAAGTTCATTTTGTTACGACTACTGGGTAGAGTCGTAACAAAGTGGAATTAATGCAGTTTTACCTTACGCGGAGTTCTAGAGTAAAGCGTAATTAATTCTATACATTTCTTAGTGTGCGTTATACTTATAACTTTAATGTTTTAACATTTTAAACAAGCCATGAGTAATGTTTTAAAGTGGTATGACCTTGCGTTGTTTGACTTTTAAGGCACTACCGCTACACCTATTGCTGCATTAAAAATAGTGTTAAGCGCTGGGGCGTACTGATTTGTAGGGGTTATTAAGAGGGACATAATTCCACGAGAGGTTTTAACTTAGTCTTCTACGGTATCACTACAATCGTAGGCAGCCTTAGTTAAGAATACAACTTTATCTAGTGTTGATATTTTGTTCATGGGTGGTAGTGACCACTTTTTACTAAATAGACTTCACTTCATTATTATCAGGTAATTGCTAGCATAAAATATAATAGTTACAATTAACGTTAAAATCCATTTTTAAACGCTTTACTAATCAACAAGCTTAAAAACCAACATAGTCGTTTTAAACGACAAACATTGTAATACGTTGAAACTTAAAAGCTCCAACTGCTTGTATATGTATTTTATTCATAGCGAAATAAACCCATACATTTTAGATCTGGAATTGCTTTAAAATGCGGCAAATTTATATGCGCAATTCTGCGTACAGTGTGGAGGCGAGGCGCCGATGTGTCGCCTACTTGTTGCTCGTCTGTCGCCAATCAGCCCGCTTATATTTACGCGAGAGCCCGACAATATTCTTCGTTGTTGCACTTCAGTTTATCGATTGGAAAATACATTTTTGTTGGCAATTTCATGTGAATTAACGTGGTGCGATCCTGACGGCTACTTGTTGCTTGAACATTCAGTTTACACGTGTTTTTGCTTGAATACAATAAACTTGGATGATCTGGGAAATCTGTTTTATTATTAAGATACGATAAATATCTTATTAATATTATAAATGATTAAGTTTGTGTGATTATTAGAGCAGTGATAGTCTAATGGTTGAAACTTGCCCTCTCGATCGGGAGGTCCGAGGTTCTAACTTAGGCACGCACCACTGATTTATGTGTGTATTAGACATCAATTATCACTGCTTTTCGGTGTAGGAAAACATCGTGAAGAAATCTACACACCCGAGAGTTCTTTAAAAAAAAGTTTTCGGAGGTGTGTGAAGTCCACCAATATTTACTTGGCAGCAGTGGGACAATAATGGGTTGACGACAAGTTGGTGTGATTGGATATATCAATCATGTTAAATAACTTGAACGCATTAACTCAAAGTTTGTTTCATAAATAGTTTATAACCTGGATTAAGTCTACGCAATTCGCGGGTCTTCGACAGTAAGTTAATATTTCCTTTACCTACTTAGTTTTGTTTTCAGTAAACAATATTTCGCTACGCTTTTTTCGTAAACAAATAAAGTAAAAAGCAATGTTATAATGTTTGTCTAAAAATAAACTCCAACGCAAATAAAACCCCGCAAATGATAAAGTTCACTGTTCACGCGCGCAATCAGCAGTTGTTTTCAGAAAACTATTTAATGCACCGACATGGCTTCCTTCACATGAAGAATATCGAAGGCTTCACTTAATTAACGTCTACACAGCACGCCACATGCCACAGTTCGTATACACTTCGGTTTGTGACTCACGCTTATGCTTAAGACATAGCAACATAGTTACAGCATACTGCTTTATTTATGTAATTAGCGGTCAATTCTCAGATTGATGTTTGCCCGTATTCATGAATAAGTCTTTTGGGTGTTTCGCAAGAAATTTTAAGTAATCAGTGTTCAGTCGTAGGACTTACCGAGCTTCGACTGATGTGGTTAAAGGGTTTGAAGTTTTATTGTTTCAAGAATTTGGTAAAGTAGACATACTTAGCTTTAGGGTAAGAAGTCTATGGCTGCGTATGACCTTAATTTAAGCTTGGTCAATTACCATACGTTTATTTATTTAATCGATAAAAATATGTTTAGTAGGTATTTAATTACACATTGTTGTATTTTGTTTAAAGATTATAGGTTGATTTAACCCATATTAATATTTTATTTTATTCATAGTTAGTTACAGTTTAGTCATAGATTGTTCCTATTCATGTTGTTTTAATAAACTAATATTGACATATTTAATTTGAGCTCATATTCCATCATGAATTTTATCGAACAGTAAACAATATCTATATAAATATTTATCAGAATGTTCGATAAATCCGTAATAGAATAAAAAGGTTTCACATAGTGGTTATTATACGCAGTATTAGCTCATATATGACCAAAATAATAAATATTGTATGAATGTAGACGCCGACTATCGCCCGAAAAAATAAATATATATGATTTTAGAATTGGTTGATTGTCCCGTAGCAAGCATGATGAGAACGGTGTAGGGTGAGTCATCCTTAACGCACCAGACGGATGGTCGTATGTAATTTGCGCCTTTGCTAGCTCATCACCAGATTGAAATTCCTTACGCCGCCCCACGTCGGCGGCTAGCTGGCGCCTTCACTTGTTGCGCGCAATGAAACGTCATAACTACCCTTACGTGACGATATTATCTGATAGTTTGTTTTACTTGAGCCCGACTTATCAGTAACGTCTACAGAATAGTGTGGTAATGGTTATTATACTAGAATGTTGGGCTATTCTTATGGAAATTAATTCCGTTGTTTATTTCGAGGGTTACTTTGTAAGATAAGAGATGCCATCAACCGTTTATGAGAATTTATTAAAACGTGTTTTTCTATATGTTATTCACTTTGTGAACTGGGGAATATAAAATAGAAGTATCTATATATAAAAATATCAATTGCTGTTCGTTAGTCTCGCTAAAAGTCGAGAATATCTGGAAATATTTGGTTAATTTTGGTTTTGAATTATTTGTGGAAGTCCAGGGAAGGTTTACAAGGTTAGTTAATAGGAAAAAATGGTTGGAATGTCGTAAAAACAACAATTTCGCATTCCAATATAAATTATTCCTACATGTCAGACATTTGATGTTCATCTTGTCCTTTAAAATCTATTTAAAAGAATACTTTTGTTTTGTTGTGTTGCGTTGTCTCAGCTGAAATTTATTATTATGTGCATAATGCGATTTACTATGTGATGTGATAGTGTATCACGCAGAAAATTTGTATATTCGCGTGCATCAAATCAAACGAGAACACCACTGTTCTAAATTGCGTTTGCTCCAAAATTATAGTTAAGTTAGACAACGGCTATAAGTATGGGTTAAAACCCTTTGCCTTTCCCGTCAAAAAAACTGTCATAAACAAAAATATTTCGTTCCTTTAAGTCCTCTAAAGACAAAGGTTGAATGCATTCCTTTTTTTTTTGAGTAGTGACGTTGTTAATTTTTTAATGCCTTAAATTTTTTTTGATTACTAATTCTATTGTTCGGGTATTTTTTTGCCACATTTTTTACTATTCTGCAATTATTATTTATCTTTTTATTGATTGATTCTGAGGCGGCATGAAGCCGGGTGAGCTAATATAATAAACAAATGTCAATAAAGGAAAAATAATAAGCCAAGCTTGATTGCTTTGATATAACAATTAAATAATTTTTATTCTCCTATAATATACCAAAAAACATTGTATGTATGGTAGATTTATTACTTGTATATAAATGATTGATGCAAAGTCAAGCGCAGTGGTACTTATATGTCCTAAAGTGGATAATAAAATGATTGAATATACAATGATTAACATCTGCTTCCTGGCCAATGTACTCTTTTTGTGTACCAGAACAAAGTACATTTTATAACACATTATTTTTAATATTGTGTATGTTTTTTAACGTTACATCCCTTAAACAGAGATTTATTGTACATTTTCTAAATAAGTCAGGCAGTGTCATGGTGCCTATTAAAACAATCACCGAGTGGCAACAAACGGAGCTCTTACAAACCGACATTTAGATGTTGTAATTGTTAATTAAATGGCTTGCGAGGGAAGCTTCGAGAACTCGCATTTCCGATGTTAGTGGCGGAACAGCCGCGAGGTGGTCTTTAACTGTAATTACAATATTGTGGGCGTCTAACCGGTGTATGCCAAAGTATTATTGCGCTCGGGTTTTAGTTGCGAAACTAAGTACGCAAATGAATGTTAGAGAAAAATATAACTTTCAAAATAGAGTAGGTCTCGTAATTTACGTAACTGTATGGAATAACAGTCTTTCAGTTGAAGTTTTTCAGTTGTTTTAACGTAATAACGAAGAAATAGGTACATTTTACATGCGTATAAAGCTGTGATATTTTAATGTATCTATCTTTTACTAGAGTTAATTTTGTGGTCGAAATTAAACTATACTCATTTTATTATCTCAAATTTTAAAGCACGTTAATAGATTTAACAAAAATTAAAAAAATGATGAACAAGCCACAGAGAAACATCCGTTATCTATTTTCTTTACCTATTTATAATGTTCTAATTAATTTCGCCGTAATGTTTCTGAAACCATACTTGTATAACGTTACTGTCGCAAATCATTAACCAAAAATAAAATAACATAGTTCACATCAATCTATGAATAGGTATCGTGAACAATACAATGACAATAGTCCTTTCAAAAGGTCTGGGAAGTAGAGGACATACAAATGTTCATGTTAGTTGCAGTTTGGTTATGCGATGCAATGCAGGCGCCCGCGTCTAAAGCGTCGTTTGAAAGGATTCCCACTCGAGTTCCACTTCTAAGGGCACATATTGGAAACATTTCCAAGTAAACTATACCGCCTTTATAGAAATTACTCCAACAGTATGTTGCGTTTGTTCAAGCAATTAACTGAAACACGTCGAACGCTAATTTATATGGGTAGGATACCTAACAATTTTCTATTTATAAAATGATTGGTTTACAATATCGATAAACATATTCACATTTTTATCGCTTTACTTAGTTTGAAGTAGAATTAATATAATAGGCATAAAATATAAAAAAAAACCTGTGCATTATAGAAAACTCTTGGATCACAGTATCCTCTTTCTGGAATTGTTTTAAATATGAAGTTCAAAAAAATGCTCATTTTGCTTTTTGGTAAAATTTCAGTTAAACATTTTACATAATAGCATATACCTAATTGGGTTCAAAGGTTTAATGTATTCAAATCCATTCGTACAGAATTCATGTATTTTTCCTTTTTTGACAGAATTTAAATGCGTAATTATATATTTCAAAGAAGAAGAAAATGATTATAGATCTTCAATGTTTATTTACCCTTGCAAGAATAGATTGTCTACTAGATACAGTTTTTTCTTCTGAGAAATAATCTTTTCACATTTCAATTTCTCTATTCCTTTGCGTACAAACGTAAAGCAAGGTTTATAGTTGTATCTGATATCAGTTGTAATCACAGAGGAAAATTCCCACAAGCTTTAATTAGCCGTCATAACATAACTGAAATTTCTGATTGTAAGAGCGCGGTGTGTCACTGTTAGCTTTGTGTTGAACTTGCAACGGGTGTGATATGACCGCTGTGATTAATGGCGGAACATTCACATGTTATTAATTAATTAGCTGGCAAATTAATAATGAGAGGGTTGCAGTTGACGTAATGTTGCAGCAAGAATCGCTTCAGTTGACTTTTCATCGTACTAGAATTAATTAAAGAAACTTTATGCACAAATTGCACGTCTCCAAATGAGCTGTGGCGGCGCTAGTCTGTAATTGCACCACCTTGAGGACTCAATTTCTTAATAACAATTAAAACCAACCACAGTTGCAGTAATTTAGCAAAAATGTGTTTTAATACACAATAAAGCGTAAATAAACTTTGTCCCAATTTTCACGATGAATTTACTGAACTACAGATGAAGACACAATAATAAAAAAATGTTGCTTGTTTTCATTTCATATTTACGGAAACTATCCGTTGCACGTATAAAATTTTAAGCTTCAAATCGTCACACTTAGTAAGTTTTCCCATAGCAAAGTTTCGTTTAAAGACTGTAAAAATGATAAAAGTTTCAGTGAAGCCTTTTAAAAAGAACAAAACTTATAGCAATAAATATCGAGAACTGGAACTGGATTATTCAATATATTAAAGAAACTCTGCGAAGGTTTTATACACTTCGTAGTTATAAAACTACTCGTAGCAAGAACAAATACAAGTTGGGCATGCCCTCGCGGGGTCTCAGAGCGCATAAAAAGGAAAAAAAGTAATGTTTCTATATCGTAAAGATGGAAATCTAGCAAGCAAGGAAAAACATACGAAGAATTCGAAGGCAGCAATGCCCCGAGCGGGCACTTAGCGTGGGCTATTAAGGCCGCTGTGACCGCCAGCGCGGCGGAACGACGAAAACTATAAAACCGTTAAAGTAACGTTTCAGCAGCCGTAAAGAGCGTCGCGAGATCTGTTGACAATGTCGCCCCAACCCGCAATAAACCGTATGCACCCGGCAAGGTAGTAAAACTTAACGGCACTATGATTAAACTTATCTATGAGCGAACTCGCAAATCACGACCTCCCTAATAACCCGCCGCTTATTGCTCGATCCCCTCACGTTCGTCTGAACAGCAGACTGTATTAAGGCCGTGTTGTCCAGAACATCTTTGCGTATGTCAAGAGCTATTGCAGCTTGGCGCGTTGCCCAGCGCGGCTGCCACTGGTTTGTTTTTCTAAAACCACTACATTTACTTTATTTGTTCGCTGATATTATAGTAGTCTTTTAAAATGGTACTTGCAGTAAGTAGGTTTATACATAAGTACCTATATGCACACGTGGTACGTGGCGTAAAACATCGAGGACTTTGAAAATGGTTTACAAGTGGTGGAAGGATGTTATAAAAATTTTACGGTCGCTTCCCGTTAGCGAAGGCTGCAGCCTTAATGGACGAGCTAAGTGCATAGGAACATTCATGACAGTGGTAAGAAAACGACAGCAATATGGACGTTAATAGCCATCGACGTTAAGAAGACTGCGCAGATTTAGGAATTTCATGTCGTTTTAACGACCGTTTATCAGACAAGTAGTGAAATGACTTTTAGTTAACGTTTCATAAATGCAATCACTTTAAAGTATTATAACATATACGAGTATGTATAACGGAATAATTATTCCCTTGTGATAATTATATAAACTAGTCATCCGTCGCATCGGTCGAAATTCGACCGCAATTTAAACTAAAAAACTAAATGTTCTATTTCGTTTATTATGTATTTGTTTGTGACAAATGAACGGTAGTGTGTGTAATGTGTTTTTAGTTGATATTATGTATGTTCAATGTATTTGAATAAAATATTAATTCTGCATTCCTTCTTAACGTCCACTATAACCGTGCAAGATTTTACACACATCCGCCCGCAGCATATTACTTAAAAATGCACCACAAGTGTTTGCTTCACGTATCAATATATAGATACACGCGCAAGTATAATGGATGAATTAAACTTTTTTTTTAAATACAGAAGAAAATCACTCCAACAAAATACATTTGTTCCATTATATTTGTAAAATGTATATATTGTGATATAAAATTTCAGTAATTTACGAGTATATTACCTATTTTATAAATAAAAAGGTCACTACAGAAATTAGTATACCAAAATTAAGTAGTGCAGTTTGAAACACTGGGTAATTAAACTTATGTTAGTTCATTACTGTAAGCACAATTTACACACAACTAATTTACTAAAGGCTTCATTACCAAACTTTTGGCTGCGTGCGGCGTCGCGATACAAACTACATATGAGTACACGAGGCTGCTCCACACAAAACCATAATGTAAATTGTACATCAATTACTCAACTACAAGTGGTAAAGTACTATTAAGGCGTTGGAAAAGGATTTCATCACTGTCACATCTTTATTGTAGAAAACTGCACTATTTTTAATATCTTATTTGACGATAACAATGATCACGTTTTTTTTCTTGCAGAGGCAGCCAAGGAGCAAGTAGATCACATGACAGCACTCTCGACAGCCCATTATTGTCCCACTGCTGGGTACAGATCTTCTCTTAGAATGAGAGAGTTTTAGGCCATAGTCCACCGCCCTGGCCAAGTGCGAATTGCTGAACTTCACACACCTATAATTTCTAATACGCACATAAATCAGTGGTGCGTGTCTGGGTTTGAACCTGGGACCTTGCAATTGAGAGGGTAAGTTTCAACCATCAGGGTACTCTCGGCAAATAGCACACCCATAATTAATTTTATAAGCAACCCTACATAACTACGACCACAATACTACCGGAGGTTGGCTACGGATGCGTTACTTCATCTGTGGACAGATTTGAAGACTCTCATACCTACCATTCCTTCCTAAACCTGAAGTGCCACACTATAGCTTAATAAAGTTCCTATGACTCAGAAATAGGCGTAGTGAAGTTAAACAAGGAAGAGTGCCACTTTCAATGAAAACACAATATATGTGATGGTATATGACTTTTTTATGTCATCTAATTTTAAAATGAGACATGTACCGTAACTACGATGGTTTAGTGAAATTCCATTCAACATGACAAAAAATTTAGTTAAAGCATATTTTGACTGCAGCATACGTTATGGAATTTCTTAAAGAATCGAAAACATGTCTTTAACAACTTATATTCTTTCACTTATCATGGGTCTTAATTTATTCAAGATATTTTGTAACTAATATTTATATTACGTAATTATTTCTTTTTTCTTTAATCCGATTGGTCGCTTTCATCCTCCCGCACCACATAAACAATAGCGTACTAGGATACCACCCAGTGTCAGACAGAATTATTACTCTGAAGCTAGATACAAGACCTTGCACACTGAACATTATCCAAGTGTATGCACCAACTGGACAAGCGGATGACAGCGAAATCGAACACTTCTATAACACCCTGACTGATGCGCTTAATTCCATACCCAAAAGAGAGATTTCCATGATCATTGGGGACTGGAATGCCAAAATTGGGAGCACATCAACAGACGATCACCTTCGGAATTTTGTCGGCAAATTCGGACTAGGCTCTAGAAACGAACGTGGGGAAAGACTCCTAGAAATGTGTATTGATAGGAAGTGCAGCATAATGAATACCTATTTTCAACACCACCCACGCCGTTTGTACACATGGAGATCACCAGGAGATCGCTATAGAAATCAGATTGATTACATTATTGTTAACAGCCGCTGGAGATCATCAGTCTCGAATGTCAAAACTTTCCCAGGAGCAGAATGTGGTTCTGACCATAACCTTCTCGTCGCATGGTTCGCTTTGAGGCTCAAGAAAATAAACAAATTACCTCCATATAAACCACGACAACTAGATCCTTTGTCACAACCCCTATTTAGGGAAATAGTCGAAACCAAGCTTAAAGAAGTCACCCCCAATCCGAAATTGAACTCCAACGAGGAGTGGGAGATCCTGAAGACCACCATATCCCACACGCTTGAAATGTTTGTACCTAAACATGATAGGAAGAACAAAATTTGGCTTTCGGACACTACATGGGATCTCGTGCAAAAGAGGAAATCTGCTAGAATTGCAGGCGCGCATAATGAACAAAGACCTAGTGAATACTCTTCCCTTTGCAAGGAGATCAAACGGAGCAGCTGCCGAGATTGGAACAACTTTATTACAAACCAATGCCAGGAAATAGAGTCACATGCACAGAATTTTCAAACCGCTGATCTGTTTAAAAAGGTTCGTCTACTTTCTAGACAATTTAAACCAAAATCGTGGGTCGTGGAAGACACGGATGGCAAACCCATCCATGAACTTGAGAAGGTAGCTGAACGATGGCGTACGTATTGTGAGGACCTTTACAGACATCCAAGATCAACACCACTAAAGGAAGCAATCCTCGGAGTCAAAGAGGATGAGAATTTAGAGCCACCTATTTTAAAAGCGGAAATCAACGCTGCGCTAGCAAAACTCAAGCCTAGAAAAGCCCCTGGATCCGATGGGATAACCGCTGAGATTCTAAAATCTCTCGGTGAAACTGGGATTAACATGCTTCACAGAATTTGCAACCAGATCTGGCGCAGCGGGAAATGGCCAAAGGATTGGACTGAGTCGGTAGTACTACCTCTGCACAAAAAAGGATCCACCAGAAAGTGTGACAACTATCGTACTCTATCCCTAATATCGCACGCAAGCAAAGTAATACTCCACGTGTTAAACAACCGCATCAGATATTACCTCGATTGGCAGATTCCGCAAGAGCAAGCAGGTTTTGTAAAAGGAAAAGGCACGCGAGAACAAATTCTTAATGTCAGGCAACTGATAGAAAAGGCTTACGAATTCGACACTCCTTTTATAATGTGTTTTGTCGATTATAGCAAAGCTTTTGACTGCGTTGACTGGACCTGTTTGTGGAGGGTCTTAGAAGAGATGGGAGTTCCCAAACATCTTGTGAAACTGTTGCAGGGCCTCTATACAAGTAGCAGGGGAACTGTTCGAGTGGATAGAATTACATCGAAACCCTTCAGTTTCAACAAAGGTGTTAGACAGGGGTGTATCTTGTCACCTATTCTGTTCAATATTTACGGTGAACACATTATACGTTGTACCTGCGATGACTGGGAGGGTGGCATCACCATCAATGGTGCAAGGATAACAAATTTACGGTACGCCGACGACACCATCCTCCTTGCAGCAAACGAGGACGAAATGTGCTTACTTTTGGACAGAATGGAGTCAGCGAGCAGAGCACTGGGACTCTCCATAAATAGATCAAAGACTAAGATCATGGTGATAGATCGCACAGGTAGACTGAGCCTTACTGGAAAACTCAACTTAGAGATCGTGAACAACTTCGTATACCTGGGCGCTACCATCAGTAATAATGGTTCCTGCGAGTCGGAAATACGAAGGCGTATCACAATATCAAAAAACGCTATGTCCCAGCTTGAGAGAATCTGGAGAAACCGTAAGATCACATTAAACACAAAGAAGATGCTTGTCTCCACACTCGTGTTCTCCATTTTCTTATATGGTGCGGAAACATGGACACTGAAAGCCACAGACCGTAAGCGCATTGATGCCTTTGAAATGTGGTGTTGGAGGAAAATGCTCAGAATCCCTTGGACAGCGCATCGTACCAATAAATCTATCCTACAACAACTCCAGATAGAAAAAAGACCTCGACTATCAAACGTGTGCCTCCGCCGCATCTTGGAGTTTTTCGGTCACATCGCACGCAAAACAGATAACAACCTGGAGAAGCTGATTGTGACTGGAAAGGTTGACGGCAAGAGACCTAGAGGCAGAAGTCCGATGCGCTGGTCAGACCAGATCCGCACCACACTCAACACGAAAGTTGCCGATGCTTTACACATCGCACAAGACCGGGGAAGATGGAGGTCCATCGTAAAGAAGAGGCTCCTCTCGAACAACCTGTAATGAGGTCACGACCCCCAGCATTGGAGAATCGACTCAAGGAGGAGGAATCCGATTGGAGTACCGAGCATGTAGTCCCCTTGAAGATGTTTACTGCCATCCATGGACATCTAGAAATAACTTATTATAGAACCCATGTTCTATCATTATGAAGTCTAGAGGATTAAGATAGTCGCCTCATATAAAAGTGAAATACCAGAAACCACACTTTTCCAACGAAACGCAAGAATTGCTTGACGCTATAAATGAGTGTGGCGATGGTACCTCCCCTACACTATTGCTACCAACTTTATATTAAGTATTTGTTGAAAATGAGTGTAGAGTTTTTGCATATGACGTGAAATGTTATTCACTAGCAGAACCCCGCAGCTTCGCCCGTGTTAAAAAAAACCATGTATCGATAACCTCGTGGGAATAAGGTATTTTTAAAGCCATTATAATATTAGTATGAAGCATGATAACATATAAAGAGTTATAAATTGTATTCTAAAAGACGTAGAGCTCTGGTGTTTCATTGTATCATGATGAAACATAATCCTTAATGATTTATTACTCGCAATCAGTAACTCTAGAGTCTGTGCATTTTTACGGTCTATTAATTTGCGTGATTGCAAGAAATATTACACGATTCATGCTCGCTGAGAAAACTGGTAATGAAGAACTTGGAAGTACTTTGTTAAAAAAAGAATGAGCATAGTTTTTGTAGTTGTTACTTGATAGAAACCGGAAAATGAAAATAATGTTGGAATTTTTATTAGGTTTTACTACAAATTTCTCATTGAGGGGACTGGACTAATGAGTTTGGAATTACTATTTAAAAAAATAAAAGAAGAGTATTATTTGCTGTATTCTTTAACTTGGAAATTCTAGTTTACGTGTTTTATAAATTACTATCATTGTTACACATACCCTCACCACGAGTATATAACATTTCATCATAACAGATATGGCCAAATGTAAACGTGAGATGTTGTACATCGCAATATATGGGTAAAACTTAAATATATATTTCATTTGATTTACGATTTATACTTGAACCAAAAATGTAAATAAAGTTAAATATTTATTTACCTTAAGTAGTTATTTCTGATTGGGCAATAGATATAATAGAAATGTAGTAGATATATCACTCTAACGAGAGAGAATTGCACCAGTGCCGTATGTCCATTTGCAGTGACGTTCCATAAAATCTGAAGCAGGCAGGACATGTCCGGAAATTGTCTTACTGGGTCATTGTACCAGGAACATGGGCTATCTCAGGTAAAGCGGTCTGTATACTGTAACTGTACACATATCGCACGTTTAGGATTATGATGTCATAAGTAAGTTTTGAAGGTGGTAAAACCAGTGTAGTATGACCGGGGAAGTGCCACAGCCACACCTATTTCTAGCGTGAAGCATTTCTTACGTTTCGATGGAAGTGTGTGGTTGCCGGCATACCTTCACATGAGGCGACCAGTGCGGTAGTGACCACTTACTATCAGGTGGACTGCAAGCTCGTTTGCTACTTCAGTCAGATAAAAAGAAGAAAAAAAGTGCAACTTTACAGCATTCGAAGAAAAGAAGCTCACTTCAATAACTTTTCAAAGTATAATTGATTTTTTTTTGATGCAAATGAGCATGCAGTCCACCTTATAGTAAGTAGAAAGTGCTATACTTGTTCTTCTATAGTCTATACAAGATAGGATCATCGCCCTGAAGTCAGTCACTGATACGTTGACACACCTGAGGAGTCATAGAGTCTCGTTTAAGTATATTTCTGTTTGAAGAGCTTCTTCAAGCTAAAAAACAGTAGCATATTAACCGACAGAAATAGATGACCCGCTGGTATCAGCGGAGTAGAGGATTCACCAACATTCGTTATATTTTGCGAAGTTTCGCTAATATCACGAGACTGAATATTGCATTGGATATTTTGGTAAATCTTAATTGTTTTGCGTAAGTCAGTTCCACGATTTTTTACACTTTCCTTATTCCGTTGTTAAGGGTGTCATATTATTTACTGACTAGCACCGTGTGTTAGGCAGTGGCTAGACAGGCAGGTTTGTTTTAGCAGCAGATCGATACCACGACCGGCCCACCGCGCCCTACTTTACTGGTGGCCACAAAACTGTATTTTCTTTTGCCCTTTATTTGAATGCGATGAATTTATTACGAGAGCGCTTTACGAATTTATTATTCAGTTGGACTACATACGCCTATCATACACTCGAAAAATTATAATCCAAAGTTATGGCTTTAATATTACTGAGAGTCGTTAGAGTGGAGTAAAGCTTAGTAATCCTAATGTATGACTATTCATTTGATTATTTTAGTTTGTTATTAAACTTTCGAAGTGGAATTTCGTAACTACAAATAGTCTTTAGCCATTTTGTACTGTACAATTTACAAATGTTGACGAAGACAATAGTATCTATGGTACGGTACTCACGGTACTTTATTGTTAATCGATATTATGAAATAATGAATACAAAATAACGTTATTGTTGAATATATAACGTTATCTTTATACTTTACTTTATTGATTCCATTTTATATTTTACAGATATTACAATTGTCTCTACTAATTTACTACTGTTGTATTTATTTTACGTTCACTTGTTCACGTATATATATTTTTTTATTTTGTTTAGTTTGATATAAATTATCTTAATAAATTAGTTATTTTTCAAATTCCTCCACACAGAAAGAGTCTGTGTAAGAGCGTAGTAATAATTTTATTTTCAACACTGAGGAGAAATGGAGAATAAGCAGTTGGCGACAAGATTAATTTAAAACAAGAATAAGAAATTACATCCCAGTTACAAGACAAACCGTATTTGTCTTACTATAATAGGATTCTATGAAAAAAATTCGTTAACCTTGTATGTCTGGTTTGTAGTATTCTTTATAATGTAAAACGTGAACTGAAAAGTAATTTAGAATAGGATTTACTTAGATTTTATTGGGTACCTAGGCAGGTAATTGAAATTGATACTCAGCCACGCCTACATTCATTTGGACGTCTGTAAATAGAAACAACAATTTATTTTTTCGTTAGAAATTTTAACATTAATAAAAATACTTTTTATATTTTATCGAAATATTTATTATATATTGCCATAGAAAAAAAAATAGATACTGACTATTTTTGCGAATTGTTTTTAATTAATTAAAGGAATTGAGATATTTAGAAAACATTAAAAGTCTATGTCACCTTAATTCGTTTAGAACTTGTCGCAAGGGCTCAAACCAAATTTTCCGCGTACAAAACCCACGACCTCGTTATTTCTAAGCTCGAAAGTGGTGTTTTAGTCCACAAGTCATGTTGTTTATGTCCGGCTGTGTGCTTTGGGTTTCTGGCGCAAGGGTATTAAAAGGTTTCCTTTACGAGAAAAAGTTTTATAATTAAAGGACATCAAAGAACCGCCGCGATGGGGTTACACTTTGGATCGTTATTCAAAGCGACTGTAACCGAGATAAGGGATCTTTTGGCGCCTTTTCAATACAAGTTTATTTTATGAACTGTGACAAGTAAATTTATTGAGCATAAGGCTATGAAAGTTGCCGATAAGGGGACGAAAGTTAAATGTGTTTAAAATGTTGTTATTGAAAGCATTACCCTTATCGGTACCTATTTAGATGCAGTTACGGTGCTGCCGTAGCGTAAATAAAGTCATATTCACATACTTTGCATATTCGTGTTTGATTCACTTTCAAATAAAAATACTATCTTCTACATTTAGCAGAGAAACAACGCTAACTACTTTGAATGAACCATGTGGACCATGTGGACCAATGCAGAGATGATTTAAATTTCCTAATATTCAAAATAAAGTTTTTAAAAACACGTCTCGCTTAGTCCTGGAGTAAAATATTATATATTCAATAATAGTATAAAACTGTAGTGCAAGTTAAAACGAAAGAATTCGCTTGAGTAAAATTCACGCAGAAAAAGACTGCTGTTAAGAATAAAGTTCCTTCCTAGTAACAAAGTGCGCAACAAACTGCAAGTGACTTATATAAGGGAGTGTTGACCAGTAGTTTTAAATGTACAGCAGTGCCGTACAGCAATCAACTCCCCGCTGGTGACTGCCGGGTAATTGATTGGTCTCAGACGCGCAGACAACAAAAGATAATGCCGACTGTGGTAAATGGATTTGTCAACTGTTCTGTCAGTAATTAAATAAAAATACCATCGCTTCTCACTGACAGCGCATCGGCGGGTTAATTTAACTTGTATCTGATAAGTTCCTTCCATTAGGAACTAATCTTTCAGCCACGCCTCGCTACGTGGAGCGAGACTCCGGGGGATTATTTTCAGGTTTATTGTCGTAACAAGAAGTGAGTTTATCGCTTCTACAGTTATTATTGCTGTTACAATAAAGATTTTTATTTCGTTTCAGCTCAGAATTTTTACACACGTAGAGTAACTACTGTAACATTAGGATTAGGTTTGAAAATAAAATTAGGAATGTATTTTTTGTATATATTTTACGATCGTGTTGTGTCGATCTTAAGTTGTGTAATACCACACCCTGTTTTCCCTAGGAAATTGTAAGGGGCAAGCAAGAGATAAAAACCAGAAGATGAGCAAATGTCTTTTTCTACGTAACATCAACTAAGCAATTTCTACGGTCACCAGCAAACGTACGTCAAGCGTGGCGATTATTGGCGATAATCCCCATTAGAGGGAGTCTGTGTGTAGTAGTACACCCTCAAAAGCTAATGGATTAATAGATGGAAATACTAATGTGTTGCTTATGCATAGTTTGGCATAATGTTAACAACATAAAAAAACACAGTAGCATTAAGGTTAAACATAAACGTTGCATTTAAGCTGCAAAACTTTTAAAGCATTGAATTGTTCCTTAATTATTTAAGTTATTTCACTCCGAAAATGGTCTACACATTTGTCGTTCTTGGCTTTTAAGAGATCTGCAAGGTCTCTACAAACAATTTAACAGGCTTAACTTTGCCGAATAGACTTTTTGGAGGAGATTTGTTATTCACTCAAAAGTTTTAAGTGGCTGTGAAACAATGTTGTCAAAGAATTAAATCATTACCTGTTGTGAGCAATTCTGGGTTTTATTATGGAGCAAATAAGGAATACACTCGTATGTGCCCTTTGAGGTTGAACAGTTAGTTACTTCATCTTACAAGTTTTGCCGACAGGTTGCGGTGAATCGGTTTTTCTGTTTAAGATATGTAGATTTTTGTAAACGGACTCGGTGTTTTAAAGTTATTTCGCATTGTTTTATGTGAGGTGATCATAATAGTTTTAAAATAAATGTCTTTAGATACGCCATGAGAAGGAAGGAAAGTGTAACGATTTTTGTGATGGAAATGGTTACGCTAAAGTGTTTCGTTGCAACAAAAACATTTATAAAATAAAGCGATAATTTTGAAAGGATTTTTAGAAAAGTATTATTTATATCGATATCATATGGATCAACAATTTTGTATTTTTTTTGTTAACTTGTTTTTGTAATAATTTCACTTGATATATACCTTGATACACGTACTATTTTCATATTTTACTTACTCTTTATATGCTCGTTGCCTGCATTGATTATTTATTATTATAAAATGTTAGTCTGTCTGCATGAGTTAGTATTGATAACTGCTTATTATATATTTTAATAGAAATTTTGTTATTATATGACTATTATACTGAGTATAAATAGTAGCAGTGGCAATCGTATCAGAATATTTTTAAAGTCATTACCAAGAATGCTTCCTGAATATTTTTATTTTTAAACCCGTTCAATAAGGCTACGCTGCACACGCGAAAAGACAATTCTATGTGATTTTCACGGAAAATGTTTCTAAGTAGCTAAGCTTTGATTTATGATAGAATAGTTAAAATAAAAAACGTACTTAGTATGAAATAATGGTTCCAAAATAGCTTTGTACTACTAAATAATTAAACTAAATTGATGTTGATTAGTTATATGGCTTATTTATGGATTTGATAAATAAGACATATTACTCATTATTAAATAAATTAGAATTATAACAGTAATACTGTTACATTTTGCAGATATCATTAAGAAGTCCATATAACTTGATGAAACGTATGTGTTCGTGAAAAAAAACTGAGCAGTAAGAAAAGCTTAACTCTATTGAGAATGACTTGGCTCAAGTTATATGTGGAGCCCCCTGTGAAGTAGCATTGCCTTCCATTAGACAAGCGTGTTGGTCGCAGTACCCCGGCGTGGTCCCCTGCTGTTCAACTGCCATACCGAATTTACGTATCCATACGCTTTAATGTACTTAAACTGTATTTTGTTTACTCGTCTGTTACATACGTAAAATTCATAGATTTATTAAAAATGATTGAAAACACCAGCTATAATCAATTATTTATTCCTATCATAAAATAAAAATAATTTATCAGTATTACACCGTACCTGTAATACATATTTTATCTTAACTTAATGGAATGTATGTGTATATTTATAATTTCTTATAAATACCTAAAACACTTGTACAAATATAATGTTGAATTAAATGTTACTTTTATTCCATTACTTAGATCATATGAATACGATCATGGTGGTAGAACCGGGGGAGGACCACCGCCACACCTATTTTTAGTGTGGTTGGCGGCACACTTTTATATGAGGCGACCATCATAGTCCTCGGGAGTAGCAACGTATCTGTGATTGACTTCTGATAGAACCTTCAGATAGAACCTCAGATAGAATAGATACATGTTCTGTATGTAGTTGATTACAGAAGTCCATTAGGGGCAGTGAGCACTTACCATCAGGTGGACTGCATGCTCGTTTGCTACTTCAGTCCGATAAAAAAAAACCTGTACTAAATCGCTAAATGATTATCTTTTCAAAAGTAGGTACTAAAGTAAATAGTTACACTTACTAAGTTATTATATTCTATTTGTTTTCGTTAACAATAGGTACAGTAAAAGGTTAGTTAGCTTGAACTAATTATCGGTTTTCTTATATTTTCTCATAACTCTTAAGAACTTTAAGACACGGTTAATGCTAGAAGAGTGCACCAAAGAGAAAATAGTTACCAACATTATAACTTGTAAGTGAATTTCATGTCGCAAAGATTGATGATAGTCCGCGCTTATTCAATCTAAGGCTTTTAGTGCTTTTAAATTTAATACACGGTAAGTATGTTTTATAATAATGGCTTATACATCACGATTTTGGAATGGGGTAAGAAAAGCAATATTTTTATTGCTAAGGCAATGAGACATATGTATGTATAAGTACGTTAAAATGGTGGTAGAAATGCTAAGGTATGGTCGATGATTGCATATGAGGATTGAACAGAAAATGCTACCGTATTTTTTTCTTTACAATATTATGTAAAATACAGGGAAGTATCATAATATAATATATCTAAGGAAGGTACATATCTTAAAAAAATACTAAGCCCTACGGTATTTCATCCATACGGTATTTCCATGTCTAAGGGATAAAAAACATTGTTTTTTCTCCATGTAGAAATTCGAGCATGATTAATTTTTTAAGCTAGTTAAAAGTATAAAACACGGACGTTAGGTACTTCCCGACTGTGGGAGAAGCTTGTTAGTTTTGCTGAACACTGGATAATTGTGATAACCACATTTATCCGTGTCCGGAAAACTCTTGAATGTAAAACTTAATTGAGTTATATTCTACCGGCGCGTCCGGAATACGTTCTCATAGTATCGGCTAACCAATCTATTTACTCCAACGTGGGTAGTATCCACCTACTAAATGAGTTTTCTAACCACGTCATATTCTCTTTAATGTCTAGTGCAATTTTACTCCAAATAATAGTTCGCGAAATGAAACTATTAGGTTTTAGCCGCGCTAGCTCCGCAACGTACCATTATAAATGTTGAAAAGAACTTTTTGTTTAGCGAGATTGTCGCGCTACCGCAATTATTCATTTCTCAAAGAAATGTATTTTCGCTACAATGTGTAAGTTATAACTGTAACACAACAATACTGCCGCGAGTTACACGAAGGCAGATTGTTTTGAAAATAAACAGCTTTTAAACTAGTTTCTTGTTAAAGTAAAAGCGGAAGAATTATGTTTTTCAAGTGTTTAAGCTTCCCGTGATAAAATAATAGAGTAAACTTCGCCGTGAAAGTCGGAAAATTCAAGCGAAAGTGTAAAATACGTAGTTAAATTGCGTCAAAAATGAACGCTATTTTTATTCAGATGCCGCGGCATAGTCGGTAGCATCTTATTTCGTGGCAGCTGCATAGCGTAATAATCTTAGCTATTCGTTGGGCATCGTCAGCGCTCGGCTCGACAGGCACTCGAGTCGAGCTCAAGGCTCGAGGTGGCTCGAGGCTCGGCAGCCTGAGAGTGCTGGCGCGGCGGAAGCGCGCCCTTACGTGCTTGTCGTCACGACATGCCGCCTTTGTCCACCCACTAGGCTTATTTGCTGAACAATGAAAAAGACGAAAGCCTTCTACGTATTTCTGTATTAACCTACTACGAACGTTTGAATAAAAATCGTTCATTTCGATTTCTTTCTATCGTTAAATCATTTACGTATATTATTGGAGCGCTGCTAGCGTTCGGGAACCTTTATTTTTCCTGGTTTAATTTTATTCTATTGATTGATGAGAAGGCCTTATAAGATAGACGCAGATTTTGTAAATTTTTCATTTTCTTTTAAGCGCGACTCTGCCATAAATCGATTTCGGACCCAATTTATCAAGCGCTCTAAATACTCGTCTCGGGCAGGTCGTGTCTGTGAAATGGGGAGGAACATTGAAAACAGTTAAAATTATCTCCGGCTTTCTACCGTATTGGGTCGTTAGACATTTAGGTGCCTGTAAATCGAAGTTACATTTAAACATTTATTGAGACCGTACGTAAGGAAAATAAGGCATAGATTTTTCTTATACCTACTAGTATGTGAGTGATCTTTGCTACATGGTCGAGACTTTTTTGTGATTACGTTTCAATTTCTCAACTCAGTCGGTCCGTCAGGGCGTGTGAGCGATGCGCGTGTCGAATCTCTGTGACAACCACCCTCGTACACTGTTGCCCATCGGACGCTCTGAATGCCTACTCCAATAATTTGCTTTGGGTACATTTTTCTTTTATTTCTTTGTGGTGTTTTATGTGAATTCGTTTTTGAGTCTAATAAAACTAAAGTCTCCAGTATTGCATGGTTTCATTCATGCAAATTATACAGCAAATTATACTATTTTCCACTCTCTTGTTTCTCTGAGATTTAGGATAGAAAACTTCTCAGAAATTCTCTTGTGTCTAAACCAAATCTCTCAGAACACACGAGTGCAGAGTACTATTATGATAAGGCAAAAATGCATTAGCATTCAAAGCGTATGTTTAACAAAAACAACATTTTAAAAGTATCATTCCTTTTGGCGTCGGGTCCATCGTATTTACTGATAGTTGATACTTTTGTCCACCTTCATTTTCCTTTTGTTGCCACCTTAATGTAGAGCAATATAGATTCGCATGTTATAGTATTAATTACATCCTTGGTGTTAACGAACGCATTTAATATCTTTGCGGTTTGAACTACAAAGTAATTGGTTCGTTGCGGAATGCAAATTATCTGATACGTATTAAAGGTCAGTATAATTACTCGTATTATGATGTTATAGGATTTGTTTTAGAGAGATTTTTAACGTACTCATACTGTACCACTAAAAATAATCTGGTAGTCGTTTAATTTATTGGTTATCAAAAAGTATTAAACATATTGTAAAGTTAGTTCACTATTTAAACTCATAGTTAACATTGCGGCCAACATCTATTCTGTTAGTATAAAAAAGCAATGGCGGGTGGCCATTATTTTTGTTTCTTCCTTGTCTTTTTATACTATGAGGTCGCTGTCAACGTGTATTATGAAACAAGTATGAGGTATATATGAAAACGTATTAATTAATCAAGGATGTGATGATGGTTATACAATATAGACAAAACTATAACGAATAAAGAAAAATGGCGAAAGGAGTTTGCCAACACTTTTTTGATATACATATATAGATCAAAAGCACATCATCAGATTATTGGACCATCGGACTGAGTCGGAGGAGTTCTCGGAGGTGTGTAAAGTGTGAGTCCACCAATCCGCATTTGGCCAGCGTGGTGCCCAGCAATGACACAATAGTGAGGTATAGTAAAGACGAAGAAAAAAACCTACATTTTAAGGATTGTAAGATTTTTCAGAAACCTGCTTACATATTTTTTTATAAAATGCATTTGAAGTGAGGAATCTAGAACGAGTTTGTTCAGCGCATCGCAAAGTAACCAGAGCTTTGTTATCAGCATTTAAAAATCATGTCAAATCGAGCGGTTTTAGTGAGGAGGATCGAGAAGGGCCCTCGAGAGTGCGGAGGGTTCCGAGTACTCTTCTGCTGAGCCCGTCATATTATTCGACCTACTTAACGGAACCAATAGAAAGAGTCGAGGTGTTTCAGTGCCACTACTGTGAATATCAAGAATTCTCACGATTTGGTCTTCATTGTGTTGTTTCTTGTCGTGTTATTTGTGACTGTACAGTCTAAATTAATAATGCTATAAATCCAATATTTCAAACTTTAGTTGATTTGATTTTGGTTAGATATAGAAGTCACAGTGTAGGAGGAGAAAAGTTAGAGCAACTTGATAAGTCACGTAACGTTATTCTGGGCGGATGTAGTAGTATCGACCTGAAGTACTGGCGCTATCCGAGAAAAATAAATTACATCTAAAATTAGGGCTTATTACGTGACAAACTGTAATTTATGGCTGTGAGTACTGCGGAAAATGTATAGATGGAATATAATAAGATGTAAACGACATTATTCGGATATTTTATTTGCTTTTATTTCACGACGGGCAATGATAAATAAATAATGCTTTATACACTTATAGGTCCACAATAGGGTTTTCCTGTGTTATGATGAATACATGTACTAAGAAAAGAAAACTTAATTCTTTAGTTACACTGACCGGGGACCGAACTCGTAATCTTTTGTAGGCCCGACCGGTATGGTGACCGATCCGACACGCGGTCGTCTATCGATGTACTTGTACTATGGAATGATGAATGTTATTTAAAATTCGGGCTAGATTACAACGATACCTTCACAGATCTATGAAGCTGAGTTGAGTAAATTTTCTTCAGTTTTCCCTGAACAACGAGAACGAATAGTGACGAAGCGAGACAAATTCCATCGCATGCCTTAGAGCAAAGCACTCAACTAGTGAAAAATTCTCTTGCTTTTATTTCTAGACGCGCTGACACTCGATCGCTTACGGCCGCGTCACTTCGCCGACTTGATTTATGCGACTAATATGGGCGCTGTCACTCCGCCGCCGGTATTGAACCGCTCATATTATCATCCACCCATCCACTGCAATCTGCTTCGCCATTTTATCAAAAAAGGCGACTACGTGCAGATCCATCTTCATTTGTGTTTGACTGTACAATACTAGCACTCTCCGATGCAGTTGATTTTTACTTCAACATATAGTATATCTATACATACATATAGTATATCTATGGAAGTTGGTAAGGGTATAATATCAAAAAATATTTTTTGATAGAAGGGAATTAATCCGTAAATTTTATTACATCAGACTGTGCATTAATTTATTAATTGGCTTTCAAGCAAAACCACTAGGCTTTTAACGCTTATAAAGCAGTATAATGCAATCAGTGTTAATATCAGCTTGGTAAATGTATCGAGGTTGCTTATTAAGTGTCGATGGGAAAAGACATCGACACCGATAGGCGTCGAGTTTCGCGCGGTTGAATCAAGCCGCAAGTAATGCAGTCCCAGTTGCGTTATTCCTGTTACAAATGAAGTCACTTGGGAAGCATTTTTGCCTTTTTATAGACTTTATTAATATAATGATGTTATTGCGCGAGATTGGACCTGTTTTAACTGAAGTTGGAAAACTTAGACGTCAGTCAGTATTGCATTCTATGGATTTATATGATTATTTTCGACATCATTATGAAATATTTGTTGTTTAGGATCTTTTTTTAGTTCGATTTAGATTTTTTTGTATTAGTTATTTTTTGCAAACAGTCTACTTGAAATAATGAAACAATGAAAGAAATGAAAAATAAGCAATTAAAGTCTACTTTAATGTATTATATATTACATCAAAAATTTTCTCAAAAATAAATATTATTAAAGTTGTATTATAATAATTCTGTAAAATGCAAGACAACATATTTTAAAATAACCTGAGGATCCCACATCGAAACAAATGTTTCACAATCTAAAATCGAAACAAACTCAATGTGTCTTTGGCGGATAGTTGCCATGAACGGGTCAAGAATTCGGATAACTTTTGAATAATATAAACAGCTCTACCGTACTTGATATCCAATATTTCAATAAAGCTCTAACTTTTGGGAAAAGAAAATGGAGAGGCGAAAAATTACATTACGAAGGTCTGTAGAAATTGTGGTTTTCTTTTCAATGTCGAATGTGTGTTACGTTGTGTATAGATATCATTTTTGGTCACACACTCCAGCGGGAAATCTTTTGAGGGCCACAAAAGGTTTTTGTTATTTTACTTTGATGAGCTTCGAGAAACGTGCAAGATCAAAGAAAATCATAGTTTTATTTGTGCGTCGCTCAGATTTTTAGTAGAATTACTTGTTAAAATCTTTTCGATGGTTTAATGTTATAAGTAATGTTATAATATATTTTTTATAAGAAGTTTCCATATCATAGCTGAGATATATTTATTTGAAAATATTTGGATCGATTTCATTAGGAGTTATGCTGTTAAGTGATAAACGTACGCTGCATACTTCGGCCTTATTTATTGTTACAGTACATTGATTATTTCAATACGACAAATCTACAAGATATGATTTGCTATCCATTTATTTATAAATAAATGTAGTTTGTGAAATTAGGAATATATATTTATAAAGCACGCCCGTGCTAGGCCGTATGTAAGCTGTATATAAATGTAAATCAAAAAGTAAACGATCTTCAAATTTATATTATATTGGCGAAAATGTTTAGTACTTTAAGCCTAACGCAAGCCCTAATTAATTAAAATATGGAGCGAGCGTGTGTAAAGTGCCCGAATATGTCTTACTTAAGGGGTTGCCCAAAAATAATTTGGAGCCACTTCTCTCTATTATCTTATTGAATATTGTAAAAGCCCTTGCGTAATTCGTATAATATTCCGCTGGCAGTTCCCTAAGCGTTTAATATTGGATAAAATACACCCTAACGTTCCTCGTATTCCCCCGTTGTTCATATCGGCATGTTATTCAGATTATACACGAATATTTCAATGCTTTCTACTAAATTACAGCTCACGAAACTCTTTTACTTAATGTCGTACGTCGACTGAAGCGTGCTCCCGAGGACCATCGCATGTCACAAGCGATGGCGGAATATTTAATACAATGTATGCTATGTTTATCGTTGGAATAGAAAAACATTTTCATTTTCTGATAAGTGGGAGTACTACCTATAAGCAAACCGATTCAGATGACAAATATTGAAAACAAATTGGCCAAGTGCGTGTCGGAACACGTTAAGTAATTTGCCAGTAATTTAGACGTTGTGCTCTTTTCACTTCAAAAGCTGAAATGTTTTAAGTTTAATTAAGTAATACGTGACTTTTATTCTGAGATTCTATTATGAATATTAACAAAGTTGATTAATGTTCATTACTAAGCTCTTTAAATTCTTACTTTTGAGAATTAAAGAAAAGCACCTTGTTCATGATTTTGGCAGAATTTATCTTGCAAATGGGTGTGATTTTTTACTCAAATTTGTACTACCCTTTTTATACTAGCACTACTTTTACAACAACTTCTCTTTTAATAAATTGAATGGTGTGAATACACATGCTAATGTACTTTAAAGCTGTTGCTGGTTCAAAGAAATAACTATTTGAAAAGTTTCTGAACTTAATTGTTAAGAATAATGTACAATCACAAATGAAGTCATTGTATTTATTACATTACTGTAACAGCTTATCTGTAAGTAGCAAAAATAAACAAGCTATATTATAGTAATAAGAAGTATTTCTTGGATTACGAAGCGTTTATCCATTTGCATATTGTTATTATAGAGGAAAAATTGCAACACATTAGGCAGCTCCGTCTTAAATTGTTAAAGAATGGATTTCCTGAGAAAATACTCCCGTTTCATTATTCTAAACAAGGAATAAATTTACCGAGGGAAAACAAACAATTGTATTAATTTTGAGCGACTGCGGTTGCATTACTTGATCAAATTATTCAAAGCGACTTCTTTCGTCTTTGTTTTTACTGTTTCATTTAGCGTTCGATAGATTAAAGTTGAAATACAAAAGGTTAGGAAAACAACCAATTAGGCGAGCCTTTTTCAAAGGTTATGTTGGGGAAAAAATCATCAAATGGTAACTGTCAGCATTTCGCACGAACACGGTGTCCTTTAATTAGATTCGTACCGGTAGTAACCGGCTTATTCCGGCTTAGCTAGGCCCTCGTGAATGCGGCCGTGCCACTGCAAAAATGACCAACTAATTGGCTTAGAACATTGTACGTTACGCATTTCAATATCCAATATTCCGCTTAATGGTGCCTCCTAAATGACTGTTGCGTAAAACCGTTTTTACGTGGGATAGAGATTATCTTTGTCGTTATATTTCGTAAGCTTTATAAATCTCTTAAGCCCTTAAACTGATAAACTTTCATATATAGAGAAGTAAGCCAGTTTTAAAAACGAATGATCACATTTCACTAACAAAAACGGTGTTATCCTCGGGATATAGCTTTTTAGGTGTGAGTGTCATTACAAAAGATGAAAAACTGGGTCTTCATACTGCATCAGAATTAGGAATTCAGATGCAGCTAATGTAATTGAGCTTCCTTCTGTGAGAATAACTGGTTTCATATTAACACGTACCTACCATTCATACTTCATTTCATCTATAAAATATATCCAAATATTCTATCGCTTTTTGTATTCTTTAAATTGTGTTTTTCGAATGTATTGAGAGTACTATTTTTACTAGAATGAATTGAACCAGTTTAATATCTGTTTTCATTACAAACCAGTGGCTTTTAGAAAATTGTTAAGATGTTTTGAAGCCCTTTGTACTAAGTACTTTTGTATGATTTCTGTAATGTCTCTGTGTACAAAAACTTATAAATAAATAAATAAAGCACATATGTACATACATATTATTTTCACCAAGAAGTGACTAGTAGAAGGTTAACCTAAAAATATTTACAAATGGCAAAGGGAACAAGATGGCGTGTTGGCGTGATTGTCTCGGGAGCCGACATCCGCTGAACGAAGGCTGCTTGTGCTCCGGATGTGTTATGTTCGCATCCAACCTACGCGACTCATCTTTACCTCCATTTCGTTTGTTACTCGTTTTGTCCTCAGGTTTCGTGTTTTTAAACCGTTTCTACGTTTAAGGACAATGATTTCTTTCGTTCTGGAAAATTTTATATGCAACTATTCAAACATTTATCTAGTAAAAATATTCATAATATTTTTTTAATAAAACATATTAAAAACCTGCCAAGTGCGAGTCGGAACGCGCACGGAAGATTTCGTACCATCAAAATCACTCAACTCATTAAATATGTATTTTATTTTGTTTTTACTATTTGTTGTTATTGTGATAGACAGACAGACGAACAAAAGACCAGACGGACAGACGGATAGCAGAGTCTTAGTGATTGGGTCCCGTTTTAACCTTTTGAGTCCGGAACACTTAAATGACCTATTTTATAATAAAATCAAGATTTATTTAGATTCTTATAATAATAAAATAGGAGGTTTATATAAAAACTTGCAAAATTGCCCGCTTGTGTAAACTAATTGAGGTGGAAACTTAAAAAGCGGAGCAAAACCAATTTGAACAAAATTCATCGTGGGTAAAGTAAGGTTTACTCTTCTCAAGCACCGTTCTGCTTACACATATGTAAAATTGTCAACGTAAACACGACTTAAAATCCTTATTCACATCGCAACCCAGCGGAGTGTGATTAACACGGTTGGATGTGCGAGTCCCGACAACACTTTCATTTGTGTTTCAAAACTTCGCTATTTGCTCGATAATGCGCTCGTTACATTAACAAACCGAGTGGATAGTGACTTCGTTAAAGACAGGCAAGTATTGCAATATTTGTGGTGCTCTGAAGCGACTCAAGCGAAGTACTGTGTTTTTCGACAACTAAATGCGCCTAACGCATGTGTTGGATGTGGGAGTCCCGACAACACTTTCATTTGTTTCAAAACTTCGCTATTTGCTTGATAATGCGCTCGTTACATTAACAAACCCAGTGGATAGTGACTTCGTTAAAGACTGGCAAGTATTGCAATATTTTGGTGCTCTGAAGCGACTCAAGCGAAGTACTGTGTTTTTCGACAACTAAATGCGCCTAACGCATGTGTTGGATGTGGGAGTCCCGGCAACACTTTCATTTGTTTCAAAACTTCGCTATTTGCTTGATAATGCGCTCGTTACATTAACAAACCCAGTGGATAGTGACTTCGTTAAAGACTGGCAAGTATTGCAATATTTGTGGTGCTCTGAAGCGACTCAAGCGAAGTACTGTGTTTTTCGACAACTAAATGCGCCTAACGCATGTGTTGGATGTGGGAGTCCCGACAACACTTTCATTTGTTTCAAAACTTCGCTATTTGCTTGATAATGCGCTCGTTACATTAACAAACCCAGTGGATAGTGACTTCGTTAAAGACTGGCAAGTATTGCAATATTTGTGGTGCTCTGAAACGAACCAGCTGAATGTACTGTGTTTTACTGAATGTAAAAACATGATTAAAAAAAATAATACAACATAACAAAAAAGACAAACCCGCTGAGTTTCTTGTCGGATCTTTTCAGTTGAGATCGTGTTCCGATCCGGTGGTAGTGTAAGGAAAAAAATGTACAACTGAAAAATTGTAGGTGCCCCTGTAGGCCTAGACAAAATAAAGACATTTCATTTTATTTCGACAAGCAAATGCGCCTAATTTAGGTATTGCTTGCTTTTTTGTTTGACGTGCAAAATGGTGTTCTAACTTACATTGAATTTATCTAAACGTGGTTTATGTTAAGTTAAAAATTTAAGGGTTAGTAATTACGGGAAAAAGTGTGAGATACCTCGTGTACTCTATTTATGAAAGTAAATAAAAAAGGGACTGATGCATCAAATGTTATGAACTATTTTGGTAATAATAATTTGCTACATTAATAGTATACAGCCTATTAATACAGGATTATAATAAAATTAATACGTATAATATAGCATGTAATAATTTATGCAGATCCACCTCACACTAAGTAATGAAATTAATCAGCCACAAATTGCCGTCATTTTGCATACATTGACCACCTAAACTAAATGTGACTAAAAGCTATATGGACATAGATATAAGTGCAAATTTATGGTTATATTGTAGATACTATTACTTTTAGGCGAATTTTAGTAATTGACTAATTGTTTTAGTATTTTTTTTTTATTAAATCGCTTTCCAGACTCAACCCCATAGTAGAATTTTCTCCTGTGTCGTGGGTGCCATGAGCACATACAAAGACAAATACACAAATATCTGGGTATTCCAGAACAAGAATCTAATCTCATCATTCACATAACTTTCTGGCCGAGAATCGAACCCGGAACCTACTGTGTGACAGACCGGTATGGTAACCGCACTGCCACGCACATCAACAAATCTTTAAAATCCAAAGTCTTTATAATCTCAATACAAATATTTTATCGTAAAAGATTGCCAAGCTTAATAAGGATTTATGCACGAGACAGTCATTGAAAAAAGTATACACAGTATACCTTTATTACGTGAAACGTGTACACATTTTAGACGGAATCCGAGTACCCTTGGCGACACAAAAGATCGGAAAGAATGTACCCACTTGTTAAGACGCAGGCCGTTGTTTAGTGGACCGAGTCAGTAATTAGCTCCTTTGTAGGTATACGGTTTCTATTAGGAAGAAACTATAAACTACAGAGTTCTCCCGTTACAAGTTAGTTACACTCGCTAATGTCACTCGCAGTCTCGAAAGTTCTGCCAGAGCTCGTACTTATCATTTACTCTTGAATTCTCTGAAAAGCTTGCAGATCAGCTAATTGCAGGCAGACTAAATGAGATACGGCAAACGTAAGAAACAGTGAGACACGCGTTACAAGAAGGATTTTTTCCTTAATAATTGTGAGACAAGTAGGTATAATATTTTATATTGTGTTTTCAAAGTTTTTTCCATGTATGGTGTGATATTACTTTTCACCGACAATTCTTGAGAATATCATGAGAGAAGGAAGAGAAGAAATCTAATTTCTTTTAATTTAACCACAGATACTTCTCCAGACGGCTAAGATCGTCACCTCACATAAAATTAATTCGGCAACCTAACCCTTTCATCGAAACGCAAAAACCGCCTTATGTTAGATATACATATGTAGATGAGGCTGTGGTAACTCTCCAGTTGAACTACACTCGTTATTCTACTTTAATCAACGTGGGCTTACAACAATATCGTCCGTCGTTGGATATGAAGATCTGATAAATAAAATTTAATAGGATTCCAACCGTTCCTTTAAAATTAAAACTATTGTTTTAATGCGCAGCGTGTAAACGCAACATGTATGGTTCCTGTAATTTCCAGGTAAATCGAGGTACATACATGTTTAGCCATGTTAAAGCTTGTTCAAATAGTACAACGCGCGTACAAACACGCCAGCTTGCGGGCCAGCCGCGTCGGCGCCTTAATCTTTAATTACTGCAACGTTTAATACACGATTTACTTTAGTAAGAAAATCCACTAGGTGGATAATGATGCTTATCTATCTACAGATTTACAGATGTAAGAGCTATCTATGATTTTAATGTAGTAAAATTTAGGTGTTACAATGGGGGTACCTTCCCTGTCGAACTGATCGTACCACCGCATACCGCCACACTATTTTTTAGCGTTAAGCAGCATTTGCGTTTCTTGGGAGTGTGGTTGGTGGCTCACTTTCATATGAGGCAACCATCTTTTCGAAATAATTTCAGATAGAAAGCTTGTACTATATGATGTTGATGTTGCAGATGTCCATGGGCGGCAGTGACCACTTACCATAAGGTGGACTACATGCTCGTTTGCTACTTCAGTTGAATAAAAAACAAGTTATAAAACGTATAGCAGTTAGATTCTTGAATGTTTGTTTTAGCCTTGAAGTGTGCGGTAAAGTTTTAATATGTTCCAACTCAGTATTCAAAAGCCATACACAATATATGATTTTCTTCAGTTCTTGTTACTATAGTAGACGTTATTAACAACCTCTGCTACGGAGTTGCAAGGAGGAAGAACGTTAGACTAGAAAGCTACCGCCACACCTACTTTTAGCGTGAAGCAATTTTGTATTTCGGTAGAAGGGTGTGAATGTGTTTTGTAGTGACTACTTACAACCGGATGGAGTGCATGCTAATTTTCTACGTCGATATTAAAAAAATAAATATTGTCAATACAATTAGTTAAATAAATTTTCTTACACGAGAAAACATTAGATAACAAAGAATGCACTAGACAAAAACATTTTTATCAATTTGTGCCTATCTGTTTGTTTGAATGCGCCGCACGTGTAAAGAACTGGACGGATTTTAATCAATCTTTCACCGGCAGACAGATGACGTTTCGGGAACACGTTGTAGGCTCTGCACAGAGTCTACTATTTTGGGTTTTATATCAACCATAAATTTAGTAGTATGCATGTCCATAAAAATGGTCATGCATACGCTTTATTTCTTTAACAATAACCTTCTTAAATTAGAAATTAGGCAGTAAGTAAAATGATTTCTAAAGTGTCTGTGAACTTACAATACTGGATGTGGCATTTTTTTTTATCTAACTAAAGTAGCAAATGAGAATGCAGTCCACGTGATGGTAAGTGGTCACTGCCGCCCATGGACTTCTGTAATCGATATCATACAGAACATAGGTTCCATCTGAATGACATCACAGATGCGTTGCTACTCCTGAGGACTATGATGGTCGCCTCATATAAAAGTGTGCCGGCAACCACACCCTTCTATCGAAACACAAGAAATGCTTCACGCTAGAAATAGGTGTAGCGGTGGTACCTCTCCGGTCAAACTACCACCTTCAATGCTATTAACACATAAATATACAAGGTGCCAGGTAAGACCTCTTGTCACCACCTGACACTTACTACAGTTAGGTGTTGAGTATTCGATTCTCATCGTAAATTTGTATAAAATATGATGTTAATTTCTGATAAAATTTATCCAATAAATTACAATATTGATTATAGTGGCGGCTGACTATGTAGCAAAATAAATAAATCTTGCTAAAAACAAATGCCACGCTACATAAAAATAGCGCTAGCTCTACGGTGCACATATGCGTGGGACGTTTTATGACATTTTTATCGTGTTATTTTTTGTAATTTACTCACATTCTGTCATATGTATATTTTTTACTTATTTAATTACCTATCAGTTTGAATTTTCATAACGTTGAATGCGTCTTTTGTTTAACGTAACATACTGTCTACTACTACTACTACTATTTTGTACATATTTAGACAAATTCAGATCTAAAGCTACATAAGTTTATCATTATCTATTTACGTAATTTAGTAGCAGTTCCTTTATAAATTTATATGGCGACCGTTTCGTCTGAAGTAGTAAAGGTTTATTGTAAACAGAAACGTATTGTCTATCGTTTTAAAAATGTAGCGTATTATAGTCCAGTCGACATAAATTACGCGAATTAAACTTTAATGTCTTCAACTGGCGTGGCGTACCGCTACACAATAATTTCACCCCATTACTTCGTCGCATGCTCACCGCCTACAAATAATTCATATGAGTCGTCTGGTAATGGCCTTTTAGCTGGACCGTCTAACTTCCAATGTAGTTAGCCGACACGGTTACAAATTACCGCGGTAAATAACCTGCTGAAACTATCAATTTAGATCGCTCATAACTGACAAGGACTGTCAAATTATGAGTAACACATGACTTTAAATTTTAAATGTATTTATTTGTTACGTTAAATATTTGTACAGTATTTTAGGCTTTGCACTTAACTCGTCTTTGGGTAGTCTTTTATTAGAAGGAAATAGTAAACTTATTTTTCTCTTTAGTATTAACATTGCATGTATTGGTATATCCCAATAGCAATATAAGTAACGAAAATCTATAAATTTACAATGCCTTAATTTGCTAAATAAGAAACTGACTTCAACGCTCCTATTTTTTCAGTTATGTTTAAAATAACAAGATACCAAACTACTATTTCAAACACTAGAAATATAGTAAAGACGAACTCGTTAGCCAGTTTTAAAACGCAAAAACAGAATTTTTATAAAGCTCTTTTAGGACCTTCAACTCTTTTAAGTTATAATTATCTGCAACAACACCTCGTATACAAACACTGTTGTTAATCGTTCGTAAAATTAAATCAAAGTTAGTTAGGTAATAAAAAGCCGCGCTAGTTAATTATTTCCCCGAAACAAAGTTCCCAGAACATGTGACGTCAGGCATCAGGCTCGTTGACAATAAAATTATTCGGATTCAAGCTAAGCTTGCGGCTTCGTGTGTTTATTGGAAAACTTAATATATGTATTAAATATGACATTTTTAATGACATACACAAACAAAAATATTTCAAAAATATAATTCTACTTTAGCTTTAGTAATGATTATATAAAAGAATTATATATACTATAAAGTCAAGTAAGTTATGACAAGTAGGTATTTAACAGAACATGTATATGAAAAAACATTTTTTTATATATAATACACTCACCAGTTCTTTATATTAATTTAAAGAATGATCAATGCGTGAGGTTGTTTTGTAGTAACAATATGTAACAAATATGTAATACAAGTCACCCGACGCAACGGTCGAAATTCGACCGTAATTTAACTTAAAAACTAAACTTCATATTGTCCAAAGTAGCATGAATATTTCTCAATTAATAAATTATATTGATTTTATTGATTAAAATCACCCGTTCAAGGTAAAAAGAGGTTTTCATTAGCTAAGCTGCATTTAAAGGTAATAGCGGGTATTTTGACAAACATATCTGACATTTTTGAACTTATGTGTTTTCATAGTAAGACATTGAATGTTTTATTTCGTTTATTATTTATGTGTTTGTGACAAATGCAAGGTAGTGTGTGTAGTGCGTTTTTAGTTGATTTTAGGTAAGTTTTATGCATTATTTGAAAAAAATATTAGCATTTGTTAATCCTTCTTTACATAATCTGTAACCTTGCAAAATTTCATCCTCCGTCCGCGGCAAGTATCTTAAAAACGAATCACAAATTTTTGCTTTACCTAATGATATATAGATAATATTTATGATGTTTAAAATTTATTCGCCTGTACACGAACGTTCAGTACAGTTGAGATAGAGTTCACTACAACGTTTCGTTCGTCTCTCACAAAGTTGCTGGGACATGTTTAACTTCATTAAGCATAATACGCGTTCACAACATACTCGTTTAAGTTCAATCTAAGTTGCGCGGAAGACGACTTTCTGTGTGAATAAATTATTATCTCGCAACGGCAGACTGGTGTGGAGCGATCAAGGGGAATGTAATTTGACGTAAATTCCTTTAAATTTAAGCGGTAAATATTAAATCTTAATGGAGAATTAAAATCACACACTACGTACATATAACTTGTTGGATATATTCGTATGTAGATATCTAAAAACGGGATTTTTAATTACTATCAAAATTGAAAAAAGTTTTAGACGACAGATGAAAGTACATCAGGTAACAATATTTTGTATTGGATATATAGCTTTCTTTTTTGTTATTTGACGATCGTGAAGGTTTAGGCTAATGCGACAATCAAATCAATAATAATACAGTAATATAATCTACTGTCACGTATTTTAATGTAATGTTTATATGTTACGTAATAAATTTGCATATACCAATTCGGAAAAATATATATTGTAACTTATTCTGCAAATAAACCGTTTGATTTTCAATTTGAAGAGTTATGAATTTACATACTTTCCAAATGTAGACAAATAGCCGCGAATATGTGAATATAAATAACGAACCCCGGTGTATTGCGATGCTTTTCGGTTTTCCGGGTTGAACGCTTTTTTAGTGCCAATTAACAGATTATGCGCCAATTACCGTGCGCGTTGACTACATTCTTTTCATTATTCGACGAGGTACTCGGTAGATTGTTCGCTTATCTAAATGTTGCATTTGAATTCATTTTTACTTATTAATAATACCTAAACTGACTTCCGTGTACGTATATGTAACTGCAGGAACCTGTTTGGTACACAAACACACTAAGTAATATAAAGAGGTATTACGGTCAAATGAAGTGCGAGTAATATCGGCCTACGTACACGGCAGTCCATCTGAAGTGCCCGCGTCCTGAATAATTAACTCACTAATGGCCAGATCGTAAATAAACTCCAAATTATTGCAGTACAACTTCGTCCGCCTGTTCGGCCTGTAACACGACTGTAGCTATGTGTTTTAATACTTATAAACAATAATTTAGGCTTCTACTAAAGTTTGTGACACTTAGCGCTATTTAGCATAATGAGTGCTTATTTGCCTGCAACCTAGTTGGGTTATATAATGTTTAATTATTGTCTCTATGACAAATTGCTTAGAAAATATTTGTTAATTCTACTAGAAATACTTATTTTTTACTTAACCTTACAATTACATTCAACATTTGCATTGCAACCAGTTTTGCATTTTTAGTGTATTAATATGCCATTTACGTTAAAAATGAAATACTATACAAATAATGATAAAAATAATGTTATCATTCTAATTTTGGAAATATTTTTAATCGTATCACAAAAAAAAGATTACACTTATTTATTTATTAAGTCTGCTGTGATATGTCATGCGTCAGATACATGACTTCGTAGACAGGTGCTACGAAGCTTCGTAGCATTGGTACGTAAACACTAACTTAAGTTTAGTAACTTTGAAATTGTATTAAATAAAAAGTTCATTTGAAACGCACTTTTATATAGTTATTTTTTATTAAACATATGAATCGATTAGAATAGATTATGTAAAACTTGTTCAGTATCGTTACTTGTTTGTTTGCAAACCGATTTTCTCTTTTTTGTTTATAGTTATTTACGCTTAAGTTATCAGTTAATAATGAAAATTTACGAACGGGCAAAACACTGTGTACAAAAACACGAGTAATAAATATTTTGTAATAGGTAACTAAACAATAATTTAACAATAGTTTTACTATCATAGTACGATTAAAATATGCGTGGGTTTATCTAACTAGCGTTATATCAGCGGAATAAACCCAATATCCTCTTCCCCAGATTACATCCACTAGGCACTAAAACAATTACATCACGCATTGATTGTACCGTATGTGCCTACAATGTACTTCGGAAGGCTGCATTGTTATGGTTCTAATACCTAAAGGAGGGCACTGACCGGCGTTGTTTCGTGTAATGCTACCTTTCGGAACTATTCTGAATAATAAATTACGTGAAGTGCTAGCGTATCGTACTGATCGATGGAATAGCTTTTCTAATAGAAATTAATGTCGTATATTTACCTATGGCTGATTTTCATTACGTTTTGATGTGTAAGTATAACAGTTTTATTGCGAATTAAATATCACAAGTATGAACAATGTTGCAACGGTTCATTACATCAATTTTCCATCTCTAATTGCCTGAATACCATACTCATGTAAGCAATTACACGTAAGTGCACTGGTTTAGTGCCCACCTTAACGGTTTAGGGCACAACGGTTGCCCGTATCCCTCATGTTGACTTGCACGCAGGTTTATTGGGAAGATGCAATCTACGGCTTCATTGTCTATTAGCTTCGAGTCCCAGTCTATGGCCGCACGATATTCCAATATCATCGCATAATACCGCCAATTGAGATTGTTCCACCGCAGACGATTTACATAAACTGTGGCCTCGGGCACACGTGCAACTGAAATTGTACTGATTTACCGATATAAAGCTTTGTACACTCATAGCCCCATACTTGGATTTCCTCCTGTGTCGTGGGTGCTGTGGAAACATGTTGAAAACGCAAATAATTAAATTCAGACAGAAATCTTAAAGAATTTCTCAGATCTGGCAGGGGATCGAACTTCGAACCCACTGCACTTTATACCGCCATGATAACCATTCCGTTAGCAAACAGTTTTTTTTATAAACGATTAATTAATTTGTCATTTTTTTACGTTGATCAATAAATGTATCGCGATGTAAAATATTTACAACGATATCGCTGTTGCGTAGTTTCCTACAGATTGATTTCACCCCGAAAATATTTTTAAATTTGAAAAACGGTACATGCAGGAATGTGTAGGTAAATCCGAGCTATAGTTTCAAAAATATACAAGCAACAAAACTTTCACAAGAAAACAAGAATACGAAAATATTCTGATACCCTTCATATGATCCCATTCCCGTCCATGTCTGATATAATAAAAAAGTTCTTTCGATCGCAGACTCCCATTACCGGTGTGCTAAAGTTATTCCCAAGTCAAGCTTAGTCGTTACTACTTAAGTGGTTTGATATTGAATTGCTTCGAATCGCAGGGAAGCACACGTAATCTCTTATTATACACGGAGATCATCGCTTTACGTGTTAAAATGTACCACACGGAAAAAAAATCACTGTAACAATCATATGAATGTATTTAAATATATTTAAAGTGAGTCGTATAAAATAAACGTCTTTAGCAAAATTTTGACCTATAAATTCGAAAACCAGCTTTTATTTTTTGGAGTAATTGGTGTTGCAATAGCAAGCCAACAAATGAATTTTAACAATTTAATATGGAACTAGCTGTACCCGCGGCTTTGCCCGCGTGCAAATCAACGCGTCACAAAGTTTTTCTCGCGCAAATCTCGACACCGTGGGAATTCTATGATAAAAAGGCCGCTCATGGATTACCTGGTCAAACACAGAGTGAAAAACCGAATTTTAAGTGTGTATTTGTGGGTAGGGACGTATTGTTATGTATTTTTTTTAATTAGACGAATTCTAATATTGTAAATCGCTTTTTTGAACCAATTTACATTCTTAGTGGTCTAATTCACAATATCGGGATACTTTTTTCAATCAACTCCTCCACATTTGAACCAAAACGTATCGATTAAGTATAAAGATTGATTTGAACTTTTCCGAATTGGAAAATACTATTTGAAGTAATTTTGGCGGATTCAAATTTCTATGTAAGATTATAGGTAAACCTACTTTTAATATTAATTTGTGTTCAGGAGTTCCGGAAGGCATTAAGGTATTCAAAAATTCTGTTGGATAATGTACTGCTTCCTCTATCTCAATGACTGTGTCTACCGAATAGTAGATCTGTGACGCTGCTTTAAATTTAGAAAAAAAAAATCATATAATTTATCGACACGTTCATTGGTGGGTCTATTAGTATATTGCCGTCTTTTGGAACCAATTTATAGTGTTATTGGTTGTATTAACAATATCGGGATATACTTTTTCAACCAACTCCTCCACATTTAAACGAAGACGTATCGATATAAAGATTGATTTTAACTTTTCCGGATAACAAAGCACTATTATCCACTTGAAGTAAATCATTAGAAAATTGGGTTATCACGGAACAGCGACATATATTCTAAGTTCATATTTTGTTTCATGTGGCCAAATATAAGATCTTTTAAGAGGTGCATCGGGCTATTTGTGTGCGTAAATCCCGCATTGTTCTTTGTAAAGCAGAAGACATAATCAAAACACTTTTACAATACACACGAACAGGGCGCACCCGCTCGCAGGGCGCTGCCGCACCCTGCTCGCTTATTTTTTATGTTTTCTTTTATGTTCCAACCTAACCTAACCCATCCTGTTTAAAAAGCTACAGCTAAATCCAACTCTTAACAATAACATGACAATACTCCTGCATTTTTAGGATTTAGGTATTCAAAGTGACACTTTTCATCATAATGTTCTCTCTACGGATTGTAATGTATTGTAATCAATAAGTACCAAACTCATACGGCTTAAGTAGGTTGTGTACTTAGATTATCAGGGTTGATGAATTGAAGTTTAATTTATTAATCACATTTCAGTTTAATGAGCTGTCATTAAACTTATAATATATACTAAACACAACCGTAAGCATTATGTGATTACCTTTTATAATTTAGGCTTGCATTATCCCGCATCATCAGGGAGGAATTGAAGGTAAAAAAAAATATCCCATGTCTTTGCTTAGTATTCTTATTACTTATACGTAAGCACTTGCAAGCCAACTTCTATAGCTTGGGCTTGCAGTACCCTCCATCATCAGGGCTGAGGAGCTTAAGGTCTAAATTTTCATCTTGTGTCTTTGCTTAGTAATTATATTAAATACCTGAAAGCACCAAATGCCCATCTCGTATAGTTTAGGCTAGCAGTATCCTGCATCATCAGGGGTGAGGATTTGAAGGTCGAAATTTTCATCTTGTGTCTTTGCTTAGTAATTATATTACATACCTGAAAGCACTAAATAGCTAACTTATATGGCTTAGGCTTGAAGTACCCCTGCATCATCAGGGTTGAGGAGTTAAAGGTCAAAATTTTCATCATGTGTCTTTGCTTAGTAATTATATTACATACCTGAAAGCACTAAATAGCTAACTTCTATGGCTTAGGCTTGAAGTACCCCTGCATCATCAGGGTTGAGGAGTTAAAGGTCAAAATTTTTATCATGTGTCTTTGCTTGTAATTATATTAAATACCTGAAAGCACCAAATGCCCATCTCGTATAGTTTAGGCTAGCAGTATCCTGCATCATCAGAGGTGAGGAGTTGAAGGTCAATATTTTTACCGTGTATCTTTGCTTGGTATTTTTATTATATAACCGTAAGTGCCAAATAGCCAACTCTTACGGTTTAGTCTTGAAATACCCTTACATCATCAGGGTTGAGGAGTTGAAGATCAAATTTTTGTCCCACGAATTTGTTTAACAATCTTATTATATATCCATAAAAACAAATTGGCTTACTTCTACGGTTCAGGGTAGCAGTACCTACCCCTGCATCATCAGGATTGAAGGTCAATTTTTTTAGGAAATATCTGCTTAGTAATCTCATTCTACATTCAACCCAATTGGACTCCTACAGCTTAGGTTTGGCCGAGTATCGCTAATTTCGTTAATTTGCTTCAAAGAAATGGATCCTATGATCAGAACCGTATCAAACTCATCAGAGTACCCTTGAAGTACATTCTTTCAAATAAAAGAAAAATCATCAAAATCGGTTGGCGGGAAATTGAGTTATTCATCTATTTATCGCGCACATCGTTAATGCAAATATCAGACTTATGCTCTTTTCTTATGGATGCCACTGTCAAAATTGAACTAAAAATAAATGCGACCCGACGACACGCACTACCTTTCAAACGAAAAAAAAAATCATCCAAATCCGTTCACCCAGTGCGGAGAAATCGAGTAACAAATATAAAATAAAAAAAAATTAAAAAAATACACACGAATTGATAACCTCCTCCTTTTTGGAAGTCGGTTTAAAACGATGTTTTAACATAAAAATCAAAGCGAAATACTAAATTTTATTGAGGTGGCCTCAAAATTGACTGACTTTCATACAAACTCACATCTCCTATTAGGGTTAAATTGGGGGGGGGGGGGGGGCAGAAAATTTATTATTAACTGACGTCTACGTCACAAAAGGAACCCTAAGGCTCTACGATGTTTATTCAATCGATGAGTGAGAGAACATCCTTTCGTTTTTATATAAGTATGTATAGATATAAAGATATAGATTTGTATAGTATCAAATAACATAGGTACACACATAACCAATAAAAAATACATAACAAAGGAATACATTTTACAGACCATAACATGTTTAGTTTCAACCAATTCAACTATGCAGTTACATCTTATTAACACTTATCGAACACAGAATAAATACTGCGTAGTTTTAAATTGACATAACTTTTTTATTCGTTGACCGATTTACATAAAATAAACACTAAATGTTAAGTGAAGTTTCCCACAACGCATCAGTGAAAATTATATTCAAATTGGATAAGCCGTTTCTGAGATTAGCGTTTTCAAACACACAGACAAACAGACAAACAGACAAACAGACAAACAGACAAACAGACAAACAGACAAACAGATAAACAGACAAACAGACAAACAGACAAACAGAAAAGATTTCTAAAAACCATTATTTTGGGTTCTATATCGTATTAAAGACCTCTAGAAATGGTTTTCACCTAAATTAATTCCATGTACAGACAGCGACCTCTTACAGATTTATTATAGTATAGATATATAATTATGGCTATGTCGAATTTAGACAGGTGCAAAAAAATTAAAAATAACTAATAAAAACCGTCTATAAGACTTTGTATTGGAAATTATCTTCAAATATAATAAGTACACACTTACGTTTTGATAATTGTTTATTAGCTGGATAATTATATCGTGGAGTACCTTGTTATGTATGTTTTTTAATTGGAGATTTTCATTCAGGGTATTATTATAAAGAATTTATTAAGTCACTGTTGGTACATTCTACTTTTTACTAACAATAGATTTTTGTGAGAGATTTTTCCATTTTCTTATTTTCAAAGCTGTAACAACTTGAAATATCATTTCTTCGGAACGTTGGCACTTCAATTTTATTTTATGAGATATTGTGAAAGTGGTTTTTAATAAAACTGTTTATATGGCTCGAAGTTTTTAAATTCTGTATTGGGCGGTCAAGCAGAGCTGAGATAGATAATGGGCCAAGTTGGGCTAAGCCGAGCGAACCCTGGGACGTGTTAGGAATGTGCTTGCTCCCCGCCTTATTACATACGTGATTCTTATTTATATTATATTTGGAGTCCCGATACCGGAGGAGGATTAGCGATCGGTGCCTTTTAGCTCTCAGCACTCCATAACTTTGCCAGCTCTGTAAGCATCTTAAGAACGTTTTGGATGTTATATTGATAATCTGTAGGCTCTCTTTAGTGCAGAAAACTAAAAAAATATTTCATTAATGTTTGTGGCTTTGTTAAAAATATGCGATACGAAATTATATGTACAATGAGAAATATAAATATCATTCTTACTTCATTTTTTGAACAATAGGGATTTACTATATTTTATTATTATTATCTAGGGGTATTATTACTATTTGTATAATAATGAGAAATCGGTTTGTAGTTGACATGACTAAATTCTTTACCGTTTTAATCTCATAATATTTTACACAGACATATTATTGTACATAGATACTTAGATAAACGAGCTGAATGCTTCTGATTTTTTGTCTTATTATGCAGTGGCAAACGAGCACACAGTCCATTTAGAAAGCAAATTTCCCTTGTGGAAAGCTGGTACTACGATCCGTGAACTTTAAACTGAATTAAATTCTAATGAGGTTTTGTGCTAAGTTGTTTGTTGCAGGTCATTTTGTTTCCTTTAAATCCAACGATAACATATTTTATGCTACAAAACTTTAGAATTTTTGTCAACTTGAATTTATATTACTGTAAAGAAAATTTTAATAACTTGTAAAATTAATACTTATTGTATGTAATTGTATTATTTACGAATAGAGCATAATTATTCTTAACGCTATTAAAACGATTGTGAAATATTCGTGAATTTATACCGGTACCCGAAATCGTACGGAATATACTTTTATCCGTTGTAAGAACATTAGAACAAATGTATCCAAATCCATTTATCAAGTGAATCGCCTTCGCATTTGGGGTATCCTGCGGGCATCGTGTAAAGTTGTTTGCCGGACGACGGGTTTCCGGCGACGAGACGACAACTGCTCCAATATCTGCTATCGCCTTTAGCGGATTACAATCACACAATAACGTTTCTGGATAGTCTTTTTATCGGTTTGAATAAATGTGACAGTGAATCTTTTTCGTATTTCCATTGTTTAGTTAATGTGTTTCGATAAATGTTATTGTTAAATGTATTTCGTCTGATTAGCTAATTAAGGTTTGCGTTTAAATATTTTATGACTGATATTGTATTACTTTTAAAATAGTACAATTATGAGAGTCCGTTAAAATTTTCTATAAGGTGTGTGAAGTCTACTAAGAATGCACCTGGGCCAGGGCGGTAGATTCCATAGCAATCCCCTTCTATTAGAAGACGCGTGCCCAACAAAGCAACACAAACGAGGACCATATTATAACTAAAAAGCACTCAGAATTTTCTAATAAGAGCTTAACTACTGAAGGACCAGTACTTTAAAATCTTAGGCAGAAAAATAAATTGATAATGATAAGTACATGCATTATTTCAAACTAACTAGGGGTAAGTTTGTACACCCTTAACTTGTATTTGTCGTATCTAAACAATTTTCTTCAACAACTTCAATATTGTCTGAAAGGAATCGCTACTTATATTTTAGCGATAAGACCGCCTGTTGTACTTTACATAACGAGTCTTATATTATTAGTTTTCGTTATTTATCTTTACTACAATAAAGAAGTTTTGTGTCCACTTGTGAAGTCTTGAATTTCGCCGATATCTCGCGAGTCTCCCAAGTATCTCGAATCAAAAAAATGTAAAAATGGTATAAAACTTTCCATACGCAACGTTCCCCGTGCATTGATCGACGTCGTTCAAAGTATCGGTATTCAAAAGCACTTGACCGCTCCACTGCGTAAGTTCGAGAGGCGTTCGTCTGAGGTGGAGAGCGGATTTTTGTCTGCCTTCGCTACTGGAACTTATGAATTTCGAGAGGGAACGTGCGAAACCTAATCGATTCTGTACACGAATACTACTGTCACGTGATTTTGATTTCGTTTTTCAAGATTTGCGTGGCAGCGATCTTAATATCATTCAGATATACAAAAGGGTGCAAGTATCATTACAGCATAAATCCAAAAGATGAATGAGTTTTATTTTGCTTTTGAGTGTATTTATGATATTATTAAAATATATACCTATCTAATGGAAAGTAGTCCACCAATTCGCACTTGGCCAGCGCGGTGGACTATGGCCTAAACTCTCTCATTCTGGGAGAAGACCCGTGCCCAGCAGTGGGCCAATAATGGGTTGATGCGAATGGAAAGTAGATAATAATACCCAATGAAACGGTATCAGTAGAAGTATATGCTGGACTTAGTTTTAAAAACTATCATGACTTACCTGAGCTCGGAAATTGAGGAAAAATTTTGTAATTAGATTACGTACCTGAAACAAAAAATAATGAATTATGAATAAACAAGAAAATAATTAATAAATTCACGAGCCTTAAAATGCAAACAGATTGCCTAATATCGCTATTAATTTTAATATCCATACATCATAATACCAGAGTTCACAACAATTAAATGTAGATGCGGAAACGTGTTGAAAAACAAAACATAAATAAAATTTAAAGTGTAATATCTGCCTAAATGATCCCGCGCGCAATTACTCAAAATTAATGGTGAAATTAATACTTTGACCGCTCATGTTAATTAAGAACTTTGTGTTGCGGCATTCGTAGCCGGTTTTATCTTCTTTTGTTGATTCTCTTAATTTTCGCTTTATTTTTCCTTAAATGAGAATTATATGATGAATACCATCGCATTCACGAAGACAATGCGGCGAATGCCATAACAAGAATTGCGGACATTTTAAATTATTGTATACTAGTATATAAAAATAAAGCTGTTCATAATTACTTAAAATATCTCAGAATTTATTTGTATACATGAATAGGTTTAAGTTAACCGTGAGATTACTTAGCGGTAAGTGACACTCCAGGTTCAAGAACGTTTTGCTTGGGAGATACCTCTACATTCTTGCCTCAAGGAATTTTAGATTGTAGATTGTTCTAGGCAGGCCGAGATTTACATTTACAATGTTGCACTGGGATTCCCTTTGTCGGTCACATCAACAAGACAAGCAAACAAGTAGGTACTCAGTACAATATACCTACTACAGAAATACCTAATTAGGTCAGTATTGTACCAAGGGCCGGCGCACATATGACGGAGCGCAGCGCAGCGCAGCGCAGCGCAGCGCATGCCCGCGAAATTTTCTTAACGAATCACACACTAGCCGAAATTCGCGCTAATTACTGGGAGAATGCGCGCGGATGCGCGCGAATGCGCGCGGATGCGCGAGCATGCGCTTCCATGCTCCTCAGAAATAAATTGCTGTTATTTAATTTTGGATATTATTTCTAAAGGGACAATGACGATAATAGTTTGACAGCAAAAAATGCGCTGCGCTGCGCTCCGTCATATGAGTGCCGGCCCCAATTCGCACTTGACTAGTGCCGTAGACAATGGCTTAAAATCTCTCATTCTGAGAGAAGACCTGTCCCCAGCAGTGGGACAATAATAGGTTGACGAAGAGTATTGCGCAAAAGATTAGTTACGTAAGTATACTTTGATTATTTATTTATGTATTGTTATTATTACTACGTTCTATAATTTATTCCTGTATGTTTATTGCATTATTAGTGTTAAATCATAAACTATTATTTGCAGTTGTCTGGAAGAAATCGCTGTTTAGCGATAAGACCGCCTTTTGTATTGTTTTAAAATTGTATTCTCTATTGTATTTTTTTTTGTTTTTTTTTGGGTACAATAAAGTATATATTATTATTATTATTATTGTTATATTTGTAGCACTTCATCACGAACTAAAAAGAGCGGCTGCGTAAGCAAGCGGATATAATTCGACTTTCATAAAGTTTCGCGGAAAATTCCTATCCCACAAAATGCCACTCTATGAAGTCGCTGGTAAAATAACACGCATCGTGTACTTGCATCGCTGTATATGAATTTTTTTATCAGTCCGGCAAACAATCTTCAAAGTATCATTTCTTACAGAAACATCTTTAACGGGGACCGGCCGTTAATAGGAACGTGGTTTGAATGCGAAATAATTAGCTAAGTGCAAGTCGAAGTCACACAAGGAGGGTTCCGCGCCATATTTTTTTAAATATATTTTTATGTAAGTACATGCATCATGAACATTTAAAGTTTTTTTTCCTATGGTTCAATCGATAAATCGAAAAACGAAGGACACCGTTTTTTTAAATGAGGCTCGCTTTTATCGTATTTTAGTATATTTATGTTGTGCTGCAAAACGGTCGGTTCAATAGATACAGCTCTGTACATGAACAGCAGTCAGATGTATGATTGGGTGTCTAACCCTAAAAAGTAGTTTTTCAAATAACAGCACCGTTTCACACGATCCGAAATATTCCAAGCGTGTATTATAATTTACATAAACTCCGACGTCATTCGAGATGTATTAAGGAAATGCTATTTTACACTTTGATATGCAGCAAGAATGCAGTCTGTTCTGTGTGCGGAATAAAAAGCTGTGTTTCAACTTTAGCGGAGCTTCGGTGAATGAATTATATGGTGTCTGTTATGCTCTGCATGCATTATAACGCGCATTGCTTGTATGCATGAGGAAAATTGTGAACTTCTGAAAATGTTAGGAGTGACGCAAGCACTCTTAGCTCGTTCGTTGCATTAATCATTTCTAACATACGAAGAATATGTCCTGTACGAGTAATAGATATTGTAGTGAGAGCTATTGTGATTTGTTGTTCGAAGGAAGGTAATATTTTTGGGGTGTAAGTATGTATGCTTTTTTGGTCTGCTCCATAACCAACGACAAAACCTAAACTGTTTGAAGAATTCTGTCTTATGAGTTTTAATTAGATTTTTGTCAATTTTCATAGTAATTTAGGTTATAAGTTCCATTACGACTTGTGAGTAACCAATTTTTTATTATCATAACAATATCGATACGATAGTTAAAGTAAGTAAATAGTTTAAGTTACTAATAAGCTTATTTGTTTTTCCTTCTTAACTTGGTTGTTTTTAAGTTCTTTAAGTGTTTAAACTTACCTCTACGTGGCCCGTAGCAAAATCTACGATCTACGATCATTAAATTTAAATAGTAGCTAAATTTTTGACGTTAACACCTACTACGAAAGGTTCTTTGGTATTTCACCGATAAGGGTAACTTATTAACTCCTATCGTTACAGCGTTAGCAGTGTTTATTCTGTATTATATTTTTTACTTATTGTTATCGTTGTGAGCAACATTTAGTAAAAATATCAAGCTAAACCACAAATTCGATTAATAATTTCTCCAAAAAATAAAGGAAAGAATAAAGATAAACCATATACCCAAACAGTGCTGGCTGTTTATTAAATACGCCGTCATTTTAAAAAGGAGATTGTAATCCAATTTATTGAGTAAGATCTATTGGCCATGACTGACATCAAACAAACCGCAGTCTTTGAGTCCGGTAATGCGATAGTTTCTTTGACATGATAACGACCTGCCTTCGCAAGCTCATATCAACTGAATATATTATATTCTATTGACACACGCTCTCAACTATGGAACCAAACGGGAAATATTGAAAAATATCCAGCAAAGAATCTTTCAGTACATTTTTGTAAGCAAAAGTCGATTCATAAAAGGCAAGATCAAATATCATTCGAATTGGATATAACTTTAAAATGCTAGGCACTCAACGCTCATTTTCTTATTTCTTTAGACTTCATTCATACTAACTGAGCGAAGATTTCGAAGGAAATGCATTTTACGAAACAAAGGCATAATAGATTTGTCAGAAAGTAGTTTAAGTCTTGCAGTCCAGCCAAAAGTAAAATTACTCTTATATTACAAATATTAATTTGTTTTTTAAGTTGTACGAATGGATTATTTGTAAACTATAAAGCTTACCATCATCAGATGAAAGAGAAATTTGGTGCCAGATGGAACTATTTTCAAGAGTCAAATAGTTTAATCACGACAATGCGATCAAAAGGATAATTGCATAATTGGTAAATTCCGGGAACAATAAAGTATCCCGTTTAAGCAATACCGTTATGATATTCGTTAGAATTTGTATCCTATCCTAAAAACAAACATGCTACTAAATTTACAGTGTGAAAATAGCAGAAGCAAAGCTGTTTTTTTTTGTCCGTAAAGTCATGGATGGTTAAATATTTCTACTTTAAGTGGTCTACTGAAATAGGGTTATCCTTATCTACTAAAATAAGTTGTCTCTACTTCGTTCTTACAAACAAAAAATAGAACCTCTTTAACTGAGCTACAATAAAAATCTCTTGTAAAGGCGCGAAGAAAATAAAATTTAATTCCTATCTCTTAATCCTTAACCAAATATGACGAAGGGGGAAACTGCCGCATTAGCCGCGTCAGTCATCAGCAGAATGAATCATTACTTGAAGAGTACGCCAGTAGCTCGTGTCAAAGAGCCTGAGCTCAAAAGTCCTCGTAGCCGCCTCTCCCCGCGTCACGTTCTTCCTTCCCCGCGCATGCCCGCAAGGAAGGGCTGATTGAAGGGCCACTCTAAAACCTCGGCCACCCGCTCGTTCGCTCGCATTCAAGGGTCGTATCTGGATTATAGGGCGCCAAAGCCAGCACCTTCATCAGATATGTATAAACGTGTTTGCAGTCCGCCAATTCAAACGTCGAAAATTGTTTTGCTCCTAATTTAATCCTATTCAGAGCCAGCGCATTTTTGATGCCGGTTTATTGTAAAAAATAAGCCTTAACGAACGCTGAGTGAGGGCTCGGGAAGCGTGGTTAGTTACCCAACACGTACATTTCGGTTTCATATTAAGTTGTTCCCTATCGTCCCTTACCTACATATATTCGTATCTTAAGGCGATGTTGCCGAGTAAGTTATTATAAGAGAGGTGCGCCAAGGGAAATGAATGTCGAGTAGGTCGGCCCGTTGTCATTCATATTAGCTGTGACTGCTTAAATTCGTAATCATACAGCGTCAGTTCACAGGCGTTGCGCGGTGGTGGCAAAAGGGAGATTTAATCGGTTCATATATTTTAATGTAACACTTATAATTTCATATAAAAGTCAACTAAAAACAAATTTTATGAAACTTTATATTAAAATGACACATAGTATTATCTTTTATTCTATCTCGTGTGTTACTTCCGTAGTTTAAAATCTCAGAGCTTGGAGCTTGTTGTGGCAGAAAACCTTAATAACACTCACCAACGACGAAGTCCGTCGTAACACAAAATGATTACACACATAAAGCACGTTATCTCTTTACACTCTGAACCGGCATAAACCGGTTACAGTCGGGAGTAACCGCCCGCAACCGCCCGAATGTTTACGCGACTTTTACGCACCAATCTCGCCGTGACGCTCTAGCTATATTGAAAACGGAATTATGATAAAATAAAAGTTTACCAAGGTTGACTCGGATTCGAAGACTAAAGGTTCCGTACCAGTTATATTAATCTCTTCTTTTTTGTTATTTATAACAGATTTTCGGAGTATTTGATTTTTCCTTTGCTGTTCCATGATTGTTGGTAATTATTTTATACCCTTGTTAAATAACAGAATATACGACATCGGCCGTCATATTTTTGATCGTATTGATTTATAAGTATGCATATAAACTTAATGCCCTTACGAGTTTTAGAAATAAAAAATCTTGGCCAACATGACAGCAAAGTGATCTTAGAAGGGGTTTTCTGTTTCGTTTAAGATACTGAACCCTAAACATGGTGTATGAAATTCGTCGTAACATTTTAGTCGCACGATGTCGCAGGACCAACAACGCGACTACACAGGAAATGTTCAAAGCACCTCCGGAAATCGGAGAATGTGTTCGAATTTTAAGCGTAACCGAAAACGAATTTAGTTCGTAAACATGATGGATGGAAGGGAATCTGAACCCAATTCGCAGGTCAAACCGATTACAAGCTGAACTTAATCAATCGGCTTCGGTGTTCAGAGTAAGGCTTGATGCTTATGTAACAACTAAGTTAACGGTAACTGATTATTAGTCATCCAGATTATTATCATTAGATTATTATTATCTATCATTAGATTATTAATGTCTGCCCTTTCTCTGAAGGGCTAAGTATACTTACATTAGTTAAAGCGTTACAATAGATAGCTAGTTAATATATTTTTTTTTATCTGACTGAAGTAGCAAACGAGCATGCAGTCCATCTGATGCTAAGTGGTCACTGCCGCCCATCCATCCATCCATAATCAACTACATACAGAACATAGGTTCCATGTGAAGTCAACCACAGACGCGTTGCTACTCCCGAGGACTATGATGGTCGCCTCATGTGAACGTGTGCCGGCAACCACACCCTTCTATCGAAACGCAAGACATGCCTCACGCTAGAAATAGGTGTAGCGATGGTACTTCCCCGGTCGAACGACTGTTTTACCACCTTGAAAAAATGTATATATCTATAGTATTTTGGTAAATAATAATCATAAATAAATATATTTGGTAGTGAAACGTTATACTTAGTTCGCTATTGCAACTTGCATTTCCCCAAAGTTGTAATAAACCAATAATTGAATATTATCTTTATTAAAATAAGAATAATAATTTATGTGAACAAAGTCATAATAGTGAAAGTACTGTAGTCTTTTACTTTTTAAAATATTAAATTCAATTATTTTAGTCAAGTTAATTTAACTTGTGGCTTTTGACGCTTAAGGTCTCCTTATTTGATTCCAGAGAAATTCCTCTGTGAAGCAGTCTTTGTAGCACTAACTGAATTATGTTTTCTTGTCCAAATTACTATTACCCGACAACATAAGCGAGAATTCAACTATAATGACAATAGAACCATGATAACGTGGATGCTGTTCTAGGAAAATATATTAATATAAGTTATAATAACGAGGATGGAAATATTGCTTCAATTCCTTAGTTCTACGATTGATGCCGGATACAATTAACGGACATGTTACAGTAATTAATATCGAATAAAAATTCCAAGTTACTTTATATGAAATGGGTTTTATATTCTTTCCAAGTTTCAAGTTTCAAGTGTATAGATGGGATATAAGATTCTAATATGATCACAAATACTTATTTTTAATGCTTTGACTATATTTTACTACACTATAAAAGTGTTTAAATGAACTCATAGGTATATAATACTAATATTATTAAGTATTTATTAAGTAGTATTATTGTTATAAGTAGACGACCCGCGTGGCAGAGCGGTTACCATACCGGTCTGACGCGCAGTGGGTTCCGGGTTCGATTCCCAGCCAGACAGGTATCTGAATGATGAGTTTAGAATAATATTCTGGAACTGGGTGTTCGTGTATTCGTCTTGTGTGTGTCCATGGCACCCAGAACACAGGAGGAAATCCTAGTGTGGGGCTGTGAGTGTTAAAAGAGAGTGAGAAAGCGTTTCTTTTTTGTTTTATTTTGTTTGTTTTTTAATTAAATAGAGTTGAGTAGAGACAACTGTGTTTAAAAAATGCTAAGTTTGAAACATTTTTGAACTAGTCTTTTTTTAATTTACACTTACAATCTTGTGATTCCGGAATAGTAGAAAATTTGGGAGTGATGAATACTTTCCCCCAGAATTAAAGGGAGACTGCTTAAACATTGACTGAGACAAACAAACGAACAATTTAATTGTTCAACACAAGTGTTATACTAATCAATCAATAAGAATATTATTGCGGTGTATTTGACGTAATCGAGATGAGGATATTAGATCAAGTGCCATCCGATAACCGGTTTCAGTAAATGCGTTTTTAATTACCACGGGAGGGAACGTGTTTACGTATTTGAAGGGCAAAATTAATGATTTATTTGAATATTTTAATATTTATTGTACACAGGGTTTAATTTATGTTTTTATTTGTACAATATAGTAATAGAACAAAAATTATTTCCGTCTATTTGCTTACGTACGTACATTAGTTGTACTCTGTAATACTAAGTAGGTAAGAGAAAGAACTCCCTTTCCTTGTGCAAGATGGTAAGACGATATATCCAAAATCGGTGGTGCAGATTTGCTTCAAAAAGCCAAATCTAGAGAGTTTTGTAGATCCTTGGAGGAGGCCTTCACCTGCAGAGTGGTTCTTGCAGAAGAATAGTTTTAGTAAATTTTATTGTTATCTTTTTCTTTTTACATTTACTTTGTCTCTTTTTTAATATACTTCAATTCAATATAAAATATGTATGTTTTTAAATCTTCTGTTAAGGAATAAAAAGCTTCTTATTTTGTTTTTATTTATACTAAGCTATACTCTGCTGGTGATAAAATATATTTCGTCCAACAGATGAAAGTAAATACTACAAATACATATGTCCTCGTTCGTTTCTCTTAGCAAATCAATAGTAGTTTACCTTCATACATAGCATTTTTGTCAGTCTGTCTGTTTATTTGTACGTCATTATCTTGAAAACCACTGAAGCGATTCGACTGCGACTTTGAGTCAAAGGTAGAGAATTTCACGCTGAAGGACTTTACTTTTTACTTTAAAATATTTATAGTTTCTAAATTAAAACTAAAAAATAAGAACGACGTCCGGCCGTTCCCGCTATGATGCCCGTGGAACTGTAAAAAGCGGCCAAGCGTTCAATCCGTAAACATTTTATGTCGTTGTTACCCTGAGTTTTAAATTTGCATTTGCAATCGTTCATCTGCACCTGATTCTGCAGTCATTGCAATCCGGCAATTAACAAGGAATCAGTCGTCTGGGTTTATTGAAATAAAGGAAACTCAATTAATGGTTAAGTTTGTTCCAATCAACGACGCTTCTGTTTGCCATTTTAATGCGAAATATTCTTTCGTTTTATTGTTATGACTGATTTGTGAACGACGACTTCTAATGAGCCAATGTAAAATTGTAGTGAATCAAGTATTCAGTTGAGTGTTTTTTTTGTGTTCGACGACCCGCGTGGCGCAGCGGATACTGTACCGGTCTGACACGCAGTGGGTCCCGGTTTCGATTCCCGGCCAGACAGGTATCTGAATGAGTTTAGATTCTTGTTCTGGGTCTGGGTGTTTGTGTATTCGTCTTTGTGTGTGTCTATGGCACCCACGACACAGGAGAAAATGCTACTGTGGGGCTATGAGTGTAGAAAGCGTTTTTGTTTAACGTATGTATCGTGTTTCGTTCAGATCATACAGATTTACAAATCAAAATTGTGGAATTAAGGAACGGAAACGAAATATATGTTAGTATTTTTAGATGATAGGTGGGTACTTGCTTTATATAGTGTTCTTATATAGCTTTATCATGTACTTATGTAGCCATATTTCTTTACTATGGTAAACAGCAATATACTAAAGAAAAAAATCCATTGAATAAATCGTACGTACTGGAACCACGGATGAATGAAGGTATATGTAACCATGGTGTTCCATTATCTATTATGCTTCAATAAATGTTATATTTCGATAAAACCATTATAACTTTACTTTACTCTACTATTATATAATAGCTAGTTGAACTCTTGTTGAACTTGAATATCAAAATATTTTATTCCAATTAGAATCTTTACAGGATTATTTTAATATAGTAGCACCATCTCCCTAACCTTTTTACTAGTTTATAACAACAATGTTTGTCTTCTTCATAATGATGTACATTTTATGTACGAAATTTGTAGATTCAGTCGCAGTTTTAGACAGTTCCTAATACAGTGTACACAAGAAAGTTCGATCTTAGAGTTGCATACCGATACAGAAGTGGGCACTTGATATGAAAAATATAAGCCTTTTTTTATCTAACTGTAGTAGCAAACTAGCATGCAGTCCACCTGATGGTAAGTGGTCACTGCCGCCCATAGACATCTATAAGCAACTTCACATAGGATATAGGTTCTATCTGAAGTCAATTACAAATGCGTTCCTACTCCCGAGGACTATGATGGTCGCCTCATGTGAAAGTGTGCCGGCAACCACACTTTCATCGAAATGCAAGAAATACTTCACGCTAGAAATACCAGTCGAACTACGCTGGTTCTACCACCTTCAAATTGGTTTTGCTATATAATTAAACAAAAAAGGTTATTGTCCCTTTCGCCGTCTATTGTAATAAGTTTACAAAAATTAAGTTACCAAAAAGGTAAAATATTTCATCAACTTCATAAATTTCGTATGTAAACGTATGCAAAATAACGTCAAATTTTACTACGCAAAAATAGCAGGTCAAAATAATCTCACATGAAATTTAGGTGGAAATCGTTTCCTCCACTGAATTTTGTATGAGAGTCAGCGGTAGGGGCTAAATATTGGACCGGCTTACTCAGTTGGTAAACATTTTTGATTGAGTTCATACCTGCAGCATTTCGTTCGAAACGAAAAAGAACATTCTAGTCCTTTATTAAAATACTAGGTGTTATTCTCACCTCCGGTCATCCGAAAGTCATTAAGTTGGATTTTAAAATATAATATCCGACCAACGAATTATATTTTAAGGGTGTATGGTGAACAAATATATGTTACTTGGTTAGCTTTTATTATAGTTCATATTGAGAATGTCATTATTATAGATACATTATAATGTAGTTACAATTATAGTTACATTGTTTAAAATTGCTAGCTATTACATGCCTATGAGTAGTGATAGCCTAATGGTTAAAACTTGCCCTCTCAATCGGGAGGTCCGAGGTTCAAACCCAGGCACGCACCACTGATTTATTTTCGAATTAAAAATTTATTTACCCCTGCTTTTTCGGTGAAGGAAAACATCGTGAGGAAACCTACACACCCGAGAGTTCTTTAAAAAAAAGTTCTCGGAGGTGTGTGATATCCATTAATTCGCACTTGGCCAGCGCGATGGACTATGACCTAAAACTCTCTCATTCCGAGAGTAGTCCCGTGCCCAGCAGTGGGACAATAATTGGTTGACGATGACACGCCTACAGATTTTTTTTATTGAATTTTTTAGTACAATGCGCATTTGGGTAAACCCCAAATAGATCTTAGAATCTCAGAATCCTTTAAAATTCTAGAAACCCGGAGACTAACTTAAAAGTAACATGGTGTAGTAATCTCAACAATCCATTACAGTAACTACTAACACTGAGCGTGGCTTTCAGTGGTGGCCAAGTATGAAATAGTGGGTTTATATACTGCATCTAGATTTCTACGATTATGATAACAATTTTTTTATGCGTTTATTTCTTCTAATAATCGGGAATGTACGTATGCCTGGTATTCATACCCTACGTCCCAAGAAAAGGGGCTGAATTGAAACCGATAGCCTGTCACTGTTTCACGAGGTATATACCAGCAATTATTATTATCAATAATATTAGAAACCAGTCTTCTGGAACAAACATTGTTTCAGTGTTTAATCTAATTCAGCAACGTGGTAGAGATCCAGCTTACGAAATTTAAAAGGTATAAAAGTTGCAATTAAATAAAACAGACGAAGGCTTTTCCTTTAATTATGGTGGCTGTTTTCTTTCCTTATCGCAATTTTATTACAATGACAATACGCAAGGGCTCGCCTATTAAATTATTTGTATGAGATATCTCGAAGCCTTGCGGCAGCGTTAAGCTTCAGTTATTTAGATTGTACAAAAAATAATCCGCTCAAAATTGCGTTCTATCGCTGTTTACTGTTATATGCTTATAAGGAATCGTAGGAAATCATATGTACGAAGACGTAATACAACATACTGCTGTGTTCAGAGCCTAGTATTTCACTTGTGGCTTCCATACATTATAGTAGAAAAGCACTTTCCACAACTTTAAGAATTTTCAATTCGAATAAAATATATTGCGCCAAGTTTTACAGATATTTATGAATCCATTGGCGCCCTTACTAACAAAAGAGGATAAATTGAAAATGTTCGCGGTGCCGAATGCTTGGTCGACATCGCGTGCGGACAAAGTCGTAAATATAAAATATTTAATATTTTGTATGTCCTCAACCTCATGTCCTCGACCACATGTATATAAAATTCATGCTCCTAATACAGGGCGCGGCGCTGCGGCACACGTTTGGTGGATTGTCGGTAATTTTTTAAACTTGATTATGTTTCTGTATAACAATAAATGTGGACAATATTTACGTTAAGTTAAATTTCTCTTCCTTAACGCATCAACTCAAAAGAATGTATAGAATTTTTGACCACATTTTTCATTTCGAGTAAAACCAGGGTTAGAAATATATTAAGAAAACAACTGCTTGCTATAGACTTTAAAAAATGTTATGAGAGTAGGTACTCGAATGTTGCCAAATTGTTACAAGACTACAATATACTTGTAGTAACTTAGTGGCACTTTGACAAAGTAGGCATTCGAGTTAATAGACTCTCTATGGTCGATAGACATTACGCTCAAAGAAATTTCCGCTAATTACGTTGAAAGATTTCAGGCAATTTGTGACTTTCTCTAGAAATCTAAACGGCTTTTCTCGAAGAAATCCAAGCGATTAGCGAAAATAAAGTCGTCGAGAAAGGAATAGTCGAGCAGACGGAGCGTTTTAAGACAATGCGCATCATTCAAATATCCCATTAAATCGTGCGATTTAGTTCGCAAGAGAGAATTCGGGTAAATTAAGCAAATTAAGAGCCGGTTCGTGAGACAGTAATTACAGCGCGTCTATACTTGGCCACCGACCAAGTACGTATGTAACTGTGTAGTTACTTTATCCGTTGGATTTATGGGAGTCCAGATTTTCGAACAGAACTCAATTGCTGCAGGCCCCGTGGGCGCGCCGCGGATTGGATTATAAATGTTATCGCCAGTGTCGCATCAACGAGCCTGAAAAATTTTTCCTCGCAGTCCACTGCGTTCTGAACGTATTTCAGTTTAAAATGTAATATTTCGATGTACGCCGTTTTCCGTTCAACAGCAGCCCGTAGGTAAACTAGTTGAAAAATTAAACAAAAATTGAAATACGAATGATTTACGTTCAATTTACGTTTTATGTTTTAAACAATTCAGATGAAATGAATATTAAATTAAAAACACGTCAAGATATAAAATGAAATATGCATTTGGGAAATAATTTATGAGTGAGGTAAATTGGAAGGTAATAAAAAAAATCTTATCGTACTGTGCATTTAGAGTGAAATAGATTTAAAATTGTACCAATTTTGGAAAGACCAATCAAGGTATATACAAAACGGAGGACTGTTAAAATACGAAACTTTTAATTAATGCTGGAGTAAATTTATAAAAGCCGTTACAAAACCGAGAAACATGCAACGTAATTCAAAATGACCGGATTGCACAAAAAAAAGTAAGAAACTTAAAAGGGGCTCAAGTGGATAGGAAGGCAATGAAATGACACGTTATCAAATAAAACAGCTGTAGTGCAGGCGCGTGGGCGGGCGGCGCGGTTGGGCCTATCGACTCGCCCTCGCGCGAACTGACTCACCTCAAGGTCACCGCTGCCACCACCGACCAGCGAGGAGCGGACCGAGCTACTCTGAACGCCCGTCGACCTCGCTTCTGCTCTAATCTAAGTGCAAGGAAATTGTTCCTCGTCCTTCCGATACATTTTCCAGGGAGGGGGCGCCGGCGCCCACGGCGTCCCTGAGAAAACTGACGGACGTCGCCGGTCCTCCACGGGTTATATAGGCGACGGCGGGGCGGGGCGGCGGCGCGAGTTGCGCCGTCGATTCGCGACTCGATAAATAAATTAATTAAAAGTGCAAGTGAGTGATCGCCGCGTGCAGGCAGCCTACGAACACGCCTAGAGCTTTCCTTAATTGCAATTTCAGACGCATGGATACTTCCAGGTTCTGATTGTTTTCAAATTCATTATATGTTTTTGTAAATTGATAAAAACTAAAGGTTTAAATCGATTTCAGTAAAGAGTGTTAATTACTGTGTGGAGCGTTATAGATGCTGGTGTTCTTGGCTACGAGTTTTCGTAACCATAATGTGCAATAAAAAGGGATTTTTATAGACATTAAAGGAAATTTCATACTGAGTGAGGATTTGTCTGAACATAACCAAGTATACATAAGTATTTGTATACCACTTTTCAATATCTTTTTATGTATACTGCAACAAAAAATATACAGGCTGTATAGTATTATAAACTTGTTATTTCTAAATTATCATATAAAATATGTCTGAAGAAAAAAAATCATGTAACACTTCAAGAAGAATAGGTATTGAACAGATGTGAAAACTTGAATGCTCGGCTTTAGGGAATTTCTAGAATCAATCAACTTGTAAGGTCGGTATCACGTCAATTTCAAATAGCCTCTTTTGTATCAATGCAAAGGGAAAGGTTATATGGATCACTTATCTGAAAGTGTTTCAGGTCGCGTACGTTTGGAAAGTTTAGAGACAGATGTAGATGTCTAGAGGATAATTGAATGAATATCTCAAATAATACCTTTAAGATACGAGAAGGGACCTTAATGATGATTAAACCAAATGATGGTTCGACCGGGGAAGTACCACCACCACACCTTATTCTAGCGTGAAGCATTTCTTGCGTTTCGATAGAAGGGTGTGATTTCCGGCACACTTTCACATGAGTCGACCATCATAGTCCTCAGGAGTAGCAACGCATCTGTGATTGACTTCAGATGGAACCCATGTACCGTATGTTGTTGATTACAGATGTCCATGGGCGGCAGTAACCATTTACCATCAGGTGGACTGAATGCTCGGTTGCTACTTCAGTCACATAAAAAACCTAAAAATGTTTTCATGTAAAAATATAACGTAGCCTTACGGTGGCAGAACCTTTCGTAGTTTGACTCCGGAAGTACCTAATAGTGTGTCTAATACATAATAGTACCTAGTGTCGTGGTATGGGAGAGAAGTTAATACGAGGTTTTTTAAATTTGCTCGGTAGAGGTAGTTGTAACCTATCTGTTGCCGACGGAGGAAGGATTATCTAAGGTAGGTACGTCTATCTGGAGAGTTCTTCATAAGTGCTAATCACGTTAACAGTCTCTATGCCCGTTTGCTTCTGTGTTATACAAAAAACATAAACATAATACATCCTATCCATTAATTCCTTTGCAATAAAGTGTCATTAAATAGATTTAGTCGTTCGAAGACAAGTTGTTTGCATACGGAGACGTAAATTGTCGACTGGTTTTTATGTTTTAAGCATTAATTATTTTACTAAAGAAATAACTGACATTCGAATCGTATATTTATTATAAAATTTCAACTATAATTAAAGACAGGCTACTTTCTAAGTACAATAAGGTAGCAATTGAATATGTTATAGGTTTATTTCGCTTACAAGGAGTGTGAGTTGAAGGCATGACGTCAGAACTCGCCCCTCCCACTTAGGTTTCCCGGAAAGCATTCAACCGCAGTTTTTACATTGAACTACACATATATTGCTAATCTTTGTACATTTTCATTAAGACAAAGGACGGTAATGATAATTATTTGAATTGATTGCTTCATATAAAATAAATCAAGGTTTCAAGGTGGTAGAACCAGTGTAGTTCGATCGGAGAAGTACCACCGCCATACCTATTTCTAACGTGTAGTATTTCCTGCCTTTCGATAGAAGGGTGTGGTTGCCGGCACACTTTTACATGAGGCAACCATCATAGTCCTCGGGAGTAGCAACGCATCTGTGATTGACTTCAGATAGAACCCATGTTCTGTATGTATTTTATTACAGATGTCTATGGGCGGCAGTGACCACTTACCATCAGGTGGACTGCATGCTCGATTGCTACTTCAGTCAGATTAAAAAATATATATATAATTAATGCATCCAACTTTTGTCGACCAATGTTTGATATTAGAATCATTTTTTTTTAATTTTGGCAGGAAAAAATTAAACGTAGATTATTACCTATTATTATTGGACGTTAGTGTTTAAGTACCAAATGCATATAAAACTAATATAAAAACACAAGAAATGGGCGTGAAGCTCCTTTCACATACTTAAGAATTGTTCATCTTTCACGCTAAATATTTCTCGTTACGTAAAGTTTATGATTGGCTCGAGTGACCACTAATGAACAAGTGAATATGTCAATTAGTTTGTTGAAAGATATCAAAATAAGTAATTGGATTTATTCGTATAAATCTTAGACATAAAATAGGTCATATCGATTCTTATGTAATATAGTTATAGCTTAAGCGTCCTCAGTTGCCTGATGATAGGTAGCCTCGAACATGGACATTTGTAATTAACCCCAGATACATTTGCAGTACTAACTCGATTACCTATACCCTGTCACAGTTGCGTTGCTATCTTTAATTGTAACTACCAATGTATATATTAATACGTGAATCAAAAACTTGGGTTCCGTTTTTAAGTTACTTGCTGAGGACGGAGGAGTATGAAATTTTTTGTAGTTGACGTAGAGAAGGAGTACGGAATGTTAATATTTTTTTCAAATAATGCATATAACATACATACAATTAACTAAAACACGTTACACACAATACCATGCATTTGTCACAAACGCATAAATAATAAGCGAAATAAATCGATCCACATATGAAAACACAAAACATCAAAAATGTCCGATGTCCTTTGTCAAAATACCCGTTATTGCTTTTAAGTGCAGCTTTGTCACTTAAATCTCTTTTTACCTTTCGGGTGTATTAAAATAACTTGAAAATTGATAAAAATTGAATTTGGGAAATACTTTGGACACTATCAATTTAAGTTTTTGAGTCGAATTACGGTCAAATTCCGACCGTTGCGACGGGTGACTAGTAATAGTAAAAAACGCTTTCTACCCTCATTACCCTCATAGCCACACTGTAGGATTTTTTCCTGTGTCGTGGGTGCCATGGATATACAAAAAGACAAATACACAAACACTCAGACACAGAACAATAGCCTAGACTCATCATTCCTATACCTGTCAGGTCAGGAATCGAACCCGGAACTCATTGCGTGTCAGACCGGTATAGTAACCACACTGCCACGCAGGTCGTCTTAACAATTAGAGGTCTTAACTTAAAGATTTTTTATGCAGTTTATATACAGTACAATTTGTATATAACTTATATACAGTAACGTCATTATATGAATAGATACTAAGAATGGCGGTACCAATATAAATCTTAATTTTGCAATTTGTATCAAATAACATAAACTATTTGATATAAGTACCAAAATAGAATAAATTATTACTTAGTTATACGTAAATACAACTAACGAATTATCAGAAAGTTAGATGTATATTTTGTTCGCCTCTTTAATTTATCGAGACGAGCTTTTAAGGTTTCTTAAGGCTTCACTTAATCACTGAATCAATATACCGACAGACGAAGAAACAATTTTCCTGTCGTGTAATTTAACTAAAAGCAAACAGCAATGATTCAAATATTTGGTTATAACGAAGTATTAAAATATACACGAGTTATCCATAATAACAATAAAAAACGAGTTTTTAACTACGGTTATAAAATAAATACAAGTATTTAATGATTAGTTTATAATATTTTTTACTATTAATATATATTTTGTTTAACAATCACAATAATCATATGCATTTTTTTTGATTTGATAAGATTTCTATAATGAAATATTAAAATATACACGAGTTATCCTTAATAACTTTTAAACTGGAGTTTTTTAACTATGGTTAAAAGATAAATACAAGTATTTAATGATTAGTTTAATATTTTCTACATTTAATATATATTTTGTTTAACAATAATCATATGAAATGATTTTTGATTTGATAAGATTTTGAGGATATATTGCAAATAATAAATAAATTCGCTTCAGATTCATTTCAACGTTTTTGACCATTCGCTCCCCAATCTCTTTATTTTCAAGACGTTAACGGTCTATCAAGGTCAAAAAGTAGTTTTTTACATATATATAAACAAACATTTGATAAGCGATTATCTCCGTGAGTTTAAATAAAAAAATAACAATTATAATGTTCATATAAAAATAAAATTGAAATGTTAAATAATCTTCATCCAAATTGTTATCTTTTATAAGAGTTATCAAACATTTAAAAAGAAAATTTAATTTTGTTATATACTCAGATTTTTATATACATATTTTAATATAATACATAGCGTGTTATAAAAGAATTATAATAAGCAAAAAAAAGCAACGCCCGAACAGGGACTTGAACCCTGGACCCTTGGATTAAAAGTCCAATGCTCTACCGACTGAGCTATCCGGGCAATGTGTATAGGTCTGAAAATAGTGTTTATACACGGAAGAAACTCCCAATTATAACTCTACAGGCCACCTACTTGCTACTTGTGCTTCGGCGGGCCGTATTTCGAAGTAGTCTCTGCAATTTGTTGGAATAATATCTAAAATTCGTCAAAATTATTATGAATTTTAGTAAAAAAAAATAGTAAACGCTAATAAAAGCCTGTTAAAAAATACAAAGAGTGTCTAACTAATAAGAATAAATAAAAAATAAGAGGTGTGTGGGCTTTAAGAGATAGTTATAGAAAGACCCGCCGCACAGATACCGCAGATTGCGGGCAGTTGACAGTTATTGTAAGTGGACTAATTGTAGCATAAATAATGAGTAGCGCATAGCAATAACATTATATTTTGCTTTATTATATATTCCCCAAATACTTCAAGCCAAAATATATTTTTTTATAATAATGAGGTAGAAAACGAGCATGCAGTCCACCTGATGGTAAGTGGTCACTGCCGCCCATGGACACCTGTAAGCAACTTCAAATAGAACATGGGTTCTATCTGAAGTCAATTACAGACGCGTTGCTACTAAAATGTGTAAATTTCGCGATAATATTAGTCTAAAATCATAAAATATACTTTTAATTGTATTATTTATGCCAAATTCAAAGTTGTAGCAATATTATATTAAATATTGGTGAATACCGAAGAAATTAACTTATGACAACGTTGAAATCCTATACGCCAGATTGCTTTCTGTTTGTTTTTGGTAAAAGCTCCGCTGTCAAATCTTGTTTAACACGAAAATAATTTTATATTAGCCAAGAAACTTAACACTATAACGATTACAATTGCCTTATTGTGATGCTGCATTGAATTAATACTAGATACTTGAATACTTATGTCCTCTTGTCTATTTGGATTTAGCAATGTAACTAATCTATCTAAATTAACCAACTAAAATTACTATGAAAGTACATGCTATACTAAAGTAAATTTTACCAGTGGCACTAAAAACTTATATAGAAGACAGTATACATTTTAAATCGTGTATTTATTTATAATCTACGCCAAAATGAAGGCCTACAAAGAGTGCAATTAAACTGTCATAAATAGTCGGAAATCAAGTACATGTAGCCTATAAGATATCAACTTTATAAAGAGCCGGGAGTATATCTGAAGTCAATTACAGTCGCGTTGCTACTCCTGAGGAGACCTCACGGTAATGTGAGCAACCACACCCTTCCACCAAAACACAAGAAATGCTTCACGTTCTACATGGCGTTGAAACTCCCCCGGTCTAACCATCATCGTTTTATCACCTAGTAGGTTGAAAAAAAATATTAAGGTTTAGTACCAAAAGGACAGATACGTCACAGGCCTCTGCCACTTAAACCATAAATAATAGCTAGAAACATAATTATTAATTTACAGTGATAAACACATTATTGTCATAATATTTGTGGTTGTAGAGGCCATACGATCTTTAAAACCACTTATACTAAAGTTTAGAAAGAAATTTATTAGCATTTCATCTATTGAACCGTTACAAGAAAATACGAGTAATTTACATATTTGCAATACTTTGTACTTCTTTAGCTGTTGAAATATGTTGTTGGCCTGTGAAAATTAAATAAAAATAAAAATTCTGTCCAACAATTTTAGTAGGACGGAACCATACATGCGCGTGTGACTAGCATTTTACCATTTACATGTCCATCATTAGATACAACCGCTCGCCACATTTACGAGAGGCCACAAATACACTCCTATCGCGACTTAGCGCCGGATGCTGCCCTCACTATGGACGCGTAGCGATCTTGTAGCATCTACACACACCGTAGACTAACTTTAAAGATATATTCACACCAACAAAATCAGTGTATGTAATGTATTTTGAAACATACACAAAATTATTTGAACGTTGTTATACCTTTCGTGGTTTTGCTCTAGATTCAAAACCGCCACAACTATTTTCATTTGAAAATAGCAATGTTTAAAGCTGTTACGTTTTGCTTTACAGGAGAGAATCATTTACGAAGGATTCCAAGCAACTTAGACTTGAACATATGTTTTTTTTTATAAGTCCTCATGGATACCCAGCCGCCCAGGGTAGCAGCTGGGTTATGCCCGATTCTTACCGGCTAAACCCTACTGTGTTTTCCCCTCGCACCGTATGGCGAGAATAGCATGTGTGGTTGACCTCAAGTATGGCTCCAATTCTATACTTAATTCTGATACCCATGAGTGGCAGTGACCACTTAGCGTTATGTCCATTAATCGAGCGTGGAGTTCATCTGATATACAGTGCTAATTGCCACCCATAGACATCTGTAATCAACCTTAGATAGAACAGAGGATCTACCTAACGTCAATAATAGATGTATTACCACTTCTGAGATGGTCGCTTCGTATTTAAGACAGCTTGCACTCACCCTTACAACGAAATGCACAAACTACTCTATGTTAGCTAGGAATAAAACCTTTAACTAGGAATAAAGGTGGAACGTCCAAGGTCTAACCGTAGTTTTATCACTTTTAGAACTGTATAAATGTTTGCTACTTTAATAAGTCGTCTAAGAAAACATTATACTTTTCAATTTCGACTTAATAGTATTTTGTGTGTTGTTTTAAGCAGAACATCAGAATCTTTACAAGTATTATACATGTTTCTTAAAAATACACTTTTAAACTTTACTTTAATCAAAATTATCTCGAAAGTGGTTGCTTGTATAAAAAGAGAACCCTCCTAAGCAGAAAAGATCCAGTCAACATATTATGTGAAATCGATTTATAAACATATCCATGATCTACTGATTAAAATTTATTAATATGCACAAAATGTATTGCTTTTAAAATGTACATTTTATTTCTTATTGCACTGAAGATTTTCAAAAAGTAATGTAACATTAAGATTTTTTATTTTACGGTCAAACTTTGGACTGCCTTTACTCAAAAGTAAAAAAGCTGTTGGATCTTTTCTGCTTACCAGGGTCCAAGTGTAAAACAGTTTCGTCCCCGCTTCAGTAACTTCAATACGCAAATAAGCTGTTTATTACGTCGTATACTCGCGTTAAAGAGCAATGGAAATTGTGAAATGCCTTCAATATTGAAATGTCAACCTAGTTCGTGAGTCCACGGGGGGCTGGGGGCTAGGTGGGGGGCTGGGGGTTTCGGCTACAAGGTGGGGGCAGGAGCCCACTACAATTAATAATGGCTCGTCACTTTATTAGGTGTTGCCTAAACTAGCATTCGAGTAACTAGAGTATTTCGCATTTCCGGCCCTATGCGGAACGGATCAAAGTATGCTTAGTATACCTATATAGTTTTACTGACGTCATTGTCATTACATTCCCAACATTGGCGATGACGTCACTAGAAAAACGATTAATTGGTACCTGTATATTACGTTATCATAGTGTGATTTACCAGAAATTAATTTTCCTCCCATTAAACACCGATCAAGGTATATCTGCAATAGTTACTTACAAATTTACTACTTATTCCTAATTTCTAATTTCAGTATAAAGACCAAAAATGAAATCGAATATTCGACTATAAGACACCCACACATATGACTCCTACTTTAAAACTTACTACTATTATTTTAAGTATTTAAAATACTCGTATCATTTGCTAAAACTGCAAATGGTACGAGTATTTCAAATACTTTACAATAAATAAGATGTTATGAAATTATCTAAAACTAGCTCTTTTTGGATAACTTTGTTCCGCCTTAAAGTAAAAAAATCGAAAATTATCACTGTTTCTCTACTATATTATACATATATTATACATAAAAACCTCTCTTGAATCACTCTATATATTCAAAAAACTGAATTATAATCCGTAGCGTAGTTTTAAAGATACAAACATAGGGACAGACAGCGAGAAGCGACTTTGTTTTATAATATGCAGTGATTCTATTCGAATTTTCTCAAATTGGTAAGATAAACAAAACTCTGGGTATCTCATTGTGGAGCTTTGTAATTATGTGCATAAAAGGACTCTCTCGTATGAATTATGCTACACTTGGTGTTCTATTGTTTGCGAATGCCATTTTTAGTTGAGCACGTGAAAGAAGATACTTAATATTAATTATTTTTACGTACATTACAAATTCTAATATGAATTTGCATTGCCAAAAATAACTTTTTATTCAGCCGATCGTTTTAGCGTTCAGAATTGTATTAACTTTTTGTTAAATGTACAGATTCGATATAACTTCATAATATTGGTCCATTTTATATAAAATGTAATAACGTAGTGTATATATTATAATAAATACAGGAAAACAAGATGAAATATTTGGAAATTATCATAACGGCGATAGCGAAGTTTAGCGAGATATAGAGTTATATATTAATTTAGACGTAATAATTTAATAATACTTATCAATCGCCACACATATTATAATCTGAAGAATATAAAAGTTAATAGCAACTATACTTTGATTAACCACATACTTGTCCTTATGCACACTAAAAAGTGTAAATATAAATGCACGGAGAGACTGGAAGTTTTCGTGACAAACGCGGACTGATTGCCCGCATTTATTTATATTATAGGGCATCAGCTTTCTTTCTGTGCATTTATTGAAATGTATATTCAATACGTTAAAACAATCGAGCTTATTGTTCGTGCCGTGGCGAGGACGGCGCGGCGGGCGGCGCTGTCGCTGTCGCCGACACTGCGACACCGGTGTAATGACTGCGTTATCGGATGTCCGGGACACTAGATTCTAGAGCCATGTTATAATAATATTTTCTCGTGCTTGCGAAGTTTACCTTGTGCTGACTTGGCAACGGTAAAATGGATATGACATTTGTAAATTTATACTAGTAAAAATCATTTTAATTTGACCATTTTTTGACGTGACAACGTTTTATAATTGGAGCCGGCTGCACGCATCAGAAAACATGACTCATGCGGCGTTACCTTGCTCTGAGGCGTTCCATTTAAGTCTTGAATTCATTCATTTCATTTCATTTCATTTCATTTCATTTCATTTCTCCTACTTGAGTGAGCGATGATTTCGCGTGGACAGCTGCTGTACAATAATACATTTATATTTTCGTCAAGTGCAGTGAAAAGAGAATGTGGTGTCAATTGTTTATGAAAACCGATATATTAAATTTTCTTTTGAAAAATCCAACCATTACATCAGTATTTTCTTATGACGTTGTCACGTTCAACTATTGTCAGTAAACCGAATTTACAGACAACCTATTTTTTTTCCTCTTTTTGTGATACTAAAGAAATGCTGTTTGTGCGATTGTTATTCATAACACTCAGAATACTTTTAACTCCGTGAATAATGTAAGATATTTATTTATATGACAAATATAATGCATAGGGCATCTGACGAATGAACCCGCAGGTGGAAGCTGGATGACAAGCCTTTATAAAGACAATTTGTATTAGAACTTCCATATTATAATCAATTCAGAATTAACATTTAATTGACTTACTGTCTTCAATAACAACCGAAATATGATTCTTAATCAAAGATTCGAACTCAATCATGTACATAACTAATAGAACAGTAAACGCTTCAAATTACCGTATTGAAATTAATAACATTGAAAGGTTTTAAAACAATGCGCGAGCTTATTGTGTGGCGCGTGCCGAGTGGCATGAGGCGCTGTCACCGCTGTCGCGGACACTCGCGGACACTACACGTGCGTCAGTGTAATGGCTGCGTTATCGGATGTCCAGTACACTTTACCTAGCAATGACAATAGCATGACGATAAACTGTAATGCGAGGTTTCAACGCTAGTGAAGCGTAAATGATGTTAGTTTATCGATTTGTAAATTGACAGATTTTTTTTTAAGTGACCACTTAGGTACCATCAGGCAATGTCACGCTTTACACGCTTTCTACACTCATAGCCCCACATGGATACACACAAGACGAATACACAAACACCCAGACCCAGAACAGGAATCTAAACTCATCTCATTCAGATACCTGTCTGGCCGGGAATCGAACTCGGAACCTATTGCGCGTCAGACCGGTATGGTATGCCTGTCGTAAGAGGCGACTAAAAGGGGCTTCCGGGGTTGCAGACGGCTAGAGTGGGAGCTCGAACCGTTCGGTCAGGCAATCCCGGGAAGGACGGCGGTATGTGTGGTCGCATACCGTCGTAAAGACTAGACGGAGCGGTGGGTCCAGCCGCCCATCTGGGAGGAGCCCGATGGGGCAACGCGCTCGGAGGATTCCGGTTGAAGTCGTTTCGAGATCCCGGAGTCCTCCTTTTCAGCGCCGAGGACGGCCACCGGGGGGGTTTTAGTGCGGTAATAATCCCACATAACCCTGCGTCGCTCCCACGGCGTCGGGTACCTTTTGAAGGTTTCCCCCTCGAAAACAAAAAAAAAAAAAAAAGACCGGTATGGTAACCACTGCGCCACGCAGGTTGTCAATGTAACAGATTAATGTAATGTGTAAAATCATTATTTGAAACTTATATATTTCTTTGGCTTCGCCCGGTACCACGGTAGTGAGTATCGTATGTGTTATTATAAGTTATAACCCTTGTGTGTGCAAAATTTCAGCGAAATTCTTCCGTTTAGTTTCTGGGTGGGAGAGTACCTACCTATCAAATACACATTCATCTTCATAAACTTTGGCATTTATAATAGTAATGAGATTAATGATTTTATGTGACGAGAGATGTTTAATTCATTGTGATAAAACATAAAAGTAGTCGGGAAAAATTTACATGTAACGAAATCTAGCAATTTAATAATAAACCTCAAGGTAGGCTTCATTTTATATTCTTACTGTTTTACTTATACTATTGCAATAAATATAAGACTTCTGCGGATGTACGCAGTTTTTTCAGCGTTTTGGTGTTATAATATTTCCATGGGATTTGTTTAGTCTTCATACATGTTAAATGGTGATAGCTACATTTATAGAAATTTTAAACACTTAGAACACATTATTTATTTGGTACACATGTTTTTAACCGACTTCTCACAGGAAAGGGATTATCCATTCGTCACGTATTTTTTTAGTCAATATGGAACTTTGAGGAACATTAAGTAGGCGAAAAGAAATAGTAGGTAGCGGTAGTGATTTTTTCAAAACCTGTGATTTGACCTATTATAAGTATGTTCAGATTATAAAATGGTTTGTCAATAGGTAATAAGTACCTATTGACAAATGTAGGTAGGTATGTAGGTATGTATGTATAATATTTTATTTACTTTTACAAACGTTCTCTAGAAAGAGTAACGGTGCACTCTAATGTCTAAATTTTAGCGTGGCTATAAAAATAGTACCACTACAAACGACATCTCTTGTATTCTTAATAGGTGGTCCAGTTCTATTTTAGCTATTCTACTAGAAAATATAACTTAGAGCGAGGCGAGTTTATTTTTTTTACTAAACGTTAAACTTAAAGATGCAAGCAAGGTAATCCCATAAATAATGTCAAGTATCTAATTTATGTCTTCAATAAAAAAACGACTTTTCGATATTATCTTGAACAAAGAATAACTGTAACAAACTGTAAAAGTACCGACATTTCTACAGAGGAGGAATAATGAACCGTGACAAATACCTATATTATTCTATGAAAGTATTCATATTAATATATTAGAGCATTTTACGTTTAACGGCTTATTTAAAGACTATTTTTTTTAAATATCTTTCAATAGATTCAGTCGCAATGTATAAATTTCGCAACAAATCTGTGAAAACAGAAGCAGCCAGGCGAAAACTCGTTCCCTTCTACACCGGCGCCGGAGTCTCATAAAACCGACACGAGATGGCGTTGCTCGTTTTATTGCCGGTTTGCACAACAAGCTGTAATGGAGGACTACAATATTGACAGACCATTAATTCGACAGGAAATTGTGCTGAAGCCGCGATTGGTGCAGGTGATTGTGAACTTTTCAAATTATCCGCGTGCCTCGCGGTCGTTTTCACTTCAAACAGACGAGTGCTAACCGACTCTGCTCCGAAATAATCTGAGCAAACAACTGCATTGAGTGGAGTTTAACTCCACAAAGTAATGACTAGTGTTGAATAATGTTCGAAAAATTAAGATTTTTTTCTTTTGAATTGTAGAGACATTTATTTAATTCGTACCTTATTGTTTAAAAACGTAGAAAAATAATGACCGTTAGATTTAATAACTGTTTGTCTTTATTAAGTTTTATTAAGATACTTGCCGCAGACGGAGGAGTATGAAATTATACGGTTATAGTTGATGTAGAGAAGAATTGCGGTTTACGCTAATATTTTTTTCAAATAATGCATAAAACATACTTAAAATCATTGCGCATTACACACACTACCTAGCGTTTGACGCAAAAACATACATACTAAACGAAAAAGAACAGACACAACAAAAAACATATAACGTCAAAAATGTCAGATACCTTTGTGAAAATGCCCGCTATTGCTTTTAAATGCAGCTAAGCTAAACCTCTATTTACCTCTAACGAATGATTTCAAAATAAATTGAAAACTATTACAATTTATTTGAAGTTGAGAAATATTCGTGCTAGTTGGGACAATATGAAGATTATTTTTTAAATTTAAATAACGGTCGAATTTCGATCGTTGCGACGGGTGACTAGTTAGGTATATTAAATTTACGAGTACTTACAATGGATATCAAATTACTAACGATCTTAAGAGTTAAATCAGGTTCCTATATGTTATAGTAAAAACCTATTTATTTGTATTGTAACTTTTTTTTTTAATTTGATCATCTTATAACAGGTAGTAATCACATAATAGTTATGTATAAAATAATAAAAACTTTTTGACTGATTAAAACATGGTTACTACAAAGTGAAATATACCCTTAGTTAAATAACGTAGTCGGCTTTATTTGTAGTCGAAAATGGGTAAGTATTCGCATCCGACCCTCAACGGCGTCGGTTGGACATATTCTTTTAATTAAGCCGCTCGGAAAGTGTCGTAACTTTTACGAGGCTCGTGATTTAACTATTATTTGGCATCAATTTTATATGCCACTAAACTAAATAGTACATATCGGTCGAATATATTTCTTGAATGCATCAGTATTTTCTGTTTCTCAATTAATTCCATAAGAAAATTCATTACGTAACTTCTTATCGATAAATTATAGGAAAAATAAAAATACTACTACATAATATTTTTCTATGGTTAAAAATTATAATAATCTGAAGTACACAAAAGTCTAATTAACTCTGCTAAACATTTTGCTCATAATATACTTACTAGGTACACATTTTTTTGTACCTATTGCTAATACATTTTTAATTACTAATGTGTAACTAGTGCTGCCATCTACACTTGACATATTGTAAACTATTAAATACGGTAAAGCGCCATCTAGGCAAGAAATTATATTGTCTTTACTCGCTACTAGATGGCTCTGTTACACTAAACTACATCATAACCTTGAGTATGTAGTTTAACTCTTGCTCAATAGATGTCACTTTATGAATAGTGCTTTTTACTCCAACTTAAATTTTGATAATTTTAATGTTTTGGTACTTACCTCCATGTTAAATTGGTATATTTCCACTTCTGACCGTGGACAGCAAATCTTTTTTTTCTTCGGCTATTTTCGTCGTTGTCAGGTTCTCTGTCGGGTCTTCCGCAACGTTTTTTCTTCATAAGTTCTTTCGTTGCGTGGTCTATTTCTCCTGTAACTGGTATTCCACCAAATTCCTAAAATAGAAAAAACATGTTTAATTATTATAAATATAAAATAAATACCAAACATTACTTTGAAAACGAAAGTAGAATTAAAAAATAATAATAAAAACATAGGACTGACAAAATATTAAATATTGAAAAGGAGAATTTTTGAATATCAAAATTTATTTGAATATAAAATATTATTTGATGTAACATGTAAACAAACCTGTAAAGTTTTAACTGCAATCCTGAAATCGTCTTCGTATGATTGTGAAACATCGCCCATCAACAGATTGCCGACTTCTGGATTACCCTTCCTTAAGTATCCAAACTGCTCCAGGTAACTTTTCTGGGGAGAAAAAGAATCTATTAGTATCTTTGAAAATACTTATTGATGCTCGAATAAAAAGTAAAAAAAAAGTATTACTATCCCAAGTTATATCAAATAAATTAACATATAACATCCTTCCTTTGTAAATTCGATTAGAGATGTTTTAAATTGTCGTATTTTCTTTTACTAAGAACTTGTAAGTTACAGTTTTTGTATCAGTGTTTGTTGTTTGTATCAGTGGCGTAGCGTGGAGCAAGTAGGTGTGGGCAAACTCCTATGAGCGAGGCCCCTTTGCATGATTCCATTGGATAATGCCGTCGAAATCGCCTCCGCTTCCTCCTATAAAGAGGACTCGCGAGGCCCCTATAAGTGAAAGCCGTGGGCGATGGCCCACTGCACCCACACCTATCTACGCCACTGTTTTTGACTACATTGAATATAATGTCATCTTTAAACCGAAAATAGTACATTTGAAAATAAAAAGAAGTGTGCGATTAGTATAGTATGAACGATAATGCATATTCTATAAAAAATTGTATCCTATAATAACCTTAATCTACTTATATTGTGCACACTACTATTTCCTTAACAATAGTCACAATATGTTAACAATCTTTAAGCCGATCTAAAGATATGAGTGTCAACAGACAGGCCCTTTCAATTGAAAACGTTTGTATCGCAACAAAGGGCTTTAATTGAACCCTTTTTTTAGTCTGCAGTGTCTACATTCATGTTACCCGCGTTTGTTTATTTTGAGCTAAGGGCTGGCATTCAATGGACTGACGCTATATTTTAATGGCAGAAATCTATGTCCGTTATAGCATTTATTTTACTGATGCATAACTTAATGAAAAAATGCTATTAATATTAATTATGTATTACGTTGCTTTAAGTAACTTAATTATCTTTTCAAATGAGCAACAGTAGCTACAACTTCTCATTATGTAAAAATATATTTTAATTAATTTGAAATGACTACTGCGTTAATTTGGTAATATCTGGATTACATTTACTACTTAATCCTGTAACTGTAAGACTTTAGAAGCTAAATAATAAGATAGGTTAGATTATAGATTTTATTACGTAAAAACGCGCATGAGCCTGTTAAAATTGCAGGATTAGTATACAAGCTTATTTCTGTAAAAGGCAGTTGGTTGCAAAGAAAAAGAAGCTAAAGGTGACAACAACAATTTATACCACAAACTTATCGCTAATAAACGTTTCAATTTCCAAGCTTGTAGCTTGATAGAGGAGCGGAAGTTAGTCTATTTACAAAGGACCAGTTTTAGAAGTAACAATACCGACTTTGTTATACAATCTGTTGGTTATTTTGTTAAGTTATCTACGCCCGCAAGCATGGGTTCGAGACAATATTTGCCTAAGTAGGCAAATCAGCTTATAAGATGCCATAATCTCCTTAGCTAAACCACTTATATAATTAATACAACGGTATTTAATTAAGAACTTAATATGGTTTTATAATTTGGTATTGATGCGTAAACTTATCTTTATCGACGACTCCGTGGTGGGTCATAGTGTCTCTAAATTTATGGGTCATAGGAAAAAATGGTGTAAAGTTCACATAAATAAAAGATAAAATGTTCGTAAAGTACAATTTTGTAAAAAATGATTAGTTACAAGTTTTGCAAGGATATGTTTTTTGTAAGGGCAATAGCAAAATATTTTTTTTATTAAAAGTATCCTTAAATCATTAGTTATATGAGTACTACGAAAAAGTTTGTTAAGTTTTTATCTAGATTGTATTCTAAAGTACCCAAGTCTTATTGCTACAGACAAAAGAACAAAAAACCAATAGCACAATATAGATCGTATACTGACTCGTACACCTGGCGCCGATTCTCCGATAAATATTTATGGTGCTAGAAGAATGACCCCATAAAACAAAGGAAATACATGAATAATTAGGTTAATACAGTTACTGACCGTTTGGATAGCAGCTATGTTAATTGAATGCCATTACGTACAAATTTATTGCCGGTCGTCTGTCAATCAATTTACTGGAATATAAGACCTCCTATTTAGACGATATTTTGTTATCATAAAGTAATAATTTATGGCGCTTATAATTAAATTGTTATCGTCTTTAGTATAGGATTTCATCACAAAGTTTATTCTAATAAATACTTTGATGTGCGTATGTAAAAATCGCAGCTTTGAATATCTCCATCTATAATCATCTATATTAATACGTTAAGCGAAAACTTGGGTTCCGTTTTTAAGAAACATGCCGCGGACGGAGGAGTCTGAAATTTTGCACGGTAATAGTTTATGAAGAGAAGGTGCACGTAATGCTAATATTTTTTTCAAATAATGCATACAACATACATAAAATCAACTAAAACACATTGCACACACTACCGTGCAACTGACTCTAACACTTAAAATAAACGAAATAAACATTAATGTCTTCTATGAAAACATGTAGCGTCAAAAATTACAGATGTTTTTGTTAATATAGGTACATACATACTCGTTATTGCTTTTAAATGCAGCTTCGTCAAATGAAGCTCTTTTTTACCTTTCGGGTGTATTTAAACTAACTTGAAAATTAATAAAATTTAATTGAATTTCAGAAATATTCATGCTACTTTGGACAATAACATGTTTAGTTTTAGAGTTAAATTACGGTCGAATTTTAGCCGTTGCGACAAGTGACTTGTATTAAAAAAAATTAAAAAGCAGTAAGTGCTGTTTATTTCCTTATTATTAGAAGAAAATCGTTGGAAAATGTTAGTAGGTATGCACGACAGTTAATCTTTATATGAATGTAGCTTTGATACTTTTCCTATTATCTTAGGTTATGTTTCGTATTTAATGCCTAAAGATGTATAACTTCAAAAAATTTTGTTACGAATTTACTATGAACATGAGAATTTATATGTATTAAGTATACAATGAGGACCGAATGACCTATGAATAAAACTATATCCATCCATTCATCCATCAGCCCTTCGATGTCCACTGCTGGACATAGACCTCCCCTAAATGGCGCCACTCCAACCGGTCCTGTGCCCTCTGAATCCAACGGGTTCCCGCTGTCATCTTCAGGTCATCGGTCCACCTGGTAGGGGGCGACCTATACTCCTGTATTGTAAAACTATATAGACATTTAAAAAGAATAAATTACCTAAAGGTGCTAGTTAATATATTCCGTGGAACAATTAGGATTTTGCGTGAATCCACTAAACGATGCTTCTAATCAATGGTTATCTGAGCTGCTGAAGTGGGTCCGAATGAGGACCCGTAAATAGGACAGAGTAAGTACCGTGAATCACAGCGTCGCGTGACATCCCCTATTTGTCCTTTAATTAATAGACAAATCACAGTCATTAAGCTCGATCTACTTTCTTTTAATTCCGAGAATTAACCTCTATAGATGTCCAATTAATCAACATTTGCCCTGTTTCCGTGCCAGTTTGCAGGGATTTTTTTGATATGTCAGAATTTTGATAGCTTGTTTCTATATAGTGAAAAGAGAAGTGCTCGTAATAATGGTGCAAATATTTGTAGGCCAGCTTTGAATAGAGATTAGGCACATATTTCTTTAAAGAGCTGAGGTCACCATAGCGGCTGTTTAAGGGATCGTTGATCTAGACCAATACTCCTCTAGAGTGGTGGTGGTTATTTATAACTTTCATCTGATACCCATTTTGTTGAGACAATAATAAAAATGTTCCCATCCCATCCGCCTGTTTCAGATCGCATGCTACATTTAGAAATTGTATGGCCTATGACACAACTAAGTCATTCCATGGATATATTAAATGTCACAATCCCTTAAGCCGTTTGGGCTGTAACGCATGCCAAAGAAATAGACACATGTATACGAACAAATACATATATACGCTTGAAAAACATTAGTATTTTTCTGAAACAGTTGGTTCAAAGAATGAGTAAACATAGAAACTTGGTTACTTTAATTGATATAGTAGTTAGATGAATATTTACTTGTGATTGCAATTATATGCATTTCTAGATCTTATAAAGGTTGAACGTGGCTCGTAAACAGCTGTTAGTTAACAGATACGGGGCGAGTTTTGCAACATGTTTAACTTTAAACGAGAGTTGGACATATAGATGTAAAGGCTTAGATTAGCTCGCCTGTCGCCTAATCTGATTATACGAATGCAATATCGCGAATAAATCCAGTATTGGGTAATTGTCGTACTATCAGTGAAAAGAGATAAATATTTATTTATTTATTTATTGCATAATACACACATAACTTATTTTACTTAACAAGAAATATGTGATGCCCTGGTAGGGCGTCGCAAAGCTAGAGGAAGCAATAAATATTAAAATTAATCCAAATACATAAACAATACAATAAAATTTAACAGTTGCTATTATAATTATATATCACCAATAACTACATCATTTTAATTTAACGTTTCATAATAATATAATAGTCATATCTATATAGTATTTACATGTCAAATTAATTATATTAAAACATTACTGGGTTGTCCAATACATTAAAATGTTGAAATTAATTATATCATGTCAATATTATTTGTCAGGATTTAATATTCTAAAATGTCTCATCTATATTTTTATCTGCCATTAATTATTTTAGTGAGTAATATGATTTTTTTATCAGTATCCATTTTAACTTATTTTTAAATATTTAACAGATTCGTCTATTTTTAGGTTTTTTGGTATTTTGTTGTATATTTCCAAACATTTATAAAAAGGACTGTTTTTAAACATCTTTAATCGGGATGGCGGGATTTCCAGGTTGTCATTGCTCCGGTTACTCTTAACATGTTTAAATAGATTTTCATTTTGTCTTACAAACATTGCTAATTCTAATATATAGACCGACGGGAGAGTGAGAATTTCCTCTTTTATATGGTATGGTTTGCAGGAATCTCTAGGCTTTATTTAATTACAATTTCTTGAAGACCCGCGTGCGGAACGGTTGTCATACCGATCTGACGTGCAATGGGTCTCGGGTTCGATTCCCGGCCAGACAGGTATCTGAATGATGAGTTTAGATTCCTTTTCTGGGTCTGGGTGTTTGTGTATTCGTCTTGTATGGTAACCACGACACAGGAGAAAATCCTACGACTGCCTTTAAAAGCAAATTGCACGTGTATGGTAAGTAGTAAGTGTATGGTATAGTCGCCAAAATATGGGTGGGTTGATAAATGCCATACATGGGGTTCATTACGGTGAATGCAGTCACACTGCATGTCTGTCATCGTGGGCTAATCATGCATTGGGCGCGGCTGTGGTAACACTTGCTTTAGGGTTGCTACCCTTTGTGTTAATAAGTGAATTATTTTAGGTTTCAAATCCTTTTAGTTGTAATAGTAATCTTGAATTGCATATAGGAATGACTATTTTTTTTACATAATAATAGAATTATTTGATTATTTTTTACCCAATGATTAGCTCAATTGTTGATTGTTTGAGATTAAGGATAAAACTATGGAAAACATACTTTACGTATAAGACTGTCAGAACATTCTGTTTTTTCGTTATATTTGATATGTGAAAAATTAAAAAAAAAACTGACTAATGCTAATGGTGTTTTCATATTTAGAAGAAATGTGAAAAACGTAGTAAGTAAATTCATATTATAGATGCAAATCAAATGGTATTTATTTAAAATGGTCGATACCTTTTAGTATTTCTTTTTTGAATATACATTATTATAATAGTTAATTTAAGGTATTTGATTTTTAAGGTATTTAAAAGCCCAAAGAAATCAACAAATCATTTTCAACCAGATCAGACATTTTTACCTAAGTTCTATTTAGCTATCACTACAGCTTGCGATTTTGTCTATTATTTCAATTATTTCAAGCAAAAGTTTAAGTAATATTAATAGCAACTATTTGTTTAGTCGTCATTCTGGCGCTAAAATCAACACTTAATTTTTTTTACTGAATATTTTTCTGGTGACCCCCAGCCCTAGCTTCACCGATGACATATGGGCTCAAAGGGCGTCACTCGTGCCCAATATGGGTTGCACTTTAAATACACCGTTAGTGGAGTTCGTATAATTAATAATAATCTAGCGTCACTTTAACGGGCGGCAAATAATGCTTCATAAAGTAAATTGAGTATTTAATATCTAAGTAACATGGGTTAGAAGAAGGATAATATTTTTGGATTTTCAGAGCACGCGGAGCCTTTCATAAAGTTACTACTTCTCGCAACGAAGAGTGACAACTGTTTATTCGTGTTCTGAAAGCACTGTAAGCCGTCGGCTTAAGCAGCAATGTAGTAATTTCAAATTGTAGAAGTGAACTAAAATTCGTTATAATCATCACTACTTAGTATAAAACAAAGTCGCTTTCGCAAAATCTTTAAAACTACGCAACGGATTTCAATACACTTTTTTTATTACATAGAGTGATTCAAGAGGAAAGTTTTTTATGTATAAAACATGCATAATATAGTGGAGGAACACCGATAATTTTAGGGTTTTAGTTAGTTAGTTAGTTTATTATATTTAAGAGCGGCTTCGATCGGTCCCTGATTTTTCGGATTTATTGACGTCTACGAATTCAAACGAGCCGCATTATAGCTATGCCAATGAAGTGTATCTCGGTCTAGACATTAGAAGTATTATGTCATTCTAAAATTTAAAGTTAAAGAGACCGCCAAGGACCCGTCCGCGCTATCACTAAATGTGCTCTACCCTTGGTATGTCAATGAAAGCTCGTTGGTATTCATCCGCAATATTTCGACACATGGAAAATGAACGCACTTTAATATGTATTTTAGTCTAAACCACTAGTAAAAACAAAAAAAACTACTACTATTTGAAAGAAATAGATGCAACGCTGATGCCGCACTCTGCTGCTTTCTGTCAAATCTTCTTGAATATGCAGTTGATCCTACAGTAGTAGAATAGTGTACCTACTATTTAGCTACTGCAGTAATGAATGAAGATGCACAATCACGTCCGATTCTATTGTACCGTACTTCCATACAAATAATCGATGTTATCTACAATTTATTAGAATAGGATCGGAAACAGATGCATATCAACATAGACTATGATAATGAAAATTGTTATCTAATAAGGATCATAGTCCATCTAAATAAGTTAAACGGAATATATTTGAATACAATTTCAATGAATTAAAACACATGTAATGCTAAACATACGTAATTAGTGACAATCGTCCCGTCGGCGCCAGGATCATCGGATGCTGTCGACGCCAACGGTATGCTAATTTTAAGACACTTTTTAATTAATTATGTCCCAAGTAGAAATGGAAACTATTCATAACAATTTTCAGGTATACCACATAAAAGGTGGAAGACATTTTCGTGGGTCGTCTTTGGAGACACTAATGTAATGCTATACCTATTTCTATTTGTTTAATGTGTGTGTGTATAGAAGATACGTAAACAATATATTGCAAAAAAGTCATTTTGAAATGTGTAAAAACCTATCTGTATATTTCATTTCTATGCATTTATAAATTTGATGGCTATAATGTCATCTGGAGTACCTACAATAATAATTAAATATTATAAAATGATTTCTGTATTTACGTATAAAAATATTGTTTTATGTTGACTACCTGAATTACGCTTTCTAACATATATTAATATTACAGTTTTGTATATTTAACAAAATCGAAATCGATTAATCTAATATTACCATTATCTTAAAAATCTCATCCGGATATAAGAATTATCAAACGCCATAGATCACGTTACTAATTTAGCGAACCATGAATCACCTAGTTTTTGCGATGCAAGGGTCTAATGACGGTTAATGGGTCAATATTCGTCGTTACTGACCATCTGTTGGGGTAATAATGTCGAGATGAGTGGGTGTGGGATATGTCGTTTCGTCTACGAGTTCCCTAGCTCTTTTGTGGAACGCGAGCTCCTCTAAGAACGGAAGAGTGTAACAAAGCGTTTTTATAGTCACGAAACTCCATATGAAGTTTAGAAATAAGTTTGTTAAAGGTCGCTTGTGACTTTATTATGAAATGAACCGATACTTTAGAACACAATAAAGTAAGATTATCGATCGGATATGAAACTTCTAAAGTAAAGAATTTAAATTAAACAGCGGAAGGTCAGCGGTCACAAAATACTTTCACATTTTGAGGGGGTCCTGCCAAAAGAATGTTTGAAAGATACTAACATCAATCTCAAAATATGATAGGGTGTTATAAATATGTTTCCGGCTTATCTAAATAATTAAAATTATTTTTTAATAAAAAATATCTAAACTTAATTGAATTTTATAACAATAAATCATTTCGGTTTGGCAAAATGGTTTCTCATCTTTCTTCTTTAAATGAAATTAAAGCTATTATCATCGTCATGTATACAAGAAAATGTAAAAAAACTAGGTTAATTGCATAAAAATAAAACGAATACATGCCGTTAGTAAACAGATGTTTTGCTAGACATTGTAATTGGTGATGGACTCGTCGGCGCCTGTACATCTAAAATGCTCTTAACTTAACCGATATTTATCAATTTTAGGACTATTACACAAAAAATTAATGACGATCACCAACATTATCAAGTGACAAAAATGTTCAAATACATTTTTGTCATACTTTTACACATAAGTTTTAAGTTTAATCGTTTGTAAAATGCATAAATTATATCAATCTTCCATTAACTATTTACCGAATGCTCTGGATCGGCCACGTCATATTTTGCGTCGACTTAATTTCAAATTTGAATTTCGTGGAACAATAAAGGCAGATTTGAATACCAAATCCGTTAGTGATACGTGAAATTAAACTGAATTAGTTAGGGTTACAAACGGTGGTAACCAAGCGTCTCTTAAAATATAAGATATGCTTATGAGAAAAAATATATTTATTGAAATACTCGGCGAATATGAAAAGTGATAAAAAATGCAAATCACTGATTTCAAACATAAAATTTAAAAAAAAATAAGAATTATGTTTGTTAGCAGTTGATAACTGGGAAATAACTATGGTTCACCTCTCCAATACGAAAGTTTGTTTACTCTACAGATTGGAGTACACTTTTAATGATTTACACGAGTAATCCCTTGGGATTAAATATATATCATTAAATGTCAAGGGGCAGCTAGTAAGTCGTACTGAGAACTTGTTAAATGGTCATCTAATGTTGGCTGTCTCAAGCCAAGTAAGACAAACAAGCAGAAAGAATTAAAAATATTGATGAAGTTTAAAGTATGTAGTCACAGAACAATGGGTAATAAAAAGAAGAATTAGATGTAGGTAAACCGTATTTTTGTGGTTTAAAGCATCGTTTATCATTGCAGGAAAACTAGATATCCTGAGAATACTGTATGAATGGGCACTCTACCTACAAAATAGGTATCTTCCGGTGACAATGACGTGAATGCAACGTAAAACGATTTATTGGAAGAGCCGTGTAGGCTTGCTGTAAATTAAACAAAAGATTTTCCTGTAGCTATTGTACCTATGCACTTGAAGTGAGTAAGGATATTATGATCAATATTTTACAGTAACTATTTATAGAACCGGTAAGTCTTGCAGTTTCAATGTATTTGATAAGTTTACAAATAATTTGACGCGTACTCGTAGGTCAGTGATCTAAACAATTCAGTTGGAATTAAATCATACGTATTTCGTAGAATACTTCGTAGTTTTGTAAATTCATAATAAGTCATATTGTCTTAGGTTGAGTAAGAAAAGTAAAGTTTATTAATATTATCAATCGATTTTCAAGGTTGTAGAATGAGTACAGTACAGTTCGATCGGGGAGACGTCACCGTTACACGTATATCGTAACAATGCGTTTCAGTGGAAGGGTGTAATAATAAATTAAATTAAATAGTTAAATAATAAATAGCCGGCTCACTTTCATATAAAGCGATGCATACATATGAAGCGATGCAATCACGGATGCATTGCTACTAGGGATTGCAATCCGGCCTCATTTCCAATCTGGCCGGATCCGGCCGTTTTTTTCTCAATCCGGCCGGATCCGACCGGATCCGGTGCGATTAATCGAACGGTTAAAACAGTGTAACAAAAAGATCGATTTCTAACGGTAAATATTTTTGTAATGTGAAATCTTTGTCAAAATATACAATCACCGGATCCAGTGGAGGTCCGAATCCGGTGGTGAATTAGTACCAGATCCGGTTTGTGTGAATTTGTGCCGGATCCGCCGGATTACCGGATCCGGTTTTCCGGATTGCAATCCCTAATTGCTACTCCTAAGGATGACATGGGATTAGCAATTCTTTCGTGATTGACTTTCGAAACATCTAAAGGAAGATGCTTACAGATGCCCATGGGCATGTGATTACATTTATCATCAGATGGACAGCATGCTCGTCTGGTACTCCAACTTATGAAAAATAAGTAATGGATCAGGTTCTGAAACTTACCTCGCGTAGGTGTTATTAAGAACTTAAATTTCTGATAAGAGTATATAATATACTATGTTGTTTATATCGTTTATATTAATTTATAATCTTACGATAAATAATAGCCTTCATAATTTGTTTTTAATTCATGTATGATCCGCATAATGTATTAAAATATAAAAATATACATAAGTAAAATGTTATTTATGTGTGAAAAAATCTTTGTATTTTCAAACGCAAAAGTCGAAAGCAGCTAGAATTTCATTAGAAAAAAGTAAAGAGATCGTATCTCACGTTAAAAGTTTTTGAAAGTTATCTTAGATTTTAGGACAACAATAGCGCATAGACTGCGAAATAAACAGGTAGCCGACCGTTTGATCACTCGGTTCAAAAGACTCGAATCCAAGTTTTTCGAACCTCTGGGACTTAAAATTTTGATATTACCGTCATATTTTTACAAAAAAATTGTAAGTAGGTAATTTAAAATGAAATTTGTCTATAAAATGCCCAAAATGTAAATATTAGACGCTAGAAAGTAAAAAATAGTATATAAAAGACTAAATTAATATTTATATTTTATCAATCTTCTCCCACGAAAATAGGCGACCGTCACTGGCCGCCATGGACGACGTTCGCTGCTGTCAATCAGCTATCCCAGCCGACGGTCGTAGACATGACTTTTTTTTTAGTTTTCGAGGGGGAAACCTTCAAAAGGTACCCGACGCCCTGGGAGCGACGCAGGGTTATGTGGGATTTTTACCGCACTAAAACCCCCCCGGTGGCCGTCCTCGGCGCTAAAAAGAGGACTCCGGGAACTCGGTCCGACCGCAACCGGAATCCTCTGAGCGCGTTGCCTCATCGGGCCCCTCCCAGATGGGCGGCTGGGCCCACCGCTCCTTCTAGTCTTTACGGCGGTATGCGACTACATATACCGCCGTCCTTCCCGGGATCGCCTGACCGAACGGTTCGAGGTCCCACTCTAGCCGCCTGCAACCTCGGAAGCCCCTTTTAGTCGCCTCTTACGACAGGCAGGGGATGCCGTAGCCCTATTCTGATCCCGAAACTACAGTCTTAATAAAACATAACTTCATCGGACTCGTTTGTTATAGAGATCCATAGCCAAAAGTCTAAAAATTGAACACTTCACGGTTTACTTTCGTCCGTTCATGATGTTTCAGTACATGAATCTGTTTTACATGAAAACGGGGAAAAATAATACATTTGCCTCAAAGGAAGGTTAGCTATGTTACATACAAACTTAAATTTGTCGATAATATTATTATTTTGACAACGGAAGTGTCCACTCTAGGTCGTTCGAGTCGCACTTGGCCATCTCTTTATTTTATTATTCACAATTATCTGTGTTCATTTGATTAAGAGAGTAGTTCTCACAAAATAGTCGCATAATAATTAATGCGATGCTTCAAGGTTGATTCAATTTAAACTTTGGGATAAACGGAAATGCCAGAAGTTTTGATCCATCAAAGTTTATGCTACTTAGTAATACTGACAGGGAAAATATTGTTTGTTCGAGTTCTGTGAGCTTGTATACCCGTGCGTGTGTTTATAGAATGTAAAACATTAGGAAGTATATAATAACATTGTTGAATACTAACGAAGTGATTACTTAGATAGTTCAGATAATACTCTTAAATTGATAATTAGGCGCAAACAAAATGTCGCGATAAAAGTAACTTCAATCCGAATCTTATACCAGAGATATAGAAAAATCCGTGTTGCGTTAACATAGCAAGCTTTTATATAAGCTACTTGCCTAGAAGGTCTGAGGTTTGAACCAAGGCAATAGTTTACTCTTCACTAATCTTTTCTCACTCTAAGAGGGGTCTTAAGACACAACAGCATGACAGAAATGGCTTAGTTAAGGTGCAAAAGCTGTAAATGTTTGAGTCTCGTCAACCCATTATTATCCCACTGCTGGGCACAGGTCTTCACTCAGAATGAGAAAGTTTTAGGCTATAGTCCACCGCGCTGGCCAAGTGCGAATTGGTGGACTTCACACACCTCCGAGAACTTTTTTTTTTAAATAACTCTCGGGTGTGTAGGTTTCCTCACGATGTTTGCCTTCACCGAAAAGCAGTGATAATTAATTTCTAATACGCACATAAATCAGTGGTGCCTGGGTTTGAACCTCGGACCTCCCGATCAAGAGGGGCAAGTTTCAACCATTAGGCTATCACTGCGCGTGCTTAAGTCAGTTAAGGTACATTATGTCCTGAATGGAACTCTCACGCTAATTCGTTGCATTGTTGTGCGTAACTAGCGTCACATGATGCTATCAAGATCCAGGTGCGTAGAATCCTGCGGTTTCATTACGATTCACGTGTTTTTACATCATCTACTATTGTCCTGTGAATGTAATAATTACGGTTCATCAATTCATTGACGATCTTCCTACTTTACTTATTTACTCGCGGTAACGACAATCATACTTATAAAGGTACTAACTGATGTCTGCGACTTTGTACGTGCTATAATACTCGCCAAAAATGTAACCCATATTTGTAATCTGACATCAATTCTACAATAATCATTTATAAGTTAATGTTTTTTTGTAATCTTATTTATTTAGAAGTTTTTGGTACAATATACATGACAACTCCATAATTTCTTAACCTAATTACAGAAAAAAAATAATAGTTATAATTTCTTAAGAGTAGTAAAACTATTGTAATAACCTATTTGAAGGGATGCATTTTTTTTTTATTTGACTGAAGTAGCAAACGGGCATGCAGTCCACCTGATGGTTAGTGGTCACTGCCGCACATGGACATCTGTAATCAACTTCATACAGAACATGGGTTCCATCTGAAGTCAATAACAAGATCCGTTGCTACTCCCGAGGACTATGATGGTCGCCTCATGTGAAAGTGTGCCGGCAACCACACCCTTCCATCGAAACGCAAGAAAATGCTTCACGCTAGAAATAGGTGTGGCGGTGGTACTTTCCCGTTCGAACTACACTGGTTCTACCACCTTACAAACATTGATGAAAACGTTAACGCGTTTTGCCTGTGAAAAAGCTGGCTCTGCCAGCTACTCTGGAAAGCACCAGCATCGATAAGTGAATGTTAATAACATAAAATTAGCCCATTATTCTGTCGCTTTTATTTACGTGTATAGGTATGGTGTTTGTGATTTTATTGTGTTGGTAATACCCAGTTTTTGCCTGTGAAATGTTTACATGTTTTGTGTTACATCATAACTGGAAATAACTGACTCTGCTGTGCTTATGATGCATTTCTGTTTTTCCATAATTACAAAATTGGTATTAATTTAGTTCAGTGTCACTAGATTAATATTGTGTTCTTTTAAGAACATCGATAAATTTATTCATAAGATGTCTACATGCCTATAATTTATCAAGTAATCTTTGCTTCCTGATATCTCGTTGCGTTTTTATATCATATAACCTTTTTTTAAACAATATCACCGCATAACACTATGTCCTATGTTCTAGGATAAATACTCAAACACCTATAACAAGATTCTGAATTTATCATTTTTTATTGAGGATTTGTAATATTTGTAATATATTTGTACAATTCATGTTTTATAAATAATTTATAAAATAGTCTATCCTTTAATCAGGATTGCGGCTAAATGCCATATGAGGTGATCATTTTAATTCTGAGGCGGACCTGAGATTGGCTTCAGATGTCCCAGTTTTATTTGAAGTTACTTACTGATATCTATTGGCAACGCTTACCATTAGTGGACTGCATGCATGTTTTCATTTCAATAATACAAAAAAAACTGTCTGTCCAGGCATTGAATCCGGATCTTTCTGCATATCGCAAAGATAGCTAAGCTACGTGGGTTGCTAATAAACAAGACACCGAGTATCATTATCTGAATCTAATCTGTATACATTTCTGGACAGGTCCAATCGTCATAACATATCTTGTACATGTCAATCCCTAATTGCATGCAAGGGACGTCCGATAAGGCAGGTCGTGATGATGCAGTGGTTCGTTTGAAGCGATGCTAATTAGAACCAGATAACTATCAGAGAATGACGGGCATTCTAATCCAGAGCCTGTTGAACCATTTGCTTTCTAATTTCGGACTGGATCAATTATGTAAACGGAAATCGGTAATTGATGTGAATTATAGATGCACAGGGATTTTGGTATTCAAAGTCTATGAGTACGTGTTGCATCTAAATGTTGAATAAAGGATTTAGTTGGTGTACAGTATAAACGCAGGTATCATATATACAAACCGAGCACGCAGTTCCCTTGATGGGATAAGTCTACTGAAAACATATATGTTGAACCCTAGATAGAATTAGAGTCCTATTGGAAGTTTATTAACAGAAGCATTCACTGAGAACTTTGAACATCTCGTATAATTAAGTCTCGCTTATTTACACACGCACATTATTAAAACAAGAACACAACAACGGTTAAGACTATTGTTTTAGGCCAAAAAATAGTAGTTTAACAGTTTAAAACGTTTTTTTTTTATCAAAAAATGGTATTATCTTGCTGCCCATAATTCCTATTTATCTATCCATACCTTGATCGCTGCTTACATTTCAGAGGTAGATAACATTTTCATAGGTACATAACATTTTTTCTTTAATTATATATTTTAAATTTTGTTATCATTTCCGCAATTATTTTGTTTCCGTATTGGGATTTTAGTCACTGTTATTCTTTCCTTATCGTATTAGTAAAAAAACAAACACGTACCTACTTTTCAAATGTGAAGTTCAAAACCTAGTACAGTAAATACGGTAATAGAGATATAGATTACAGATTAAAGTTAGGTAACCTGTCCTAGCACACTCAGGAACCCAGGCACGGACTAGCTAGAATGCAACCACCGTCCACACATAGCGATTCCTCGAAGGCTGTGCGTGAGAAAAACTTGCCACCACCGGTCCGATATACGATGCAATTAAGATTTATAAGAAATATCTATGTGGTACGCAAGCGTGGGTTTTTGTTTAATAACAATTATTTGCTTTGACCGGTAAATGGCTAATTTATAACTAAGTGCAGCCTGTGGTTTTACTCGCAGTAGCTAATAAGAAATATGTACCTTCTTGACTATTAAAATTTCTTCCGATATAGGTAGTAACTATTAAATTTACTTTAATATTTTCAGATATTGCCGATTACAAATTTCTTTTATGATAATAGTGTTGATATGGATTCTATTAATGAAATGAATAGTAATGTTTCCACCGAAAATAATAATCTTATAATATTCTTGAAAATAAAAATGTTAAATAGGAAGATTAAAATCGTAATTATTTATTATTATTGTATGTTTTTTTTTTCAAAATTAAAAAAAAAACAAAATTAATTAATAAAACTATTATTTATCTACTTTTGTTTGCTTTCTTTATTTTGCGCCATTAATGTAACCAGTGGAACCTTCACTGATCTTAGTATTAAATTTACTGTGTTATTTAATTATGTACTAATTGCTCGTTTGTTTCCCACATGAAATAAAGTAATATTGATTATTTTCAGCTAAATATTATATTACATTAATTTCATAACGAACACTCATAAAATAATATTGATAAATCAATATGGTCTTTATCGGATAATATCGTAAGCGTTGATAGTAGCTGTCGATGAATCCGTGTTAAGTCATGTGGACGCCCAAATGCCTGGAGGATGAACCGAGATTCTAAGTATTCAGTTATTGCTGCAAAGTAAATTATAAAGAACACTCATAAAATAATATTGATAATTCAATATGGTATTTATCGTATAATATCGTAAGTGTTGATAGTGGCTGTCGATGTATCTGTGTGTGTGGACGCCCAAATAGCCTGGAGGATCAACATTCTAAGTTTCAGTTATTGCTGCAAAGTAAACAGTAATATCGTTTCACGCGTACAAACGTGCGATATTGCTCCGTTTCTGAATACTTTATGGGCGTGGAATCTACAAACACATGTATTTAAATAACCAAATCCTAACATACTAGTGATGTAACGAATGTTATTATTGTAGTATTCGCGAATGCGAATGCGAATTCAATCCCTTACCGGCATTCGCGAATGCATTAGTTTTTGATTTTTAGTTTTTGGTGTAGGGGGCCGGAGGATCTAGATTTGGCGACCGATTTATTTTTTTGGTTGACAAATTAAGAAATTCCATTTCAATTTGGATAAATTTAGCGACCTTTTTTGCAAAGCATTGCAATTCAATATTTGCAAAACATTTGCACATTTTTTTGCGAATACGAATGTCTAAAAACTTGCGAATGCGAATGCGAATATTCGTTCATCACTATAACATACGTATAGTGTATCTGTACTGATAGAGTGTTACAATCTCATTTCTCGAATCGGGTTCTTCTACCAATACATTTGTCTAATAAAAAAATCTATAAAATATTATGAATCCCAATTATTTAAGAAATGACCACTTTACCATTTTATAGCAGGATAAAATGGCATATGTCACAGTAATTATTATCTACATCGCAGAGAAGATAAAATTACTTCCATAGAAAAATAAAACTATGCCAAGATCGTACTTTCAAATTAAGCACATAACATTTTAACTAGGCTTTCAAATAGTTGTATGATATATCTACAAAATAGCAACATTCACAGCGACTGTTAAGTTTATCGTAGATAAAGTAGCTTTCTTTCTGTGGCCAAACTTTTATAGACCATTTTACCATGGAAGAATACCATAGACAATATCAGAGAACGGTCATATATGTAATTTTTGAGTACAATGCACGAAGGTTACATGAGCTATGTTAAATTGAAATTTTCACAATCAATTTTAGCTATATACGATTCAAATAATTATAATAAACAATTAATTATTATTTCACCAAATCAATAAAATGAGTGATGTATAATCATATAATTTTGAATTTATTATTTTATATTTTTTTATAACTAATACTGGCACAAAAATTATAATGTTATTTATAAAAAGAAAATATTGAAAAAAGAACGTGAGAAAAACAAATAAGTCTGTGTTGATATTCTGATCCACAATAAACTATAGCAACTTTCATTACGTGAAAAGTCGGTGTTTCATTATTAATTGCAATATCGATACGTGTTTTTATTTTTACGACATATACTTTTGTAATTAGCGTTACGTTTTAAACTAAAATGTAGTTAGTCATAGCAGTGACTCCATAATGGGCATATAATGAGCTAAACCTTATCTTAGTGCTGTAGCAGACAGGGTTTGGGGCTCAAAAAATACTTATAAAGGAAGATAACAGGTAATATGAAGATACTCCGTGTAAGGGTGCGTCCACACCTGGCGAATGCGCCGCGAATGCGCAGCTCGCGAGCCGCTCGCGATCTGCTCGCGAGCTGCGCGCGTGCATCAAGGCAATGGTTTGGTGCGCCTCTTTAGCGCAACTCATGCGAGGCTCGTATAAAGCGCGCGCGCGGCGCGCGAACCGCGCTCGATCTGCGCGCACTCAATTCTCGAGCTACAGTTCCGTTTATTGGCTCAGTACTTTTGAAGATGTCGGACGACACTAGTGCTTTTAATATAATTGCTGCATCATTGGCTATTATAATACTGATAAAAAGGAAAAAAAAGAGACAACGGCGTTGGTGGCAAAATCCTATTTTTAAAAGAAAACATAATATAGTAGCGGAGTTGAAAAGCCATCAATTAAGCGGACACTATGCGGGGTTTGAGGCGCGGGCGGAAAGAAGACGCGAGACGCTAGCGCGCCACCCGCGCGCCGCCCGCGCGCTGATCGCGTACGGCGCGTAGGTTGCGCGCGAGCTGCGCGCGAGCGGCGCGCGAGCGGCTCACGAACAAAAATGCACGCGCGCAGCTCGCGAGCAGATCGCGAGCGGCTCGCGAGCTGCGCATTCGCGGCGCATTCGCCAGGTGTGGACGCACCCTAAGACGTTACACAGGCTTGAGCTTTTCATTGCTTACAATTAGTTAAGTAGAAATATTGGAATTTGGCTTTTTTACTCTTTAAGTCCCGTGATATGGAAGATCACTGGCAAAAGTCATTAGTTGGAAGGATTTGAGTCTTAGCTTCATATGAAATCTCTGTCCTGTGAAGTAATATCTACCTAAAAGAAATAATTAAATTGATTTAAGAAGTCTCCTACGATTCTTATTACAGTCTTAGTACCAGAATGTTATTTTAATTAGAAGTGTTATTAAACGGATATAAGTATCACGAAAATATCACACAGGATTTTAAATAAAGTTACGTGACCAGTGCATTACTCAATGAATCCAAATAGACTAGAAGCTCTACTTGAAATCAATTAGAAACGTTGAGTAGCATGCAGAGAGGTGAATACGCATCAAGGGCCACAGAGCAGGTAGTATTATAGTGTCACCTGAGGCTTATTGCTGATGCCCATAGGTGGTAGTGCCTATTTATGATTAAGTAGATGGAAAGCATGGTTGTTTAGAATTAAGGGACATGAGGCACTAGTAGATACAGTCAGCGTCAAATAGTTAGGGACAATCAGGGTATTCAAATTAATAGACGCAACCAAAAAGTCAATAATACCGGTACAAACAAAATTTCTTTGTTGTTGTCAACAATATAGTCGCTCAAAAGGCCAAGACCTTTAAAATGTCATATACATGGGTTCAGTCAAAACGCCTTAAATATGGTTACAGTCATTCCGCCAACGGTATCGTTCAAAAATGGGGAACATTGCATGCGTCTACGTACCTATTTGAATCCCTGAGTTTCCCTAACTATTTGACGTTGACTGTACTACCGGAGTGAACGTGGCGTTTTTGAATAATATTAAGTATCAAAACGATCTGAGTTCTCCTGAAATATGTTTTTATAGCTTTATAGGTAAGCTTTGTACAACGTTGCAGCAAATTGATATTTATGACAACATAAAAGTAATTTAGGTTTTTATGAGTTCATTTCTATAAAATGTACTTCGAGGGCCATAAAAGTGAAATAGATTATGGAAGCTATAATAGTATTATTTACTAAATATTCCCGCGGGCTTACACGCTATGGTACGTTTCAGCTATTTCTATTTCAGATTAATCGAGTCATTATAAAATTACAGGAATTGTCCATTCAAGAATTAGCCATATCTCTAAAAATGATAATAATGTAAGTAAAAAAACGATTACTTTTTATTGCGCAAGTCGAAAGTCCATTATTAGTAATTTCAGTATGACAAAAAATACAACATTACTTTTAATTCAAGTTCAAGGCCTTGACTTAAATTCATTTATACTATAAAAACTCTGGGTATTATATATCTAACCGAAGACTGAAAAGTTTACTTCGTAAGTTGACATCAGGATACAGTGGTGTCGTAATAAGAAGTCAATAACTTTGATTCGAGTATCCAGTTATGCGATGAGTGTAGGGTTGTCACCATTTAATTACAGTAAAATATTATATCTTCCAAAAAAAGCAACACTATATATTTTTTTTTAAATACATACGTTTATCTTTCACTAATATAATTATGTAGAGTAAGACTGCGAATATATTTTTGATGAAATTATTATATTAAGTTTAATACTACTATATTTAGTAAACAATATTAAGACATAATACGATTTTACATATCCATGCATATTTAAAGAATCGAAAGAATTCTTACTTTGTACTAAACATCCTGGAGTCCAATTTACTAAACATAGAACCATGAAATTTGATCAGTTATTGATCAGTTGACCTACATCTTATGATTTAGCATATTAGACACTCACTGAGTAAGAATCTTCTGACATTCCACCCCCAAAGGGGTTAAATATGGATTGTATTATAATTTACACACACGAAATCGCAGGCAAAAGCTTATAGGTGTCAACCCTAGGCGAGTGTGATCTTGCAACGACTGTTATGGCAAAACGACTGGACAACTCAATGCAATGGATTCACACAAAGAAACCACTTACCAGTTATTCCATTTGATTTATAAAACAAAAATAACTTTAAATAGGCACTAGGCACAAGAGGCTTAAGATACAAAGACCTAAGAGTGTAATGGACCAGTATATTTAATTTAATTAAATTAACGACGGCATTTAAATAAATTTCATTCTTTTCGGTAATAATAAATAAACTTTTATATTTATAATATGTTCAACCATGTTTTTAATTATCAAAATAATACGATAATCAATGTGCTGCAGGGTGGTGCCAGTCTTAAAAAGCACCTGCCCCTCTCTTCTCCTGGATTTCTTGGAGGTAACTAAAGGATAAAGGCCAGGAGATGATTGGATGGAATATGGAACAAATATAAGTATGTATATTGCTGCAGAAATTATGTGACAGACAGCGATCTTAATTAATTAGTTTATATTGTTTTAAACATGAATGTTATATATCTATCTATCTACCTTTAGTTGCTGGAATTATAATAAACCCGTAAATAAATAAATTACTATGTACGGGTTGTTGATTAACTGAGATGCACCGTCTTTTACGAGACTCTAAAATGGTCTTATTATCTTGATCTCACAAAGAAACTACACACCAGTAGTAAAATGTGTAATAATAATAAATATTACTATGCTGAAGAGATCTCTTCTCCATGATTTATTTCCGTGTAGAGCGCATTTCAGCGATTTCTTTGTGTTTCAACACCTTTTATGCGTGGGATGATTAAATTAATGTTTCTATTTATCTGTCTGTCTTCTACGGCTAATTTATTACCACACGTGGTGATAGGATTAATAAGATATTATTCATATATACTACTTGTTCGTTAAATCATTCGTTTATTACGTATATGGAGTAGAACTTTGTTTACACATCAACCTGTCAGCTATCGTAAATGAATAGTTTAATTGCAATATTTCATCTTAAAGTCAGGAAGCTATATTCTATGACTTAAGCTATGGATATTATATTAATGATGTCGTAAAGAAATATTGTAGTTTTGAATATCAATATACGAACAGTATCTAATAAAAATTAAATAAATAAATCACGATAACCACCTGAGTCTTAAAAAAACACTTGAGAGATATAATAGAGATACATATATAATATGTAATATGTTCTAACATAAATCAATACTGCCAAAATCAAATTATTTCGAATTCTTACTGAATAAGATAGTATATTGAATCGACCAGTCCATTCAGTGACATCGTCATGTTTTACCCGTTATTTATATACAATACTTAAATTTAAATAAGTAAACCAAATAAGTCCGAAGACATTAAAAAAATTGAGAATCTAAGAATTATAAATCATCATAATGTATTGAAACTTTTGAGCACCTGAGTTTGAAAGACTATTAGATACTACTATTACTATAGTGTATAGTAATTAATAATAAATAATAATAATAAATCACAAACTGGCGTGAAGGTAATCATATTAAGCAGATAATAAACATTATGTCTGTGATATACTTATTACGTTGCAATATGATAATTTAGTGAACTCTTTGTTATCGTAAGCGCTCCGGCGGATAGGACTCATGACACATTTTATTGTTATTTATTTATTATCTTTATGTAACAAAGCTTTGACATTATTATTATTTCCTTCACAATCATGGGTTATTTTACAAACAGCTTTTATTAATCGTTATTATTTACTATACTATGGAAATATAGGAGAATTAGAAAATGGATAAATAGTCTACCAGGTGGCTAGTGTCAATATTAAACTAAGCCCCAGATAGGATAATAATCTTGCCTGAATTCAATCATAGGGACGTTATTACCCTTGAGGAATAGCTTAAAAGTTTCATATATGTGTACCTTGAAACCAGAGTAGTACAAATATATGTACCCGTAAGTGTAGCGTTAACAAATCACGATGGTCTATAACTCTATACATATTTAGATCTAATTAACCATGAGATAAATGGTAAGTAACTTACTACGTTTACTCCATGATGTAAAATGACATCGTTAACATCAATACATAGTATAAAACAGAGTCGCTTCTCGATATTTGTCCCTACATATGCTTAAATCTTTAAAACTATGCTACGGATTTTAATGCAGTTTAATACATAGAGTGATTCAAGAGGAAGGTATTATGTAAAATTAATATATAATATAGTAAAGAAACACTAATGATTTTAGATTTTTGACTAATTGAACGAACTTCCCCGGGTCAACTTGTAATTTATAAGTGTCAATCGTTCAAACTTACATTAAACAGCTCTTAGAACAAGTATGTACATATATGATTATTTGCAACAGAATAGTCGCGTTAAGTGTTGAACTATATTCGTAATAAATATTTAAACCGCAATACCGCAGTCATGCATAGTAGACTAGCATTTGACCAAGACAAGTACATTAATAATTAATTACTGCAGTGGTCCCCAAGGATTCATAATTTAATTGCTTACTTGACTTTCATATTATAATAGGAAACTAAGAAGAATAAAGTTCAAGAATTCCGACATTAAACTAAATTTAAAGTAATAATATTATATGATGAGTACCATGATTTATTGAATTAGTTTTTTATAAATAAATAAATACTAAATAAATTCATTATTTACGAGTTACTGATTTTATCTCAAAATTACATTACGACACTCTAATATTTTAGCGAAAACAAAGAAAGTACACGAAACAACTAATTAAATCAAAAATTAAAAAGATACAATGTCTTTAATGTCACAAAATAGTTTGCAACGTTGCCAAGCATCTTAAGACAAGTTGTTGTTACGTCCCTAGGAATTTATAACTAGGTACATATATAAGATATGTACCATATAGATCAATAATAACACTTTACAAAAACAGAAATGAACCACATACCAAACTTAATATCTATGGATATTCTTTGTTATTATGGATTTCCGCAAGCAGCATCCGGTCTTAGTGTTGCATTCTATTTGCATTTTAATGCTTTATTTGGCATAAAGGTTTAAGATCTCAAAGATACTTATAGCTTTATAAGTCAATTCACTTATTGGTCGTACGTTCGAAACGGAAGTAGTATTACACTACTGCTTCCGTTTTGACAGCGACCAGTAATCCGTGAAAGTTATGAGGCAGAGACGCAACCACTAGGTTCAAAAAATATTTCAGCTTTACTTAATAATTCATTTATTATAGCTATACTAAATAATGTTATTATTTTTGATATACTAAACTAGTAGACCCCCGCGACTTAGTTCGCGCGAACCCTAATCCATTCTAAAGACTTTTAAGATCAACTGCTAGACGTCCGCCAGTCGCAGTTTTGTTAACAGACAGACAGTGCAAAAAATTATTCATTTTATCAAACCCGAAAGACAAATACTAAGTTTCATTATGTTAGCATCAAAATTAGCGGTCTTTCATACAAACCCACGACTCGAATTTTTTTAAAGCAGTTTGGCTGTGCGTTTATATATCAGTCAAATTTAGTTACTCAAGTTTACTCAAAAGCTCTCAAAAAACTTCAAAATAATTTTCTACCCCGTTAGGCGATGAATCAATAAAATATGAAACACGTCTGGAACCAATTCATTTAAAGAATATTTATACGAAATTTGAAGTAGATTGGGTAAAGTAATCACGTTGTCTCATACAAACTTTGGCCAAGTTTTTGAATCCCTTAGAAGGCGAATTTCGAAGAATCTCTTCTTAGTGCTCACTTACGTTATGAGAGGAAGTCCTGTATCAAATTTCAAGTTTTTTAGTACAGTAGTTTTGGCTGTGCGTTGATATGTCAATAGTTAAATCAGTTTTGATTAAATTGATATAGATAGTTTTAGGTAAAACATTTAAAAAAACATTCTTTAAAACGATTTATTAACCCAATTATGGTAACTTTTATGCGGTAGTTAAGTTGAATACAAATTTATATTTAATTGTTATTAATTTGTACACGAGAGCGTACATGTATAGAAACACAATTTATTTTAATCGACTACATTGTTCGGCTATATAATTGTACATATATTACAGAAAAAGTAACATGATAGTTAAGGTACAATGTGTATCATAACATATTTTCATCGGCACCATTTAATTACTATTTAATAAACATATCATGAATACGGATACGATAACTTTATCATCTCTGGTATGATGCGTAGGACTTTTTTTTTTTTTTTTTTTTTTTTTTTTTTTTTTTTTTTTTTTTTTTTTTTTTTTTTTTTTTTTTTCGAGGGGGAAACCTTCAAAAGGTACCCGACGCCGTGAGAGCGACGAAGGGTTATGTGGGATTTTTACCGCACTAAAACCCCCCCGGTGGCCATCCTCGGCGCTAAAAAGAGGACTCCGGGATCTCCAACAAACACCACCGGAATCCTCTAAGCGTGTTGCCCCATCGGGCTCCTCCCAGATGGGCGGCTGGGCCCACCGCTCCGTCTAGTCTATACGACGATATGCGACCACACATACCGCCGTCCTTCCCGGGATCGCCTGGCTGGACGGTTCAAGCTCCCACTCTAGCCGCCCGCAACCCCGGAAGCCCCTTTTAGTCGCCTCTTACGACAGGCAGAGGATACCGTAGCCCTATTCTGATCCCGGAACTACAGGGACGATGATGCGTAGGACTAGCGTAGTCTTTAGAATCCGTGGATTGCGGTATTAATTAATCACACAGAGGGCGTCGGTTTTGTTCATATTGTGTTGAGTTAACCCAATTCTCTTGTGTAATAAATGCAACGCGTCTAACTCATTACTATGGTTTCGCTAAAATGGGTAGGAATGTTGTCTACATAGACTCGAATAGATTAAATAGTTGGCATGGTAAATTCCTTTGAAATGATTTTGTATGATGTTAAGAATAGTATTGATGATTTTACATGCTTAACAGTAAATCTAAACAAAATTAAAATGAATGCCACGTGTTATGTTTTATTGCTTTGTTGTTAATATTATTTATTTATTGGATAACATTTTGGTCATATTTCTGATAGCTGATATGTCTAGTAAACGGCAAAAAGTGATCGATAATGTAGTAAGACTAAAACTTTTGTTTCACTATATCCTATGGTATAACGATAGAACATATTTCACTTTAGAGCTTCAAGCGTACGTCATTGTTTAAAAACGCGAAAATATAAAATCATGCGATTTATCCATCTCATTTTCTAATCATAACACAAGGTTAATAAGCCTGTTTTTCCTATGCCGCCTACATGAACATAATATGATTAGTACAAATTATGATGAGGTTTGATAGACAATGGTATCGATGACCCAATCTGACTACGGTCACGCTCACGCATCAGTCAATGAACTGAGTCTTGTCTAGTCCTTAAAATTCCCGAATGAACTTAGGTCACTGCCAGTGATGGGGATGATCGAAAAGCGTTCATTTTGTTAATGATTGACTTGTACCAATTTACCGGACTTTCACATGTCACGACTTATGCCATGCCCACCTTTAATCATTTTTACTCACGAACTAATGTTTTTATTATGTTTTTAGCTCTTATACGTTAGCTACCCTCCTAGTTTACAATGGGTAAACTGACTGCATTTGAGTGACTTAGAGGATATTTAAATGGAAAACAAAAATATATCTATTTTATTTAATTGGAGTTAATGTTGATTTTATTTTAAGTTACTAAGGATAAAAAAATTGTAACAAAATGACGTATTACCATGTGACCGTTATTTATAATTCACCTGGTTTTAAATATACAAAGCAAAGATAAAAATGCTATTAAAATGCATGATATTAAAGCACATTTATCATAAACAGTAGCTGTTATTTCTACAATAAGCTAGACAGTTAAGACGTCTGATCAAAGTGGCCATGGCAAATTCATTTGACTCAGAAAATTAAATAACTCACTCTATTGGATAAACAATAAATCCTAATAAAATGAGACATTCGTCAACGCCCATTCATAAATAACGAGTAGGTAGTACGAGCGCTACACGCAGAGAGCAATGCTCGTATTAAAATACTTATAAAACAAGAAGTTTTAGATAAGAGCAATACACCGAAACAAATTTTCCAGCATTTTCAGAACAGCTTTACCTTAATCCAGACAGAAGTCGTACTTTTTACGATAATCTTCGTATTTACAAGTCATTACATGCAAAAATGCGCTAAGTGCACGCTATAAACCGCTATAAACAGAAATTGTGGTTTCATAATTTTTAAAGTAAAGGCTAAACTCAAAAGTTACATTAGCTTATCGGCAACCTTTTAACGCCTCTCCCTCGAAATGCCGTGTTTATTGATTCTCGATAATCGACACAAATTTTGATCGAATAAAAACAGTAATCTCATATTGACAACATCATTTCACCTCAATCGATTATTCGAATGAGAAATTAAAAATGAGAACGTTCAACAAGTTAAAGAAGTTCTCAAGATGTTCCCTTCAATGTTTCGGATGTGACTCAGAGCATTAGAGATTTAGTATCGTACATACGCAGATGACGTATGCATACGTCACAAATTGGGTCGAAGCCATCACTGCCGAATTTATTAAACAATGTTATGAGTCAACGACCGGGCTTGCAGTTTCGGCGATCATATGGCGCGAGGTCGCCATACGAGAATAGCGCACATACAGCGAGAGTCGAAACTTTCAAAGGCCATTCGTGCTCAGGTGTTCATTGATGTGTACTGAGTAGACGAACATGTTCTTTACGATGTTTTGTCTGCCCGACATGGATTTTACGATAGTCGTAGCTGCTACCAGTTTTTGGTAGAATTTCACGTTTACTTAGCTATACCTTTTAAAATAGTAGAACATTCTCAAGTTTTAACGAAATTTCCTTTCTTACTTTATTTTTACTTTGGATATTGCTACTATACTTTTAGAACGCAAAATATTCGGTTTAAATAACAGAGTTCCTTCACACTTGTAGACGTATATTTTTGTTAGAGTTATATAGGATCATCTGTTATGTGTATCCATTTATAATTTTGTATTTATTTTGTTTTCATCTTTAGTAATGTAAATTTATTAAGACCTATTTCGAGGAAATATTTTGACTCTATAAAAAGTCTAGTAGGTACGCACAGTTGTTCCACACATCGCGTAATCTATAAATACCCTCTTATTTGTGCTACAAAATGTTTGATTTGACGTGAACCGGCGCGGATACAACATTCCGAATCAGCTATTGTTGTCTTATACTTTTTGGATCCAAATAAAGATGGCGGTTGCCACGGCGACTAATTTTACACGTTCATCTGTTAATATTCTTGGTTTTCTTGTTTAAATCTGTCGCGGCTATACAAGCCTGTCTGACTGAATATAACATAAGAATAATTTCACCACGAACGTTTGTGATAAATTTTGGTATGAGAATAAAAATGATTAAGCACCATTAATGTTTCAATAATCTTCATTAATAAAATCATAAAATCAATTTAATGATATTTAATGATATTATTAATGCTAAGCCATTTATATTTGACTACAAATTTATTACTTAATTTTTTTTTGTTACATAAGTTAGAGTAATATTATAACCTCGGATTATAACTTACTGACTAAATTACAGCGGTAAAGTGCAGTATGTTTAAACTATTAATTGTCTGGTGGACTTCGGAGGGAACTGTAATAAATTGAAGTAGTCCTTGGACATTATTAAAGTCCCCTGGTTGTTGGCAAGGAGCGTGATTAATTATTGTGGACATAACAGACAGACGGACAAGCCAATTCGGGTTAACGCAAAGTTCAGTGACTCGGAAAAAACGTTGCTTAAGTAAAAGCGTTTTATGCAGCGTGTAATATAGTAATTTCATATAAACAAGACATTAAACGTATGCCTGCATATTCTAAAGTAATTAAATAAAGCAGCAAGGTACAAAGTAAGAAGAAGAACATTTGTTTTTAATGAAATAAATTAATACTTATAAAACCATAAAATAAGTTAACTTTTATTTAATTAGAGTGTATGAACAACTAGAAAAATAGTGTACTTAATTTAAACAACGAACAGATAATTCAATTAACCTTTAGTGCTTAATGCAAAATTCGTGTAGACATCTTAATTTACGAAGGTTACAAACAGACCCATAAACCAATTAATTTCAGTACAGTTACAATTAATTGACTAAACGGTACAAATTAAGCAGTAAGCTATAAAAGTAAGGTCTCGAAAAAAGCTGTTACTATTTAGATTTCGAATATCCAAGGGCGCAGTAATGACATGTAAAATAATTTAATTAATTTAACAGTACTTTTTGTTTTCGTAAAATGTTCATTAAAACGTTTATTACTCTTACTAATCATTTTTTTATTTTATTTGTTAATACAAAGTATAATATATATATATATATATATATATACACTTCTATAACGAACAGCTTACTTTCAAGATTAAATTATTGGAAGTATGTATGTTTATTTAGAAAATAATTAAATTTAAACTTAAATTACTTAAGTGATATTAAAGCCACAGAGCTAAGGACCGATTGACTTATGATACTCCTAAGAACTTACTTAGAAGATCGCATGTGTACTTTGCCAATGTAGAGTACTACTACTGCTGCACATAACCGCTGCTAATTTTTAACCCATATATTGTAGGGGGTATCCACAATCTTCATAGCAATACCCAATGATTCTGCCACCCACATTAGACTATACACATATGACAATAGACTGCAGTTGAAAAGTTTGGTAGTGGTACATGATATGTATTTTCGATAAGCACAAAAGCGGAAAAGTAAGTAATAAAACTATGTACCTTGTATATATGTATTTTGTAAATGTAAGTTAACTTATTCAATAATATTGTTATGATGTAGATATTACATGCGTTTCTTAAAAGTTAATTTCTGTACAGCTTCATAGAAATGAAGTTAATTATCATCTAACTCGTAATTTTTATGACGTCGCCATAATGTCGTGTCGTAAAATAACTAATATTTCTGGGGCGAGACATAAAATTTGGACTTAATGTACTTATTAGATGAACGTAGTTACTCAATAATATTCTTTCGGTGTGGTAGCCACGTGTGGTAATGCGTTCGCCCGCCCGCGTCGCTATCAAAACTTGCAATCAATAAACGTTTTGTTCACTAAAATTAATGAGTTTGATAGATTTTCGCCGTAATATCATTACTAAGTCAGGTAATAAACGTTTTGTTCACTAAAACTTAATAAGTTTGATGTTTTTTTTTGCAGTAGAAATGACATGAATTATTAACTCAGGAGAAAAACTGTGAAAAGTAATCAAAGGAAATTCAAGTTTTTTTAATATCTGGAAACATATTAAGTTTATCGGCACACAACAAACTATCGTCAACGCTTTACAGTTCTACTTTTAAGTTGCAAAATACTTCCAGAGTGAGATTTTGCTTAATATTATATATATTACACATTGGTTAAGTCTCGACTCTTTTGAGCACATTTTTTTTTAATTCTTAGGCGATTTTTACTAATAAAGCAAATGGTAAGTAGTGATTTTTGCATTTTGCTCGTGCATAGCTTCGAAGAAACAGAAATGCATTCCTGGGATTCCGAAGTCGAACTCTCCGGTATCAATATCAAATTATATTATATCTCTCTCTCGTTCACCCTTTATTGTCCCACTGCTGGGCACAAGTCTTCTCTCAGAATGAGAGAGTTTTAGGCCATAGTCCACCGCGCTGGCCAAGTGCGAATTGGTGGACGCAGATATTATATCTACTTATTATTTAATTGTTATTCGCCACTAGGAATAGTGATAATACTAACTAATGACAATTAAAATTTACTAAAGATCAGAAATTTTGATTAACGCAATTCTTTCTTCTATTCGGGATCCGACAATAACATAGTGCGTATACTTTTATTGTCATTTCATCCAATGTATCCACGCACTTCACATTATTGTTTTATGATTTGGGCATAATGAATAAGATCTCTTTCTTATATTCAATACTAGAGTGCATAGTTGAATGTACCAGGCAGTGTGGCTTAACGAGGTCGGGTGAGTCAGGGCGTCTTCCCGGCGCCTATCGTTTTCGCGAACGTGCACTCCTTGCCGACTCACTCTTCCCTAGGGAATACGCCAATCTATTTTCACTCTGCAGTCGCCTTTCCCAGGAAAAACGGGAGAAAACTAAAACCCTTAAGTCTCTGAGGATTCATTGTATAGTTTGTTTTTTGTTGATTTTAATTGATGTGAAGTATCTAAGTTACATTTTACTACTTAAACTAGCAAAGGCAGTATATTTTTTGTCTTTAGTCTATCAATAAATGAATTATTTCCTTTTAAGAACTGTTTTCCTCTTTGATACTTATTTAGTGTTAATTATTGAAAAAATATAATTAAGTTATGATTTCGACTCCTTGGTCAACACTGGTTACTATTAAATACCTGCCTAAATGTATTTTATTATAATTAAACCGTTCCCAGTAAACATCCTAGTAATTATTCTAATGCAAACCCCTTGTAGACAATCTACTTTCAAATAAACTTAATTAATTTATTCGCAGTGAAGTTATGACGCGTGGAGCCGCATTCATTATGTAGATTTTGTTGTTTAGGCTCGGTTTGCATTAGTCATTTCTAACTGACTGTTTTTTACACGCCATAAAAACTTCCAACTTAAATATATGGGGTATGAACAATGTGTCACGGTGTAATTTATTGTGTTGGTGTTGTATGATGCAACTCATGTATAATTTAAGTTGAGCTTGTTTTAGTACGGCGCGACGATTTGCTCCGGGCGGCGGGGAGTAACTGGATGAGGACAGCTGAAGTTCGGGCTCAGTAGCACGCCTTAAGAGAGGCCTATGTCGAGCAGTGGACTGAGACGGGCTGATGATTGTTTAAGTAGCTGCGATCAATTTCAGGAAATATTTTGGGGTTTAAGACTTATTAAATACCCTCTAATAACATTCAATCAAGAAAGGAGTTAGACTGGCTTCTGAAGGTCTAGTTATTGTAATGAAAATAAATTTAGATATTTAACTATGATAAATATTTGACAAATATTTTTTGCCTCTTAATTTGACTGTTATGTGAGTGTTTATACTTTTATTGATTAAAATTTAAAATTTAAAGTTTCTTAACAATAATAACAATGATATTATAATGAGTTTCTCGTATACACACATTAAGACTTTTTGGTCAGAAAGATAGTGTTAAACGCCTAATGGGTCGAGAACCTTAACTTAAACTTCCAATGAGCGACGCCCCATGGCTGTGTCATTTCCAACAGCAACTCTAATTTCGTTATCATCAACTCTACAGGGATGAAATAAACGTTTTATAGCTAAGTCTCGTTTATTTGCATAATCATACTATTATTAATCTTCAACTGTTTAAACAATTTCCTGTATTATGTTATAACATAGAACAATGGCCGGCATATTTTTTGGAAACAACCATATAGTAGCTATTTGAGGTAGTGGCGGAACACATTTGGAAACTGCCTCTAAATTTGTATTGTCGAAAAAAAGTTTGTTAGAAAATTTTACGGTAAGTTTCTAGGTAAGACCCTGGTTCGGTAGAAGTTCTAGGAAGATGTACCGCAAGGTGAGGGTCGTGAGCTGCGGGTTGCCGATCGCTTAGTCATATAATATTTATTACTAAATACTAATCGTTACCCGTTAAATTCAAATGTCTAAGCTCTTCACAATTAACCTCCATACTATCTATGTAACAAGACCAACATTAAGTTTTAGATTATGCTCGCTCGCGTTTAAGTTATGTTATAATTTGCGTACGATATATTTAACTATTGACACTTACCTATTTATAACAGTATCATAAATTTTCAGCATATTTTCATTAAGTCTTAGGTATTTGAGATTTCAAAATACATATCGTCAATAATGTACTTCACCTCTAAAATGTATTGACAAAATTAAGGAGTGTAAAATCCGCAAAATCGAACAACGAACCAAAGGACACCAGGCGACAAAAAAAAAGATCGACCAAGGACGGTCGCGGTTAAAATGTGGGAAGCATTCTTTAAGCGGAATTGATGAAGGTACGTAACATAATATGTAGTTGCACGAGAAGCGGCTTTCCTTGATCTCCTTGCTTATTTTATAAAGGAAGATTTAACATGATAAACAACGGTTACTTAAGCGATATACAGCTGAGAGAACAGTTTTGCGCTTGGTTTAATCTGATTCCTTTTTGTATTTAGATACATTAAATTACGCTTTAGTAGCATAAGAACGAAGGAAAGTTTTACATTCTTATTTATTTTGACCAAAAAGATCTGCATTTATAGAGTTAACAATCTGCAAATCCATTTTGAAAAAAAATAAAAAATTGTTTAGCAATCAAACATTTCAATTGGCAAAATACTCTTTTATAGTGTCTATAACAAAATTGTACTCAATTGGAATACAGCAAACGTATATGTAATTAGACTCTTTTATCTTGATTGGCCACATTTATTCGGTGTCCATCGCAAGTAATTACGAAATGCACAGAATTGCCGGATAAAAGCTTTTAAATTGGTATTTTCGCATAGCGAACACTATGCAAATTGGAGATCGTGACGATACTATTAATTTCACTTAAGTTTGTTGTTTAAAATAAAGAAATTATAAACATGCAGTCTACCTTATGGTCACCTCATATGTACGTAAGTCGGCATTCACAGACATAATCGAAGTATCTAAGTATACGTAGTGTGTGAGCAAAATGAAAAACATAGTTTCACGGCTTCTTGAAGGGCTTCTCATTTCGAGTTTATCTACAAAGCGCGGGCGGTAATAGTATGAGTGCCCACTAAACGGTACATTTTATGCTTCAGAGGACATGTTAAGTTGTGGATATCAGCTCTGGCTTGTATGATATTAACAATGGTGAATTTGATGGGTGTCGGCATTGGTCCCAGTTGTTATGTCTGGATAACAGTTGTTACACCTTATCGGAGGCCTCATTAACGGGTAGAAAGGTAGAAATATTCCGATTCGGATTCTGAACTTTCTCTTTACTTCCTTTGCCTTTAACGTACAGTGAGGTAAAGTATACTCTAAGATTCCGCTGGTAATAAGGTGTTTTTACAAGCTCTATAAAATGCTTTGTTTTGCAAACTATTTTCTCAATCGCAGAAAATCTTGATTGTCACAATAAAACAACAATTTATTATAAGAAAAATGAATTGATTCTTACAAAGAAAAGACTGAAGTGGAAATTTTCAAACATTTAGTTAATTTCAAACCTAATTTCTTTCGTCGTAAAATAATCCCGTATGGCGTGCAAAATTCACTGAAATCTATTATAACAGAAATACAGTTACGTTAACCTCGATTTGGGTAACTTTGAACATTTTTTACAATATTTGTGATATTATAATCTGTTTTATATTTATTGCACCTTGTTTTTATTAAATGAATAGTGTCCTTTTTAGCTGGTTTATTAATCTAACACAATAAATTTACGGAGAAAACAATTAAACTATCCACAATTACCCCTAAAACTCAAATTCAAAGTTATCCTTAGTTTTGGGTAACTTTGAATATAATTTTTTGAGGATATAAAATCCGTCATTAATCGAATATTTTAAGGTCTGAGTAAAATTAATTAACATATTTTTGTTAATTAAAACCAAATCTATAAAAAAATACATTTATTTTGATATATAAATACAATAGACAACTTGGTCTTGCCATATGAATCAAGGTCGATTTGGTGGTAAAATAAGATACTAGTTTTTTTGATTACTTATTCCATCCATCCATAGGATGGACGGAACATCGGGTACCTTTGGAAGGTTTCCCCCTCGAAAACAAAAAAAAAAAGGATGGACGGAACATGGACATAACATAGGCCTCCCCTAAATGGCGCCACTCCAATCGGTCCTGTGTCCTCTGAATCCAACGGTTTCCCGCTGTCTTCTTCAGGTCACCGGTCCATCTGGTAGGGGGGCGACCGGTACTCCTTTTGCCTAAACATGGTCGCCACTCGAGGACCTTTCTTCCCCATCGGTTATCGGTCCTACGAGCGATGTGGCGGCCCATTGCCACTTCAGCCTGCTAATTTTGAGAGCTATGTCGGTAAGCTTCGTTCGTCTACGGATTTCATCGTTGCGAATCATGTCTCGTAGCGAAATTCCGAGCATAACCCTCTCCATAGCACGCTGAGCGACCCTGAGCCTCCGAAAAAAATATTTTTTTATGATACAGGTAACTTTGAACCGTTCAAAGTTACCCATATAACATCCAATTTCGACGTCGTCAAAAGTTTAACAGTTTTACGCAATATTCAACATGGGATACGGATAGTACAGTTTCAAAATAATAATATACAATATACATTTTAAAGATAAACACCAAAACACACCTGTTTACGGTAAGTTTTATATTATAATTGCTATTTCAAAATGAAGCATTAAACACTTGCTACAACTTCACTACGGAAAAGGCGGTATTTTTTAAAATTATGACATTGACAGGTACCTTTTTTTGCTTTCATTGCTATTACAACATTTTGGCAAACCATTTTACGCAGGTACGATATTGAAACAACAAGAAGTTTCCATGTAATAAATTAATATATTTTTTTCACAACTTTGTTCAAAGTTACACCGCTGTTCAATGTTACCCAAATTGAATGTACGCATAATAAATAATATTTCCGCGTCAGAACCGCATGGAAATGCGGCGCTAAAACGCACCAAACGGTCACTTGAACATAATTTACAACGAGTATAATAAATTCTTTTAAACAATTTTTTATGCCATTGTTGCATACATCCAGTCACGGGCGCCAATGCAAATGAAAGCCATGCAACATGCATCACGTCGCTTGCTTTATATTCACTGACGCATTTTATAAATTTCATTGTTTAATTAACGGTAGAGAAACTAATTTGTACATCCAGCCATAAGGAAATGCTTTGTGGAATGTGACTAAGATATTTCAGCGAATTCATTTTACAACGGACTAATTTACTTACAGATTTTTCAACTACAAAGTTTTAAAAAGCTTTACGCCATGTTGATTAAATATTGACTTTGACACTAAAAACGCATATAAATAGGTTTAAAAAATAAAAATAAAAACACACGCTTTCTACACTCGTAGCCCCACACTAGGATTTTCTCCTTTGTCGTGTATACTATGGACACACACAGGACGAATACACAAACACCCAGACTCAGAACATTAACCTAAACTCATCATTCAGAAACCTGTCTGACCGGGAATCGAACCCGGGACCCATTGCACATCAAACCGCTCCACCAGACCACTCAGACCGTAACCGCTCCGCCACGCGGGTCGTCAAATTATCAAGCTATCAGTTACCTATATTGTTTGATTTTACAAATCAACGAAACCTCTACTTACTTCCGCATAACCACGTACCAGTACCATGAACAATAAAATGCAAGGGTATTCGATATTCGATGTTTCTAACTAACCTAACCTAATCATGTCGTATTTTGCATGAAAAACTGTAAAATAATATGAGACACATTAGAAAACTTGTTTTGCAAAGCAAAAATAATATTATCATTATACAATTAATCCATTTGTTTGAGACAATGAATGTCCGGCCACGTCACCTCAAGCAGTGTGTGGTGTCTGGACTGCATCCTCTAGTAAATATAATTAATGAAGCAATTGTACTTAAGGGTTCCCCGACGATTCATCAATATTAATTCAATAGGTATAGGCTATTGTTTTAAAATAAATTTAGAAGTAATTACAGTTTCTGTATTTACGCAAATTTTAATTCGTTTAGTCGTTATGTGTATCAGTGTAGTTCGACCGGGCATTATTTGCGTTTCGATGCAAGGGTATGGTTGCCGGCACACTTTTATATGTGGCGACTATCACAGTCCTCGGAAGTAGCAACGCATGATTGACTTCAGATAGAACCCATGTTCTATATGTAGTTGTTTACTCCATGGTCCATGGGCAGCCGTGACCACTTACCATCAGGTGGACTGTATGCTCGTTTGCTACTTCGATGAGATAAAAAAAATCGTATATAAATAGGTTGGACAAACATGAGTCTTCATCTTAGAGCTAAGCCTTGCAAAACATGTGAAGGACTGAGTTTCATTCATCACTACCTTCGAACCGTTTACATTTAGAAGTGCGGGAAACAAATAATGTTTGCATCGATTAATAAATACATAAAGTTCTTATTAAAAAAAATACTATAGTAAGTGGGTGTAGCAACTTTGCGGACTAACAAAATTGTCGTAAAACTAATACAAGTAGCAGTGCGTGTATACCAGTACTTATTTTTTGCGATCGTAAAAGTATGCGAAATATTTGAGTAACGAGAATCATCAAAAACAAAAGCAATTTGATAAGTCAGTCGGTACCCCTTCATAAACTTAATACAGTACAAGTCAATGAGCCCTGTGTATGGATGCTTACTTGGTATGAAAATTGTTTAATATGTTTTTTTGTAAATAAAGTCGGGTACGTACCGTAAGGTAGGCTCGCACTAATAAAAATATCGATAAAAACAAGAGATTTGTGTTAAACCTAGAATACAAAATTTACAGCTTATACTAGTTTAGTTTTTATTACTTTCGAGGGAAATATCGCATAACGATATGTTTATTCATAGGTAATATTCAGATTTTAGGTTTTATTCATTCTTACTATATAAATGATTGTTACTCATACTCTTAAAATTATTACTACTATGTCTGAAAGAATTTCCATTTTTTAGTAGTTACATGAGTTAGCCTAATGTTTGCAACTTTCCCTCTCAATCGGGTGGTCCGAGGTCCAAACCCAGGCACGTACCACTGATTTATGTGCGTATTAGAAATTAATTATCACTACTTTTCGGTGAAGGAAAACATCGTGAGGAAACCTGCACACCCGAGGAAAAAAACAAAGGTTCCCGGAGGTGTGTGAAGTCTATCAATTCGCACTTGGCCAGCGCGGTGGATTATGGTCTAAAACTCTCTCATTCTGAGAGAAGACCCGTGCCCAGCAGTGGGGCATTAATCGGTTGTACCTCACATGAGTTCACCTAATGTCTTATTTCGAAAATTACATCCTTTATACCAAGATGTACCGTGGAAGTACCAAGAAGTATAAGTGACGTGTAACAAATGAGCCAGGTGAAAGACCTACAACTTAAATTAATGCTCTAAAGTTTAACTAAGTTAAATTTATGATCTAAAATACGCCTGCGACTAAAGTTAACTTGATTAGCCATTCAGTTCAATGTTCGTACCTCGAAACTTTCGACTAAATTGAGTTCAAGTAAATTATATACCTATTTGTTTGGACGCTAACTTCAGGAATACCCAAATTATAGTTTTACCCAATTAGCTTTACCTTTATTTATTACTATTATCATATTAATAACTTACAAAAATAAAAATATAGTAAATTTCATTATTCACCTGAAGAAGACAGCGGGATACCGTTGGATTCAGAGGGCACAAGACCGATTGGAGTGGCGCTATTTAGAAGAGGCCCTAGTCCATCAGTGGACATCAAAGGGCTGATGGACGGATGAATGGATTCACATAATATGTTCATTAGTAGATAATCGTAGAGTTTACCAAATTGCATTGTAGTCTTATTGCAAATATATGCTTATTTTCATCCACAAATAATTATACTCGTATTGGAAGAGTACCTTTTACTATATAGACCTCGTTGTAAACTGTCCTTAAAGATTCCTGAATGAGATAACTATAATAAAGAGACCGTATCATTTTGTTCAAATATTTATATTTATGTTTATCTCCATAAATGTCAGGCCACGTCAATGGATGGCTGCATTCTCTGATAGCAAGCCATCTTCATTCCGCTATAAAACTGACAGAATTAATAATAAATTAACAAGAAATATTGTTAAGTTCACATATTATTTTATGGAACTAAATCGGCATCGTACGAGTATAAAGTTTTTGGATAAATTATGCATGGTAATAAATTGAATATATTGAGATGACTACAAGCATTATAGTTTTGACGATAATAATTGATGATACATTACATTGCTTGTGAAAATAATAAATAAATTTTCATAACACTAACATTAATATAGTAGTAAAACAAGCACTGTATTGAGAGTGTAGTAGACTCCGATTTTGGTTAATCAGTAACGTCAAAATAACTAATAAAGAGTTCTAATAAACTATTGGATAATTGCAATAATAACTAGATTCAATACATTAAAGTTGGACGTCGTGTTACAGGTCAGTTTGTGTTCCTAATTCCCATGGTACCTACATGGTAATATTTTTTTATCTGACTAAAATAGTATGCTGTCCACCTGATGGTAAGTGGTCACTGCCGCCCATGGACATTTGTAATCAACTTCATACAGAACATGGGTTTATCTGAAGTCCACCACAGCACTATGATGGTCGCCTCATATAAAAATGTGCCGGCAAATACACCGTTCCAACGAAACGCAAGAACTGCTTTACGCTAGAAATAGATGTGGCAGTGGTACTTCCATGAGCGAACTAAACTGGTTCTACCAGCTTTGTATTCATATGGAGCATGAGATACCTATTTTTTAGAAAATTTTATTAGCTACGAAATTATATCTATTGAATTTCATTAACTATGCCTGGATTGAAACTCTAGAGGATTCGTTTATTATACAAAATTTTATTTCATGATAAGTGGAATATCATATAAGTTATATGCTATTCCACTATATCAGAATATCATATCGTACAGCTTTTATGAATCGTTGTAATCTAAGTTAAAAAAATACCCCCAAATGAGGTAGGGATGATTCTTGTATAAGTATTTCTAAATTGTAAAAAGGAAAGGTAAATCAACGAAAAATAATTAAGTCTTAATTCTTTTGTTTTACCAATTTATTAAAACTGAAGTACAGTAGTATCCCTAAGTACTTTGGAGTAACTTTTACCATATGTTAGATAGAAAAATAGGCAAAGCAAAATACTGTGTATTCATTCACCTTTAATTTTCAGAGACTATCTTACAGTTTTCTTTCGCGTTTTTTGGTTATTGAAATATCATAAGATACGTAAAGTTGCAGCTCCCTAAAATTTATCGGTAGTAAATAATAGTAGCAATAAAATTATATCTAGTATCCTATTAAATAGTTAGCTATTATCGCTAAACTTAACTGCTGTAGGTCTGTAAAAACATTCAGAACTGCAATTCGGTTCTTAAATAAAATTGTCGACTCAGATAATTGCTAACGATAGCCGTCTACGAGATAGAGATAAGACAAATATATCTTTTTTGTAAGTTGGATAGTCCATAAAGAGTTATCTACAGAAATAGATACCAGTTGCTCATATTATCTGCTTACAACCATATAGTGCAAGACGAATGTCCCTATAAAGAATAACGATGAGTCCAATACCTTTTCCACTTAGGGACTTGCTACACCACTGCTGAATTATTTTTAACCGACTTTTAAACTATCGTTTTGTTATGTGTAGAAGAACAAAGAGAATTTTATGTTAAATTGTAAATGCATTGCTTCTTCTGGAGATTACGCTTAAATTACATGTGCGTAAATCGTTTCTGCTACTTTTTTATTTTTATCAAAATAAATATGTAAATATTAATTATAACTAAAGGAAATATTCATTTAATCAACGAGCATGCAACTAGCGCTAGAATAATATCTTAATAATCCAATATTGTTAAATAGGGACTGATTAATTACAATAAAGCACTCTTTCAAAGAAAGGACAAACGTTATATTAGATACAGTTTATTAATTAAGACATGCGGCATGGCTGTTTGGTTCGGTTTAATTGTAACACCAATACGATAAATGTTTTATAAACTTAGAAATAAAGGAAAAAAATAAAATGATTTAAGTGTATTTGTAATAGATCCATTTTTTCTCATTCATTACTTAATTTGTAGCAGATTAAAATTTTTGTGAGTTTACAAAAGATCTTCGCTTCTCTTTTAGCCTTTCGAAATGAGACAGACGTGAATCCAATATGTCCAATCTTACATGGTACGTGCCTACGATACAGGGTTGAAGAATATTGGATTTTAAATTGAGGACCGACGACCGAAAGATAATCATTTTCCATAAATTTTCGATGTCGAAATTTAAGCCATTTTTATTCCAGTAACTGTAAATGTAATAGGTATGTATGTATTTGCGTAAATATTAATATTTTTTAAAAGAAATTATATTCTATTAATTTGCATTATTGTAAACGTAAAAACTAAACGTAAGCTTTGAGTGGTGTTTACTTGTGTGTTTATTTATTGGTATTCACTCTTGGCCAGCGCGATGGACTATGGCCTAAAACTTTCTCATTCTGAGAGAAGACCCGTGCCCAGCAGTGGGACAATAATGGGTTGTACCTATATGTTGGTACAGATTAATTCGATTATAATACGTGACTGGAATTACATTTATCCATAAAATATGTGGTGCATTTATACAAAATGGTAATCTACAATGAAAACGTTTATTTTAACGATATTTTTTTAGCATTTGGGGGGCAATCAAATGGTTTCAAATTTTTGGCAGAAAAAATAGTACCTATTTGGGTAACTCATCGCATATATAAGTTGATAAAATATGTTTGTAAAAAAATGATGCATGATTGCACTTGACGACGTAGATTGATTGACTTGCATGATTTTAGTGTGATAAATTAAAACAATTAATACAATTCTTCTCATTTTATTTTGACTTATAGACAAAAATAATTTGCTTTAAGTGAGTAAGTCTAAGTCTTGTCCACCAATTCGCACTTGGCCAGCACGGTGGACTATGGCCTAAACTCTTTCATTCTGAGAGAAGACCCGTGCCCAGCAGTGGGACAATAATGGGTTGACGAGAGTAAGTCTAAAATATTACTTGACAGCCCTAAAATCAAAGAGAAGCTAGCAGTTCACAAAGCGCGTTTCACTGAGTTGTTAAAACCTAAATGCATTGATTGATGGAATGATGGCGGCTATAAAAAGTTTCTTGAACCGTTACTAAAAAAACGCCCCGAGCTTTAAGTCCTTCTCTAGTATTTCTTCGTTTTGTGAAATGGTTGCTACCATAAAAGATTTGGATGGTCCGTGATTTCCAAAATTACATTGTTTGATTGAGTGTATCAAATATTAAAATTAGGTTACAATAGTATAGGTACTAAGTATGTTAATAGAAATAAAATCGAAAATGTGTTAAATTTTAGTACGAGAAGGAATGTAAAACATCGTATTTTCCTTAAAATGTGCCTTTTCCTTTCCTTTGATATTTATTATTATGTCCCCAGAATTTGCTCCTTGTAAGCGACACTATACAAAAACACAATTTTATATATACGAAAGGTGTTACTTTAAAAAGGTGTTCCTTTTAAAAAGGAACACCTTTTTAAAGGGAATCGAATTCCCATTTATCAAATTCGGCCTCGTAACACATTTTAGTATTTTGGCTAATTCTTGTAGTTAGCAATCTCGCCATTCAAGCACATTTGAAAAAAATACCCGTATTTCATATACTTTACGACATTAATTATTTATTATATAAAAAAAACAGAAGATACTTACTAAAACACATTTTTCATTACGTTTCCTGTTTCTTTTTTTTTAAGGTTTGAAAGGAAATTCAAACTAGCTTATCGTTAAAGTGGAATCTCGATGAAAAAGATTTACTTATAGTATAAAATCTATAAATTGCACTCATTACTAACGTCGTTTTAAATCAGGATTAGCGTTTATTTAAAATGACTAGTCAAAATTCTAGTACGTTCATAAAGAGTTTTTATATCAATAATAAATCATTAGAGTCGCTAGTCATAAACATAACATTACATCGTTTCTGTAAAATACACCGTCGTAATTGCGATTAAAGTTCAAATTGACTGCTAATGTAGAGCTTAATAAGTTTAGAAAAGCTCCTGAATGGCTGATGGGCAACATCCTGTGGTTTCAATTACATTGGAGTGCAAGAGTTGATTGATATGAACGCAGTTGTGACTGCTGTGTACGGAGTAATTATAAGAACTTTACTTTCTGAAGTTGATGAATCAATGTTACATTGACTATGTTTGAAAATTGGATGCTAATGATTCCATCATTTGTTTTTATATAAAGAGAACACGAAATATATCAGGATCATGATCAAAAGTTTATATTGACTAAATAGAACTTTAAATCTGTAACTATTTACCCGTCGCAACGGTCGAAATTCGACCGTAATTTAAATTAGAAACTAAACTTCATATTGTCCAAAGTTTCACCACCCACCACCACCAATATTTCTCAAATTCAAATAAATTGTAATAATTGTCTGCTCATTTTGAACGCACCCATTAAAAGTAAAAGGAGGTTTAATTAACCAAGTTACATTTAAAAGCAATAGCGGGTATTTTGACAAAGACATCTGATATTTTTGACCTTGTGTTTTCATAGTAAGACGTTGAATGTTTTATTTCGATTATTATGTATGTGTTTGTGTCAAATGCAAGGTACTGTGTGTAATGTTTTTTGAATTTAATTTATGTATGTTTTTATTATTATTAAAAAAAATGCGTAGTCCTTCTCTACATCAACTATAACCATACTCCCCCGTCTGCGGCAAGTATCTTAAAAACGGATCACAAGTTTTTCTTCACATATTAATTTATAGATATACACACTAACAAACGGCATTAAAAATAATCGACTGAAAAAGAAAAACACACCTGAGAATGGTGTGAAAATAAAAGTTTTATTATAGCTCGATAAAATGTCAACAATGCGGAAATGAAATCAGAAGACACTACATCTTCATGAAAGGAAAAATAAGAGAATAAGCTTTCATGTTATTTTCTTGTGGTTCCTTTTGTGGTTTATGTTCGAGTCATTATTTATCAGTCACTTGTCAACGTACTTTTAAATAATTTAATGCTCCTTTGCGGTGAGAATAACCAGACGATATTTAACAGTACAGTCGATTATCTTGACATATCGTATGAAACTGTAGATTTGAATATTTATTTTCGGGATTTACAATAAGTTCTCGTGAACTTATTTATATAAACGATTGAAATTCAATACAATTGGCGTCAAAGTTTGCAAAAGTAAATGAAAAGCCGAATAAATCGAATACAAAAAAATAAAATACAAAATGCTTTGAGACAGATTGAACCCTACAGAGGTGAGATATCAACTCACAATACGAAAAAAACTGTATATTTAAGATTGAACAATGCTTAGAAAAAATCACGGGGAACATTTAAGTGTAATATTTTTATTTAGAGTGCATTCTACTGTAAATTTTCTTAACGATTTTGTTCCTTGGTATATTTCAGTCAATCATAAGATATCACAGGTCAAATTATCTAGCGGACAGATCTGCAGCCTAAGGATAGCCAGAGGTCGGATCTGAATATCACATGAGTTTAATACTTTCGATAAAAAATATTTTCAATGCAAGTGATAAACTTGAAAATTCTTTAGCATTTTTATATTTACATAAGAAAAGAGAAAAATAAAATAGAAGCTAAGATGTAGCCCGACTTTACAAACACAGACAATTTATGACACAATCAGATTTTATACATACTTTCAGATGACTTTTATTGGAACGCACAATTTTACTTTGTTAGTACTTTTTCACACGTAACCACAACACCACAAACATTACATTAAATTCTTCAACCGCAATTATTCAGCTTTTGCAAATAAAATCAAACAGTGTGGATGTTATTAACCACATCGCAACCACATCTTCCTATTTTCCATGCAATAGAGCACTATGACATGATGCTCTTCAAGAAAGGTGCCAAAGGAACTTCTTTCGAAGCAAGGGATCCCTTGGCGAGACTTATGGATTTGGAAATGTCCATAAGCGACGGTGACTGCTTTCAATCATATAGGCCATATAGCTAGTCTACTTTATTGCTCGGTGTAAGTATAAAAACATCGCAACCACTACACTACTAGCGACACCGTAAATACCGCCGTCTACTCTTTCAAAAACATTTTTTGTAAATGTTGCGGTTTGTAGTTACTACAGTAACAAGAAGCAGAGATACTATTCACTCATAACGACATTGTAGCTGTCTTGGTGCGGTCCCTGTAGTTCCGGGATCAGAATAGGGCTACGGCATTTCCTGCCTATCGTAAGAGGCGACTAAAAGGGGCTTCCGGGGCTAGACTGGGAGCTCGAACCATTCGGTCAGGCGATCCTGGGCAGGACGGCGGTATGTGTGATTGCATACCATCGTAAAAACTAGACGGAGCGGTGGGCCCAGCCGCCCATCTGGGAGGAGCCCGATGGTGCAACACGCTCAGACGATTCTGGTTGCGGTCGTTTCGAGATCCCGGAGTCCTCTTTAAAGCGCCGAGGACGGCCACCGGGGGATTTTAGTGCGGTAAAAATCCCACATAACCCTGCGTCGCTCTGGTAAAAAGCTGCTTTGGTACATGTGAATAGCTTTTATAAAACAGAAACAAAATAAATAAACATAGATACACTGTCCCGTTTTAGGAGGCTTGCTCGTAAACAAACGCTTTCCTTTGAGTTTGATTAACTGTGCTGTTTACTCACAAACGTTAGTAAGATGCTTATAGGATACGAAAGAAATTTACATTTCATTTTGTTCGCTTATTTTTTCTGTGTTTCTGTTACAGTTTGCCTTTTTGTTAAGGTAATCGCGAAACAAACATTTATATTATGATTTTCCTCTGCTGTGGATTTTTTAAGTAAACACGCAAACATCGCATTTGCCGTACGCCAGGTGAGTCAGTGTGCATTCAGGTGCAAGAGATCTAAAGCTAAGATATTATAGTATTATTACATGTATCTAATTGAAGTAGCAAAAAGTATGCAATTATTCTGGTGTTAAGTGAAAATCATGACATGTACATGTTTAACCAACTAAGAGTAGAGCCCTTTTTGATGTCGGCCACAACTGCGTTGCTGCACCCAAAAACTGAGTTGTGAGGTACTCGTAAAAATGTTGTTACGATTTATATATACCTATCTGTAATCATTAAACTAAAAAAGTCACATAATAAATGTATTATTACAAATAGGCATAATTCAGCCATATTTTGATGCAAGGTCCGAAGCGTATAGATATTGTTTTCATTAAAAAGACTGTACATTGAATATTATCGTGTTCTGAAGACATATCACAACGTAATTTATATAGAAACAGGTGTTAAATCACTTGAGTACTTTGCACTACGTCAGCACACATTACACAGATTTGCTTAGTACCTACTTATATTTTTTACAAAAGAATGACATGTTTTCTGTATGATACACATTTCCAAGAAATGATCTCACATAAATGAAATTAGTGCACTGATAAAGTAAGAATAAAATTAAAGATAATACTTCTTTTTTGTCAATATTCGATAAAGTCAACAATATGTGATAAAGGATATATGAACACATACTTGTTTTTGTACCAATGCATTATTAAAGTTATTTGTAAGTAAAATTATGGATAGTTTTTTCTATTCGGAAAAAATACATTTTATAACAATAATATGAAGAATTTAATTATGTATATCATATACAAACAATATGAAGAAACAGTGAAGTGAATTACGATAACAAATGAAAGACACCCACGCGCCAGCTTTTGGCGCCGTTAAATTGTGGTCTCAACAATCAGTATTGTACTGACGTAAAGTACAGACTGGTATTAAAATTAATATATAACCTTTTTTGATACTGATAAGTTTTTAATACTGATTTAGAGTAATACAATAAGCGCATAATAATTGGACATAAGCTCCTCATTTTATTAACTAATCATCGTAGTACGCATATCCGTTGTTATTTATAATCTGTAAAGGAGGGCATTCACGTTACAACGGTCGCACGGACTGTCGGACGGATTGTCGCAACGACAGTTCAAGTTGAATACTTCAACGGACCTGCGACATGACCTTGGTCGTACAGTTCGCCTTAGGACCCAGCCTTGATCGAACTTGTCGCATACGACCGTAGTTCGTGCGACAGTCCGTGCGACCGTCATAACGGGAATGCCCACCTTTATACATAGTTAATAACAAAACACCCGCAAATATGTACCGATAGTAATTTCTTTCTAAAGGATAGGTTTGTTTGGAACATGTATTTCAACATTGTAAATCATGTCTTTCCGTTTCATGGTTATTTTTTAAGCATCGTTGAACTTTATCTTTTTGACTGTTTTATCAGTAAGTGCTTTTGTTAGGAATTCGTTGAAACTTATAAATTGTTAAACTGTGTTGTGTTGAATCATCTATCGTCTTGAATGCCATTTTGTACTACAAATGTCAATTATTTTGTTTGTCCAGTTTTGCACTAATGTTATCGGAACTAATTAATTGCAATGGAGATCGATTAAATCACATAATGTCAAGCCAATAAACGAGACGTTCACCCGTGTTGGACGCACTGGCCCATTGCCCGAATGATTCGAACAATATTTGTCAATCATAAGAGACGGTGCACACTGAGCTAATTATCGCCTTATTTTTAACGTAAGGAAGTGAATTTAATGTTTGCGAGAATTTTTACTAGACTTCTGCATCCTGCATTTAAATGATAAATATAAGTAGCGAAAATTATTTTTAATTGTGGATATAACTAGGTTCAGAGTCCTAATACTAATATAGAGAATAGATTTTTTTTGTAGTCATAATATCGCTAGTTGTTCAGTTAACGTGGTTCACGTTAAAGTTAGATACAATATATTTGTTAAGACAAATATCGAGATAGAGTCTTACAAAATATTTTAGATTGTAACATACCTTTGTCATAAATATATTGAATTGTTCGTATAAATAAAGTTACATTTTCTAAAATCTAGACGACCATTTTAGTGTGAGTTAAGTATTTGTATGTACAATTATTTGCTTTCAAAGAATATTTTACTTATTATTTATTTATTAAGCGCTACTTCCCACAGCTATTTTAATTATTTCACAGTTCCCTTTGTGCTGAACGAGCGTTATTTCGTCAATCATTCGTATGAAATTATTAATGGCAAAACGACGGGCGCTTGTTAATTACGACAGGGTAATTATAACTGACCTATTTTGATATTAGACTGTAACAGTTTAGGAAGATAAATGCCTAGTTCAATTTGAATTATGAAACTGATATTGGACATGAAATAGATATTGACGGTAGGAATGAAATAGATATATAGAAGATTTTACCGAAACCTAACAGTTTTTAGTACCGACTTTTTTGGATTGAACTTACTGATATGGGAACTATTTGCACGACATGTCGATTTTAAAGTTTGACCCATTTGAATGATTTTTTATATTTGCATATTCATTTATGCTTACAAACAATGTGTTATTTGTATTTAAAACTTTTCATGACAAATATTAATAGCAGTATATTCGGATTTTAATTAGGCATATGATAATTGTCAGAATCTACGAAATGACAAACATTAATAAGTTTAATATAGTCTTGTATCAATCAATTGTAATACAATGTACACGGTGTGATATAAAAGTAATTTTCATCCGGTACACTACTGTGTTGGTCCACCAATTCGCACTTGGCCAGCTCGGTGGACTATGGTCTAAAACTCTCTCATTCTGAGATTAAACCCGTGCCCAGCAGTGGGACAATAATGGGTTGTACCCCAGCACTACTGTGTTTCGGTAAAAGCAACAAATTGATTCTATGACCACTTATTTCAAGTGATTAAATAAAAAGCACATTAGCGTAGATAATGGTACCTTTCTTAAAACCGAATAATATGTTTCGTTAAGTTAAGATTTTTTACTTACACGTATAAAATTCCCAGAAAATAAGCGAATAAAGCTTTCTTAAATAAGATTAGTATTTTGTTTGTTTCGTAAAACGTTAATAGGATGTTTACCAAACATTATACATAAACAATAAACTGGACTCCATACTGATATTTTAAGTAACAAAATAAACAAATGAATATCATGAGGTAAAGTCCTCGTGTAGTTACGGAAGGTCTGCTCAAAACCCAAAGTACTTATCGTTTCATAATGTACACAACCGGTCGTATGAACTTTCAACGACCTACATATTTTATGTAAGAGGTTTTACGATGTTATAAGATGAATCATCCTTAATTCACTTTTGGCGTCCAGGGAGGATTATGCGTGTAATGACAGGCTAAAAATATCTACGCGTTAGATCGGAAACTCGGATATGATTTATAAAGAGTGGGCAGTGAACTTGCAAATTTCATGGGCAATGACCCTTTCGTTTCTAAGTAACAGTTAAAGTAAACAAAATCTGAGGTCCTCTGCGCGTCTCGACGGAAGGGAGCGAGGGAAACGAGCCGCCGAGTTCGGATGACAACAAAAGGACTCTGTAATAGCTTATTTTACGCATCACTGGCCAGGAGCCAAAGCTGTGCATTTGATTCTTTCAAGCCCCTCCCGTCTGACTGATTGGCCACATTTACTGCCTTTTCTCACTGTCACGAACACAATATACCACACCATTTAGCGAATACGGCAGCGATTAAATTGTTCGTATCTGGAACACTTGTTCTGACAGATTAAGAAGGACACGTCATAAAAGAAACATTGTAATGCATAAATATACAAAGTTGTGTGCACGTTGTTCGCTTCTCAGAATATTCATAGTGAGGTAGTTAATTTCATTAAAAATAAGATGTGCGCAGTGTGTTTAATATAATTATAATTAAAAAAATAATATAAATAAAAAATATAATGATATATGCCTTAAAGTTACTTGTAAGTTTTACCATTTAACCGGTTTGTTTAAATTTGATCTCCTCTAAATATACAACACTATGCAAATAGAAAACCTAATATCTCAAATAGTCGACAAAATCATTTAAGAAAATTTTGTTTTAAAGAGATAAGCATTTTGCGCCTAACCTCTATTAAAAAAAAATGTCTAAATGAAATCATCATTTATTTTATTTTACGTACATGCTTTTACATGTAATAACAAACAACTTTTGTAATGAATATACGGACTTTAAATGCAAGTAAGCTTAAGAAAGTAGAATAGCTTGGAAAACTTTCCTACTCATTATACGCTTGAATTTTCAACAAGTCTCGTAAGTTGAATGTTTCAGTTAAACACAGTTCGATCAGCTGAGCCGTTCAAAGGTCAGTTCCTGTGTCGTTGACCTCGTCAATCGATTGCGCTTCCCGCCATACTCATGGCGTATTGTGCTTCATTGAATAATATTCTAAAATCTAACAAAAACATCTAAGCGTATTGGCATATTGTCAGCACTTCTGTGGATTGTGGGAAGTAGATACAAAATTAAGGAGTGATGTTTTGTTGATTTTGTTCAAGTTAATGTTTTTCATTGATAATATTTATTAACGCTATGAATGATTGCTAATAAATACTAGACGTCGTATATAGATTGAAGTAGCCTACGAGTATGCAGTCTACGCGATTGCATGTGATCGGTGACGTCCATGTACATCTTTCTGTATACATAGGTAAATAGAAGGAGGGTTTGTAATTGACCATAAATGCATTGCCCGTCCCTATGGAGTAAAATTGTAGAGTTACACTTAAGTTAACGGATATAAAAGTTATGCAGTTAATTTTAAAACTTTTTCTGTCACTTTTATGTTAGCATTGAAAAGGGTTTCATGGAAATCTAAATGTATATTATTGCGACTATTATTTATTTCCATTACAATAATATTTTTATTTTACTATTACATAACATTTTAATATACATAATATAATATTGGCTGTTATTCATTTAGATCTCAGTCCTTTGATTTAAACTTAAAATTACAAAATGTAGTGGCATTTTGTAATTTTAAGTTTAACAAATAGTGAAATGCTTTCCTTCATTCCTTAACATTCCACTTAATTAATTACCTTCCATGAAATACAAACCGTCTCAACGAGCTTTAAAATATATCTAGCAAGATACCTTTGGAATTCGATATCTTGATATATTGCTAGTGGGGCGTCTCCGGCCTTAAAAACCCTGGGGGCGCTCGCTATTAATACAGAATAGGGGTTCCGGCGACCTTTACAAACACAGCTTTTACCGATATGCTCTACAAACTGCAGCCATAAAAGTCGTGCCCAAAAACAACGAGTATACGACACAAATGTGGTAACAGTTTTGTTATGATAACGAATGAACGGCCTTTTTCTATTCGGCTTTGGTGGTCATATTTAATCATTTTAAAGTGAATTATGTCTAACCAGCTGACCTGGCGAACTTCGTTACGCCTACAAGTCAAAGATCTGAAATTACCTTCTTTATATTATGCATGTATTATACATAAAACCTTCCGTTTGAATGACTCTATAAAAAAAACTGCATTAGAATCCGTAGCGTAGTTTTAAAGATCTAAGCATACATAGGGACATACAGCGGGAAGCGACTTTGTTTTATACTATGTATTGATATATAAATAAATAGAGAATATTCACAATATTTATACTTAAGGTAAAAATGTCATTGCATATCAATTTGGTAGAATGTCAACACTATGTAAAGTATTTGCTGCTATAGCGAAAAAGTGACAGTAAAAGTAGATTAACATATCTGTATTGTATACACCAATAAAAACTTAATTTGTATGTAATTTTGTAAATCTGTAGGTACATTTAAATATTAAACTACTTAATACTTTTTTCTTCCATATTTAATGTATATTTTTTTTACCTTATATTTATTATTAAATGCAACTCTATTATTTTATGTATTGTTATGGGTAACTCTAAACTATAGCCGTTATATTTTTTACGTATTATTTTCTCCCAAAGGTCTTTGTAGTGACAGCAGATTCTAAAAAACACTTTGAAGTTATTTTCATGCCGAAACAAAAACATTTCCAAGCGTCCATACATCGTGCATTCAAAGTAAAAAGTAGCAGCAGTAGATGCATATGTATAGTAAAACATTTGTTCTTTATTAAACCCACAATCAAGACGTTTATTCCCTGCCTCTTGTCACTTTTAATTAAGGCGGAAGCAAAGCATGGAAAGTGCATTAGCGGGGTTAATTCTCAGTTTAGATCTGTAATATTTCGTGACGTGAAAGATTTAGGACGTCGAGTAATTTAAAACTGAAAAGGGGTGCTGTCATTAGGGATGTTAGATAAAAAATATGACTGCATGCGGGGGTCCCCTGTTAACGGTGAAGTTCCTCTATCTTCATTACAAAAATGTAATAATGAACTCGTGACATAAAAAAATCAAAATAGTTCAGTACTAAGATTATACAAACGTAACCGCATTATACATGTCTGTTCGACCCATTATTTGCATTCAGACACACAAATTCTCATAAATAATAGCAAGAGACCAAGGGAGATAATTAAATGTAAAATAATAATATTCAAAAAAACAATATGTACTTTACTTATACGAAAAAATATAATATATTATTTGGTTACCATTTACTTTCATTGTAATACAATTTACCTACTTCTCTTGTTTAGATTTATCTTCGCACGAGAATTTAAGTCTGTGTTATAGCCGGCAATAAATACAGAGAAATAATGGGAGCCATTAACATTATTTGTTTATGCGATGGATCTGAACCCGGCGCCCGTTCGCAACGTCAGCTGATTCGGGTGGTCACGCCCTCTGGCGAGTGAAAGTGGTCCGTAGTTTATTAATAGATTTGTTTAGAAGCAGGTACGCGGGAAGCTACCAGGTGTGCAGTTTTAAGGGGAACGTCCCGAATTAATGTAAAATGTAGCTAGGAACAAAAGGTTAAGAATTTTGAGGTACCGTTGCCAAATACCTACCCAGGCTTATGTTTTTTGTTACTCAGGTCAAGTAAATTATAAGCATTTTACTTCGAGACGTGTATTACTTATTTGTTTATAGATCAAAGTAAGGTAGTGTTCTACGAATCAATATACAAAAACTTAACGAAATTGTATAAAAACTTAGGTCTTACATCCGATACTTTACCAGGAATCGAGAAACCTCTATTCAACGTCTTAGGGCTTTATTTTCCAACAATGTACCTACAGACCAATGATTTAATATTTTTATGGATAATACTAAATAGCAATTTTTGAAAGAGACGGCGGACTTTGAATCAAGTTTACATTCTAATTTAACTCTAATATTTTGAAATATCTAAATATTATTTCTGACGTGTGTTATGTATTGAATAAACCCATTATACAATTTTAATAGTTGGCTACAGTAGGTAAGGCGTTGCGACGATAAGTCAAAACTTGGGTAAATATTCTTTCGCTTTTATACACGTAGATTAGGTACTTAGTAAAATTAGTAGAATAAATTTATGTTCTTCTAAAGTCGTAAGAAAAGTCTGTCCGACCTCTCAAACTTTTTGGCTATGAGGTGAATGTTCTGAAAGAAAACGTATTTTCCATGAGAAATGCTTGTATTAAAATATAAGAAACCAATTTAATTTTGTTTTTATTTTCACTTCTACGCATTTTTATTAGCAATGTAGATCCTACCTATATGTTCAACTCATCATGTCCTGAATTGTGCATTATTTTCCTGGCGTACCTCACACACTCAGTCCAATCTATATTCTAGATCCTAGGTTTATATAGGTATGCTACGATTCATAGACGCTTTGGCATCCGCTATGTAATAAGAATACATTTCATTCGGAGAAAAACCTTTTTTTCAGATTGTAAATATTTGTGTATATAGATTTTTTAATTCTATGAAAAAGCTTCTATTGTTTTCTTCTCTTTTATGTTTTTCTCGTTTTTCCCTCTATCTCTTTAGGTCTGGTTATGATTACTATTACTCTTACACTTGACACGAAATCTTACCGAAACAGATGATTAAAGTTATGTTATGTTTTTGCCCAAATAATCCACCCCTTTTCATCGTCATCATTACCCATCGTAGTTGTATCGAGATGTTTTCCATGTTTATTTACTATATACTGACGTAATACATACAGTAATCGATGCTATTTACTATCTCACAATAAATAATGCAAAAGGTGTGCGTCCACGCGTGAACTCGCAGTCACGTCGGGTACGACAAACGCTCGGTCGACACACTCACGACGATCGAAAATAATTAAATGATTAAAACATTCTCGGCTTAAAATAAATTTCACTGTTTATTACGGCTAGCGGCCTGGTAATTGCGGACTCTAGTTCGATGTGGGATTCCTAGATAAACTGATTTAGAAGTTATTTTAATTAATTACTGGCATTTAAAAATTGTATTAAGAGGAAATAAGTAAAAGAAAAGCTAACTGCATTAAACACTACATAATGTTGAAAGTTCGAGGACACAATCATTACAATTTATTATATTTAAATAGAGACTGTCCACCAATTCGCACTTGGCCAGCGTGGTGGACTATGGCCTAAACTTATCATTCATACCCGTGCCCAGCAGCGGGACAATAATGGGTTGACGAAAGAGAGAGAGAGGGAAATAAAGACTGAAATAAATTTATATTATATCATAAACATTCTGTGACGTATTAACTTACGAAACCAATACATCAACATTTCTAACCTATGTAACTATAATAAAGTGTAAAATTAAACTTATCTTGCCAGAAAACACTGACCATATCGAAAAGAAAATCAAACAGTTTAAAATTCACCCTTATAATGTGTTTTACAATCTCTTCTTTAATAAGAAATATCTGAGACTCTTTATTTGCACTTTAAACAATTTGCCTTTTCGCTGATTTATTTTAAAGTCCATTAAGCTTAAACATGGAAATAAAATCGCTCAATATAGAACCGATAGATTTAAAGCTTGCACCCGAGTTGTAAAGTCGAGAGCATGAAAATAATAGTCAGTGAGAATGCAGTTTGCACTTTTAAGGTTGCGAGGCCACTACCAGAAAGGCAATCATCGCAAGCGGTTCACTGCAACCGTAACCGGTTACACAGTTTTCGTCCTTTTTATTTATGACATAAAAGTCATATTAGTATGCAGGGTGTGCAGTAAGAGTTGAATCCGAAGTGTTCATTGTACCGTGTTGCAGTGAAACCTGACGACTTGCGACATGGGGCATGAGCAGAATGCACAAACGTTTGCGGCTAAATTTTGCAAAAACAATGGTGTTACAAAACATTGCGGTTTTGCTTTATGATGGAATGTGACAGAATTGCAAACTTCAGGTATTTGGGACGGGCAAAAAGTGTTGGAGCTTTTTATAGCCGCATAGATGGAATCTGACTCACAGCTGCTTCTATGTATATAATTTAGCAACTTTTTTTTTTTTTTTTATTTGACTGAAGTAGCAAACGAGCATGCAGTCCACCTGATGGTAATTAGTCACTGCCGCCCATGGACATCTGTAATCAACTTCATATAGAACACACAGATCACAGATGCGTTGCTACTCCCGAGGACTATGATGGTCGCCTCATGTAAAAGTGTGCCGGCAACCACACCCTTCTATCGAAACGCAAGAAATGCTTCACGCTAGAAATAGGTGTGGCGGTGGTACTTCCCCGGTCGAACTGCACTGGTTCTACCACTGCAAAAGAGACTACCACCACGTTGTAGAGACTCTAGTCTCTCACTGCTAGGTATGGATATTCTCTCAAAGTCAGATATATCCTAAGGGCGGAGGTGAGCAGGGGTTTATGAATTTTTAGCAGAGAGGGGGGACATCCTTTTTTAGCAACGCTAAACGCTAGAAATTTATTGCATAAGATTTTTATGGAATGTCGAGGGTAAAGGGCAGCTGCGGCCGGAATGCTAGTTGGTGACAGAATATACTGTGGTCCATCTCAAAGAATTCGTCCCTTTAGTCGCACATGGTCACTAGGTATCCTAGTACTTAATGTTCTACTTATTTAGTTTGTTGCTTTCATTACATACGTAAATACACAGATTTATATTTACATTCAATCTTCAAACTTTTAACAACGATTAAGTACCTAAAGAACTTAGCAGTCAAACATGTATTTGTAATAATTTTAACAAATATAATATTAGTAATTACATCCCTAATTATACAATTTTTCCGTACAATGAAATGAGACGAGACACGCAAAGAAGTAATTTGTGGAAACTCGATATCATTATTTATTCAAGCTGTATAATCTGTATAATTTAACTTTGTAGCTAACTTTTATTACTTTTGCTAAACTTTAAATTGAATTCTAAATAACCGTTGACTTTTATATGAAATAATAATATTTGTTACATTATATGTACAGCATATTTCGTCGTATAAGTTATTAATTGTACAGGGAGTTGTCAAAGAAAAAATATATTTTCCAAATACTACAACAAGATATACGTAATTATTTCAACGTAACACTCTAGCGTAACCATTTCCGTTTCAAAAAGTTGTTTATCTTTTGACGTGCCTAAAGAAATTACCCTTCAAAAATTTCATAATAATTTATAAATTGAAATATCGCGATGTACCCAGATATATCGAAAATCGGCGCCGACAGGTGATCGACATCTCTATAACCGCACCCGGTGCACTTTCTGTTCTAAAGGCGCTTATCGACTGCACCATCGCGATCGAACGGATATGCATGACTCACCTGAACGTAGCGCCGAAATATCCGGAGTCGGACCTCACGTTACAACTACTCCGCCAGAATACAAAACTAGTTGATTAAAGGTGTTGTAATTGTCATGTTACGAATTATCTTCAATTAAATTCACTGTTGTACGTTATTCACTTTAAATTCATCGCACATACGATGTTTTTCTTAACGAGACTTGTCATGTCAAAGGGCAGATAAAGGTATTTATTACCATGCTTCTCGCCAACAAAATGTCTTAAATCGGATTTGAACAGTAAAATGTTGTGTTGAATCAAAAATAAAAAAGTAAATCTAATTTGTAGCAGCAGTAAACCGATTAAAATTGCATGTCGAAAGTTTCGTACGATGCCAAAATAAACAATTCATTTTGACGTCTTTATAAAACTTGAAAAGTTGTTTAAACATCAATAACCCCAAGTTCCTTTCATGTGTATGCTTGCTGATATTAAGAAGTAAAACTACTTGTTAAATTTTATTGCGCACGACTGTACCTACTCTACACCACACTACACTACCTACTCATTTAAAAAATTACGATTTGTCGCACTGAACTTACAAAAATAATAATATTTAAATAGATCTAAGTTAAATCATTTGCGACAATGTATATATTAATAATTTACAGTCACATACGATACGGTCCCGGATACGATCCCAAGCTAGACAAAAATCTGAATGTCTAATTTAGATTTCCGACCTATTCAAGAGTTTGCGTATTCGTCAATGTGAGTATTCATAGTACCTACACATAGTTCAAGAAATATAATCCAGTATGAGGCTACATGTGTATAATGATACTGTGTATAAGATATGATCACTAAACAATCAATTGTACAGGGGTCGATTTAATTAGATAAATGTTCTTTAATACTTTAATACTTACCGAATCAAATCAAATCTTTTAAAACTCGTTTGTTAAATTGTTAGACTTTCGTCAATCATGAGCTTAATAATGTATGTTATCTTTCATCTCTAATGCATATCGTGCTATTAACGACCGACTTTTGGCCCTTAACGTCATTATAATTTGGGCGTCGATTGACCTGATTACTATCATTATAAATAGCTGTCGAATTCGTGTAACAGAACCATCCGGTGAAAAAACCACTATCCTATTCTGATCCGTGGAAATTCTGTATGTATGTTTATATGCATCTCTGTCTGTGCTATATTTATCTCGCAAGATGCAGTTTCCGGTCCTACATATCGGCCGAGTCTGGTTCAGATGCAGCGCAACACCCGAATCAAAAATAAAAATTTGCAGGAATTTATCAAAACCGCTTAAAAATATAACTGAAGTATTATATAATTTATACATGAAAACAATTCAAATAATCCGTAACTAGTGAATAAAGTTGACTTTTATATTTTTTATTTTTATTTTTTACATAACTTAAGCATATTCAAGGTGGTAGAAGCAGTGTAGTTCGACCGGGGAAGTACCACCGTTGCACCTATTTCTAGCGTGAAGCATTTCTTGCGTTTCGATAGAAGGATGTGGTTGCCGGCACACTTTCACATGAGGCGACCATCATAGTCCTTGGGAGTAGCAACGCATCTGTGATTGACTGTTCTGTATGTAGTTCATTACAGATGTCCATGGGCGGCAGTGACCACTTACCATCAGGTGGACTGCATGCTAGTTTGCTACTTCAGTCAGATAAAATAAAATATTTTAACATACTGTACTCTAAGATATAATCTTACCCAGATGTATATTAGAAAAGTAATCTCGAACTTTACTAAGTTACGCTTTTATGTTCAAACTTATACTTTATGCAGTTCATCTGATGTGAACTGAAACATGAACATAGGAGTTTTTGAACTTTGTACTTGAAGTTGATTACAGCTACGGAGTTATCCAAAGAAAACGTTGATAGTTGAAACACTTTTTGCTCCAGCGCTATTTCAAGCCAGAACACAGCTGCTAGAATGCAGGAATAGATGCGCTGGCTTTACCCTCAAACTATGAACTGTTTTAATTAATATATTATATCATCATGAGTACAACGTAAGATGATCTAATAATTCGATAACTTAGAAATTAGGCTATCTTATCAAGGAAACTTTGTTACTTATTATTTTATTACCAAAGCAAGTGGTATATCAGCACACAATTTTGGGAGTCACGTTAGTACAAATGTGCTTAATGAATAAAATTCGTGGAACAAGTAATGGAACACGTGTTATCGCCGTCTGCAATCTGCAGTTGACTAACGTATGTAGAGCTTATTTATAAGGCGATTCTGAAGTCATTACAAATTCGGTGTAAATTAACGACGTCATTGTTTACCCCTTTGTTGTCTAATTAATCTTTGTTGTCTCCCATCTTTATATTGAGTATGTTGTAGCTAGTTGCATTAATAAACACAATTTCTACACTCACAGCCTCACAGTAATTTTTTCCTGTGTTGTGGGTGCCTCTGAACATACAGAGACGAGTACACAAACACTCAGACCCAGAACAGAAATCTTGATTCATTACTCGGATATCTGTCTGGCCGGGAATCGAACTCAAAACCCACTGCGTGTCAGATCAGTATGATGACTGCCGCGGGGGCGTCGACTTCGAAGGAATCCCCCTATTTTTTTATAAGCTGTATCAAGCGCTGCTATATTCGCTATGAAAAAATAGTATGGTAAATGAGATGCACGTATTTGAGGTTTCCGAACTTAGATAGGTACTTCAATCGTATCGATAACTCATATTGTGGGCCACTGAGACCATTTACCATCTTATACATGGTGCTTATTTGCTTCTTCTATATGTAAATTAACTGATGATAGACTAGTCTACAGACTAGACACAACCTTAATTAACCACAACAATGTATAGTAATACAGACAAGTTGATATAACTGTATGATGTATTTGGATGTTGTTTTATTGTGAACAATGCGACACTTATTAACAGATCCAGAGAGGGTTTTATTTGCAGCCTAATTTGAGTCTGCACGTCAGAGCAGAGCTATGACGCGTCTATTTCGAGATGGAAATGCAAATTCTAATCGATGAACGCCCGAATAAGCAGGAGATGAATAGTCCTTTGACCAATGAATATATTATACACTGGCTGTGCCCCGTGGTTTGATCCACGTTTTAAAAAAGGTCACAATTTAAAATTTGATTTCAAATACAGATAGCAAAATCTAAAAAATATAATTATTTTTACGTATTCCCAGTCCGCCAACTATTTTTTAACAAATATGTTTTATATATGTATGCTATGCAATGACTATGCTACGGCGGGTAACCGCTGGATTTAGATGGCTCAGGACCGGTCGAAGTGGCGCAGATTAGGGGAGGCCTATGTCCAACAGTGGACTTTCAAAGGATGGATGGATGCTATAAAAAGAAACGCTAAACTTTATTTTAAATTATATGTTAGGGTTGTTTCAGAATTATTGCATTCATGCCTAGAAATCATTATGATAACATAATACCTCGTATGGATTATATTATCGAACATGTATCACTGTAACGTAATTCAATGCTTAGTAACCACAAAACAATAATAAGATAAAGTTGAATTTCAGGAAATATTAGCTATTCCGCTGACTGTGCTAATAAGAAATGATCAATATCTATGAGTAACAATGTTATAGAATAATAGCACACTTTTCAATTACACGTACGTGACATGACTCAACAATTCGGAAGTAAAAGTTGTGTGATTTTTAATTAATTGATTCATATTTCTGTTTTTTCTATATTTCTTTATTATCTATATTTCTTTGTTTTCTGTTTCTCTGGGGATAGTACTTCATGCTTTTGTACCTTCATAGGACCTCGATTTGATACGTACTACAACGAAAATCTCCCTGACTATAGTTGGTGTAATTTGCGACGATGTATGTCACGGAATATACAAGAGCAGAAACAATATTGTGATATCCTTCCTAAACCACTTGTCTAATCAAATAAGTCTGCGCAACATCCCACAGAGAATTTAACATTGTATTAATGTTTCTAATTATCGATAGTTATCACCTAATACATTTTATTGTAATTTTGTAAATCTAGTTTATATTAGTGTCATATCCATGATAAAACGAAAATGACAAAGCACAGTATTAAAATATTTTTCGCAGAGTCTAGAATACCTAACACAAGCACACTACCTAAGTTTTGACTGTAATTCCACTCTCATTATTATGTCTCAATCTGTGTCGACTGAGGTTTACATTAAGTGTTTATCGTGTCAGTGTTAATAGATTTATATATGAATTATATAGATATATTCCTTTAAATAGTTCTGGTAATTTTTTTCTCGTCAACCCATTATTATTGTCCCACTGCTGGGCACGGGTCTTCTCGCATAATAAGAGTTTTAGGCCACAGTCCACCGCGCTGGCCAAGTGCGAATTAGTGGGTAAAATGTTTAAAACAACTTTATTACGTTTTAAATAGATTTTCTCTTAACGTTTATTATTAATAATAAGACAAATGATAAAAACGGCTAAAATCCATAAAATTACTTCGACACTTATTTCTAGCGGAAGCAGTTTTTGCATTTCTCACTTTTATATGAGGCGACCATCTCAGCCCTCAGGAGTAACAACTCGTCTCTGATTGGCTTCAGAGAGAACCCCTGTTGTATGTGAACTAGTTTACAGATGTTCATGGACGGTAGTGACCACCGTCAGGTAGACTGCATGCTCATTTGCTACTTCAATCGTTTTTTTTTTTATTTGACTGAAGTAGCAAACGAACATGCAGTCCACCTGATGGTAATTAGTCACTGCCGCCCATGGACATCTGTAATCAACTTCATACAGAACATAGGTTCCATCTGAAGTCAATCACAGATGCGTTGCTACTCCCGAGTATTATGATGGTCGCCTCATGTGGAAGTGTGCCGGCAACGACACCCTTATATCGAAACGCAAAAACTGCTTCACGCTAAAAATAGGTGTGATATGTGATAAAACAAATCCAGTTCTTGGAGCCACTTTAAACAATTTTCACGAAAACTGGACACACACAATCGGTTTATTACGGATGTGGTCCAAATATGAGCGAGCATGTAGCGTCGTACAATAAAACATATAACAGAGATAGGACTAGCGATAGGCATAGCGGCTCAAATTTGGGTCAATGACGATGACCTACACGGTTCACTGTGAATACAATTTTCGCCTTTGTTTTGTGCATATTTCGCTTTACTAGTCAATTTGTGTTACATGCGATTCACGGCTGAATTTTTATTAAGTTTGCTTACTTTGTTATTATTTATTTCGTAAACAATATAATTTTGAGTGTTTTTAATTGTTATAGCGATCTCTGATCGCAATACGAGCATAAAGAATTCAAAAGTCAATTGACAAAAGAGTACCGATGAGTTAACGTCTTTGTCTATACATGTATGTATTTCAAGAATACCTAATTTTGTGGTGTAATCAGTATCATAATAACTTATATCCATATCTTCGAATAAAATGACTAAAACACACCAAATTATTATGTATTAGTAAATAAATCTGCCTAAAAAGCAAACTTTGCGTCATTTCACCGAAGTGCTTGGCAAATAAAAAGTCACAAATGTAAACTATGACTAATTCTGACTGCGCCGAGTGGTTTTATTGTAAGAACACTTGTAGTGAGAGTAACAGCACTTGCAACCACGCTTGACAATTCAAATATATTTAGACCGCGCAGGGCAATCGTAATGTAGGCATTAGTGATGTAATGGTTATCCGCATTCGAATTCGCAAATATTCGTATGTTTTTAGATCGCATTCGCTGGAATTGTGCGAATATTGATTGCCAGTGCTTTGCAAAACAATTTCGAAAAATCTTTACAACTTTAAGCGGAACTGCAATTTATCAACTGTGGGGCCTGACATAGTAATGTGTGTGTCGCTCGTTGGAGCCAAATAACTGAGCATGAAAAGCTAGTCCTTAGCTAGCGGTTGTAGTGTGAACACGTGCCCATACACGGTAATAAACGGTAAATAAACGTTGTGAATACGGACTTGTTTATATATTGCCTACACAAGCCATATTAATAATGACTCAACAGTGGTGACCCCGACCACCTCCTGTTAAACCTACATCCTCCGGCCTCCTGTATCAAAAACTGAAAATGAAAAATATTCGCATTCGCATTCGCGAATGTCCAAACAATAACTTTCATACATCACTAGTATGCATGTATGTATTTGTGGACAAAACATAAGTGCCTGAACGTGAGAAAATATGGAATAGAAACAGCCCCTTAAATACTTTGCGAATAGAATAATAAATAACGACTACAAGTTATTTCGTTCTATTTATTGTCATTATCCCGTTCATTCGCTTTGTCAAAATGTCACACTGGCGCAAGTTATGACCATTTTGAAGTAAGAAAGTAAGAACCTACTAGATTTTAGTTTTTTTTATACTAATAGGATAAGGTCGTTTTGATGCCAAACCGATGCCTTTACTTAATTCGTAATACATATAACTCACTTAAACGTCAACAAACTACAATCGCTTCGAAAGGTGTTTCTCAATTGAGAAGTAGCGGCGCAAGATACTCATAAAGTTGACAATGTAACACAGACACCGTTCATGCAATGAGACTACTGATCATTTGTAGGATATAAATAATTATCATGGAAATAATATGTAAAAATGTAAGCAAAGAAAACAAAAAGTACAAAAAAATGACAACCCGCGTGGCAGAGCGGTTACCATAACGGTCTGACTCGCAATGGGTCCCGGGTTCGATTCCCGGCCAGACAGGTATCTGCATGATGATTTAAGATTCATGTTCTGGGTCTGGGTGTTTGTGTATTCGTTTTGTGCGTCCATGGTACCCACGACACAGGAGAAAATCCTAGTGTGGGGCTATGAAGATAGAAAGCGTGTTGTAGCGAATACACGTGAAATACTTCAAAATTTTGTAAGATTTGTATTTACAGATTATAGGTACAGCACCATTGTTATTTAAAGACGCGAAATTACTTATTGTATAGCTGCAAGGAAGTGTTTATTTTCGAAACCCGTGAAAAATTGTTTAGAGTTTAAATGGAGTAGTTATTTACGCGGTATCTATTACAAGCCCGGCTAGCTCAGTCGGTAGAGCATGAGACTCTTAATCTCAGGGTCGTGGGTTCGAGCCCCACGTTGGGCGACTAATTTTATACTTATTTTTATTAATTTATTTTAAATCAGATATATTAAGACCATCATCCAAATAAAAAGAAGTTATGACATGACATTTAATTTAAGAGCACAAAGAGATCAAAGATTTTTTTTCAATTCGTTAAGTCGTCGAAGCGTGGTACCAAATCTTTGTACTAATATAATTTTCCTGATAAAGGGATCTTGATTTAAAATTTCGATTGATGTGTTGATAAATTTAAACATGATTAAAATATGATATTGCATTTAACCAATTAAAATCAAATAAAGTGTTAGTATTTTTAAAATATCCGCTTTATATAATGTCTCTTATTATTTCTTTAAGGACATAAATATCGTTCTGGGGCCTTTTAAAAAGGATAACTTTATTAATGTGCCGAGTTTTTTGTTACATAACTATATTTATGAGCAATATACACAACAAAGGCCATTTTATATCGCCTCACCAACAAATCTCAAAATAAAATATTTCAGGTGAAAAAGTCAATGAAAAAAGACTTTTAGGATAAGTATTTCTATACGTAAGGAAACTTAATAGCACAAAGTTTCAAAGTACTTAGTTTCTAATTACCCGCTCATTCACGGTGATAGTAATAGATAAGAACTGGGCGCAGAGATAAAATCTTACGTAACTTGTAGTGAAATGTAGGGCTACCAGTATGAATAGCATTTAGGGCGTGTTCGTTATACATTAAACGCTTTTTACACTCATAGCCCCACAGTAGGATTATCTCCTGTGTCGTGGGTGCCATGGACACACACAAAGACGAATACACAAACACCCAGACCCAGAACAAGAATCAAAACTCATCATTCAGATACCTGTCTGGCCGGGAATCGAACCCGGGACCCACTGCGTGTCAGACCGCTATGGCAACCGCTGCGCCACGCGGGTCGTCACTGACAATTGACGGTGTAAAATAGTTAAGATTCAGATAGTAGCAGACTATTAAATAATTGTATTGTTTATTTAACACTAGGGCATACCCGCGGCTACGTCTGGATACAGAGAGAATATTAATAATATTATGTTCCAATCTAGATCATGTACCACTGTAGTGTATTTACACGTATTTAAATGAACACATCGGGACAACACTTTTTTATTTAAGTTGATTTCTTCTGCATTTTGTATAAAATATAATTTACTAGTTGACCCGGCGAACTTCATTCCGCCTAAAACTCAAAAATCTAAAATTAGCAGTGTTCCTCCACTATATTATGCATGTAAAAACCTTCCTCTTGGATCACTCTATTATAAAACTTCTTTAAAATCCCTAGTCTAGTTTTAAAGCATACATAGGGACAGACATCGGGAAGGGACTTTGTTTTATACTATGTAGTGATATAAAATATATGCTTACTTTTATTTTGATAAAACCTTTAAAGAGTATTGTTCTAATAAATACAAAATATTAGGCATTTACTTTCCTGCCTCTTTCATTTTGTCTCTCTCAAAACTAGGCGATACCTGAAGGGTACTCAACCTCGCTATTCCATTTCAGAATATTAATCGTTACCAATTCATATTTGGGATTCAGTTAGTCAAATGCAGGTGTGCGGTAACATTGCGTTACCTAACATTGCACCCAGTTGGTGTACGGTTAACTAATAAATTCCGGCAAGCCGTAGTCACCTAGCTAACTAAAATAACCCGACAATGAGAGAACGTTAAATTTGTAGAGGTCGCATTTAGTGTTTGCATATATTACATATCCTCTATTTATCTAGTTAATAGTCTATAGATTTAATAAAAATAGATATGGCTTTTTTGATGCTACTGAACAAAGATGTACCAAAAACGTATTTCACAACATTCCCTCTCTAAATAGATATTTAGAGATCCACACGTGCTCGACTAGAAACTTTTGTGTTAACTAGTTTTGTCCACCAATTCGCACTTGGCCAGCGCGGTGGACTATGCCCTATAACTCTCTCATTCCGAGAGAAGACCCGTGCCCAGCAGTGGGACAATAATGGGTTGACGACAGCTTTCGCCTAGTGGTCTCAATTAGACCAAAGTACCAAAATAAATGCAAAATAAAATCTGTAACAAACCTAAAAAATACTCGTCGTTTTGTCTTAGTAATTTTATTTAGTTTTTAGTTTAGCAAATTTAGCATAGGAAATTAGATAGACTTTATAGAAATTGATAACGAAAAAAGATCTTTCGATAAGGAGGATGACCTCTTTAAGATGTTGCAGGACGGGCGCATGGATCTTCATTCTAAAACGTTGCTGTGTTACCGATATGCATAGTTATCAAAACACTACAAGCATTTTGATCACTGTGCATATCGCATTTTGGTTTTTGGGAGTCCGAACCTCTTAAGAACCTTATTGGATCCGCCAATGACTAAAAGGAATTAAAAAAACCAATCCATCACAAACGAAGCTCAACGCTTGAGTTGAACACACTAAACGAATACGTTAATGTCATATCTATTACTAATGTATTTGCGATAGGCATCAATAACCAATTCGGTTGCACTCATCGGCAGCTGCACTAACCAGTTAATATTTATCTGGAACAAGCTTTAATATTCCATCGATATGATCGTAATAACATTAAGATGTCCTATTTCGACCCAATCGATTTATGAATGGGTTTTATTGCTCTAATTACCCGATGATTTATACCTACTGGACTAGATTAATAGTAGTACAGCTATCTAATAGTAATGATATACTGCTAAACCTTAGAAACAAACTTGATGTTTGTATATTGTAAGATACCAAATTGCATTAAGAAATGTGCATACAAACTACGTATTTTGCTTACCACGCTTATGCAAGCTTGAAGATGCAAGCTTTTGTCTTCCTGCCATCCGTCTATCACATGTGAACGTCACGAAAGGAAGTTAATCTAAATAGTAAAAGTAAAATGTAAATATTTATAATCATCACGTAATAAAATATCGTAAAATTTAATCCTGAAATGGGTACATTACATAATTATCGATAACGGTGTGGCATAACCTCAAGGAATATTCGTATGTACCTATATATATTTATACCTTTGACGCATAGCAAATTTGTTTTTATCAACAGAAACGTATTGAAAATAAAATACGAAATCATAGAGATGACAACCCTGATACAACTATCTGAATCAGCTTTAACATTTCCCAGTAATCTCAGTAACAAAAAACTAATTAGGTACTCGAACTAAAACTGATTTTTTCTTTAAGAATTCACTTAGAATTTGAAAATATATCTGTAAGCCTGCAAGCGTACAGAATTTCTCACTAAAAGCTCTTCGAATAAGAAGGAAATGAATGTCGTTCATAGATATCTATAAAACATGAGCACGTGCAGGCGATGCGGCCGACAATGGGCATCCTTCGTGTGCAGGATACTCCCTCGCAAACGATCCAAGCGCCTTTGTTTCCACGCCACACGCAAACCACGTGTGATCCTATACCTCTATGTATATGCCCGTATAACATCGTTATAATCATTTATACTTCTAGGTGAATTACCCGTGCTTCGTTGTGGGACATAAATTTTACAAAAATAGTCGCCGTCTTAAAATGGTGCAATATAACGAAATCAAAAGTAGTTTATAGACTGACCAGAAAAATAAACAACATCAATATAAACTTCCATGTAAATCGGACAAGGGGTTCTTGAGTGACTAAGAAACAGATTGTGGCAACTCATCAAGAGATGGCGCTACTAGTATTCTGAAACACGCTTTCGAAGTATTCTCAATACCCCGCGTATATACAAGTTCCGAACAACGTCTGTCGGAGCACGGCCGCTTCCCAGGCATGATCACCTCGCCTGGTAATCTCTCTTTGCCAAAAAACAAACACACACCGTTATTTTTATATATGAGTATAGTATAGGTTAAAGTGGTCAACTAGTTAAACCCCATCGGTTGTGTGGTCACCGATCAATTCTATCTTCCAGTTTTTGCCACTTTTTAACCGACTTCCCAAAGGAAAGAGGTTATCTATTCGTCACGTATATTTTTTTTTTTTTTTTTTTATGTATGTTCGGGCGAAATGGCTAGAAATCGTCGACCTACCGACACGATTCATACGACATTGTATGCGACTAGTTTCACAGGCAGTCCCATATTGAGGAAAATGAAAACCTTCCGGCGGTTTTCCCGGAAAATTGGAAAATGTCGGTTTCTTAAAATCTTGAATAACTTGGGTGTTTATAAACCGATTTCCATTTTCTTTCTTTCATTTGATAGGAAATTTTGTCACGCAACTTTTTCTCTTGGACATGGGTATGCTGTGATGCTTAACTCTTTGAGTTATGGGGTGAAAACCACCACCACTCCTCAAGTTTTTTACATAATTTGAGATAACTCGGCTTCTGCCGAATCGATTCTTATGAAACTTGGAATATGTATTATATATCTATGCTTATATAGGTTGACGAAAAATTTGACCTTCAACTCTTCGATCCTGATGATGCAGGGTTACAGCTATCCTAAACTATAACATTAGCTATTTGGTGCTTACATATATGTAACAAGACTACTAAGCAGAGACATGTGATGAAAATTTGACCTTCAACTCCTCAATCCTGATGATGCAGGGGTGCCTCAAGCCTAAACCATTGGGGTTGACCATTTGGTGCTTATGGGTATGTTATAACAATACTAAGCAAAGACATATTATAAAAAAAATGACCTTCAACTCCTCAACCCTGATGATGCAGGGTGCTGTAAGCCCAAGCCGTAGGTGATGGCCATTTAGTGCTTACGGATATATGATAAGATAGCAAGGCAAAGATGTACGATGATAAATTTGATCTTCAACTCTTCAACCCTGATGATGCAGGGGTACTGCAGGCTTAAACCATAAACGTTAGACATTTGTTGCTCACGGATTTGTAATAACATTGCTAAGCAAAGGTATACGACGAAAAATTGGACCTTCAACTCCTCAATCCTGATGATGCAGGGGTATTGAATGCCTAAGCCATAAAACTTAGCTATTTCAATCTTACGCATTCAAAATGATATTTAAAAAAATGTAAGGTAAAATATTAGAAAAATGGTTGTATACGGTGGAAAATTGGACCTTCAACTCCTCAATCCTGATGATGCTGGGGTGCTTCAAGCTTAAACTATAGGCGTTAGCTACATGATCGCTACGTATATCTGATAAGATTACTAAGCAAAGATATAAGATGAAAAATTTGACCTTCAACTCCTCAACTCTGATGATGCAGGCTTACTTCAGGCTTAAACTATAGGCGTTGGCCATTTGATGCTTATGGGTATGTAATATATTTACAAAGCAAAGACGTATGATAAGAAAATTGACCTTCAACTCCTCAACCCTGATGATGCAGGGTACTGCAAGTTTAAACCATAAGCATCGGCCATATGGTGCTTACGTATATGTAATGAGATTACTAAGCAAAGATATGACATGATAATTATGACCTTCAACTCCTCAACCCTGATAATGCTGGGGTCCTTCAAGTTTAAACCGTAGGCATCGGCCATATTGTGCTTACGTATACATAATGTTGTTGTTCACAATACCAACAATGAGTTTCGGAGAGGATATAATTATGATCAAAAATTCCACTTTGAATACAATTACCTGAAAGATGCAAGAGTACTACCAACCTTTTTAAATTGGATGGGTTATTTTTATCAGTATCAGTTGAATTATACTCTTAGTTATAAGGTTTATATTACTTTTTCTACTTTAAATATTGATAATTAGGTCTATTCTTTAAATAAATGTTTACTCAGAAAAAGTTGTTTTATTCGGTTAGGTTAGGTTCGAACAGATTTTTCCAATTCAGAATCTAAGGGAGGGGGCGCGGTAGCGCCCCCGACCGGTTGTGTCAAAGAAGTCTATTTTTATATGATGACGTCAGCATATAATTTTATTCATCCGAAAATCGGACGAATAATTAATTTTATTCATCCGGTTAGCGGACGACTAGCAACAGCCATAACTGATTTTATCGTGACTGAAAAGCGTGAAAAAAAAATTTTTAAACAAAAAATACAACCGACTTCCATGCCACATAAAAGTAAAAAATAATTTAAATACATGTTGGTTTAGAGCAAACACAGTTCTTAGTACATAGTCCCGAAGTCGGCGCTCACCATATTTTGCTGGATCATGACGAAACTACATGTATCTTATATGAGCGCCGACTTCGGGACTATGTACTAAGAACTGTGTTTGCTCTAAACCAACATGTATTTAAATTATTTTTTACTTTTATGTGGCATGGAAGTCGGTTGTATTTTTTGTTTAAAATTTTTTTTATAACACTACGGTAAATTGTAAGATTTATTTCTCAAAGTAATTTTATTGAACAATCAAAATCTTGGGAAAAACTTATAGTTCAATACTTTTGTAAAAATGACCTCTATTTTTACTTCGTTTTGTTAATCTTAACATACCTTCTGCTTCTTTACACTGTGTGCCTGTTCGCTCCAATAAATTATTATATCGTATCATATTTTACTCTGATATATGATTTGTTTCTAAAATACGTATGTTGATCTAAACAGTACAAGTCGGACACGCCTATGTATATGCTATGTGAGCTTTAATTATTTGATCCCGTTACAGATACATTACTACTCCTGAAACCATAGGACGGCGAATATCTGCAGGAGACCATCAAACTATCATATTTAGAGTTAATTGTTGTCCATGTATAGCAAACAGTGACTGCATCACATTTCTCCGGATTCTAAGGAACTACGAACCAAACTATGTATTACGTATAGGTACTACCTACCTTAAAACTCAGATTTATTATATCGTGTAACGCAATCTTTGAGCGCAATTTTGACCAACATTGATTTATCGGATTAATTAGAATTTTTGCATACTTATCAAAGACTGACGACAATGCTATAATATGAAAAAAATCATCCCGTTATCTTTACTAGGATCTTCAAATGCGTGTTTTATTAAACTATTATTTTTGTACAATTTCTTAAAACCACCACCGTCAACTTATTGATTACATTAAAACTTTATGTAAGACTTACGTAGTGTGTGTGAGCAACTTCGTAAGTACTAAATGAAAGGAAAACCGATGAAAGAGGTTGGATCATAGCATCGCCTACGCGGCAATAAGTTATGGGACAGGAAAGTGAATGTAGTGTAATTGCACATTTTATGCCAATACGCACGTATTGCAATGGTGACCCAGCAAGAATGAATAGTAATAACCTGAAATATATTTCATATTACCACTGCTTTATGCGTCAAGCGTCCTTAACAATAAATATACATTCATAGCAAAGATTCCAGTTAAAAGCCTGGGATTTTTCAAGATGGAACAGAATGGAGCCATTGTTGTAATGGTACGGCCCATAATGATCTACATTTGAGTGTAATCTGGCGTCTTACAGACTTTTTCAATTGTATGTTTTAATCGTGAATATTAAATATGGATTTAAAACTAATTATGACTGTTTAAAAATGGATGGCTCGTATGCTATGTATGTATGTCATATTCATCTTCAACACGGATACACTACTCACATATCTAGTTAAACAAGTAAATATAGTTTTAGTTAACAAATATCTTTATTGTATGTTACAACAAATTTATATATTTTATACTTATATCTGATTTATTTCAATGGAACCGTTCGTTTTAGGAAACTGTGACATATTGACATATTGTAGGCGTAAACATACAAAATGAATAGTACAGAACGACATTGTACGATGGTTGGAGCGTTATGATGCAATAGAGTTTTGATGTATTATCTACTTCTGTGTAGATAATCTATATTTTTTCCTCAAGAACCACTGTAATGCTCCTAGCATTTTTATTTTCTTCTACCCCAATTCGTAAATGAGATTACTAATATCATTCATGAATATTGTATTAGGCGTGCTCAATATCCCGCTCGACTCTAAAAATATGATGAGAGACGCCCTGAATAAATGACAGATTAATTCAGAAGAAATCAGTGAAGATTATTATGATATTACCATATGGAAGATAGTGAAAATCTTTGTAGAATTCAATTATAAATAAAATGGTTCACTAACGGGAAATATTTATGAAAAAACTTATATCCTGAACGATTTATAAAGTAAGATTTTTTACGATTATATCAAAATCTCATCTCCATTTATCGAGTTTCGATTTTCAAAAAAAAGCATTTTTGACCGTCAGGTAACAATTCTGAATTAATTTAATAAAATAACCATTTAACTAGTGATTAGTGAATCAATTGACATTAGGTAGACATCATATGCATTAGGGGTGTTTATATTATTAGTCATGTAATAAAAATTATCATTTTCGTCATTTGTAATCAACTGACAAAGACAACTGTTAATCATAATCATGTAAAGGCTAATCTTAGTCTTTACGTCATCAAACAAGAAGTAAGAAACTGCTTTAATGAATAGCTACTTTTAGTGGAGTGTTGTTAGTTGAAAAAGCACTAAAAGCTTTCCATTCACGGCGTTAACGCATCGTAAATTATAAATATTTGAATAAACCTATTAACATCTCCAGACGATTAAAGAAATTTACACCACATGTGTTGCAAAAAGTGTATTTATGAATGTATCCATAATTACAGCGATGAACGGTTGCACATTACATCGCGATGGTCCAGTTATCACTCATAAGTTAACACAAACACGACCTAGTTGCGCCGGTGCAGGAAGCTGCCTACCATCGCGGCCGCGCGGTGTTTTAACTGTAATCAAATTTGGTTCAACTCTGATTCCAGTGGGCTGAACTTTTTCCTTTATAATTTAAATTTTGTTTGATAGGCTGATAGATGCTGGCATTATATGTTACATAATTTTTTGCGTTAATTGTATTCTCGAGCCTACATTTAGTTACACCTGCCATAACCAATTTCAAGGGATCTTATGTTATGTTGATAGGGTAAACAAGCTTTTTGCTTCTTATAGTAAAGCTGTGGATACCATATAAAATTCAATTAATGTTTAACTTCAAACAAATTACTTTTTTCTTAACCTTTAGCTCTTGATTGATTTATTGAGTTTAAAGCTTGAAACACTCAACTTAAACTTAGTTTACGCTTGTGATTTCTCGTTGGAATTTCAAGATTAAATTCCCCAAATGGACGGATAGGATATCTTCCCGAGTCATGGAGTATTAGAAGACGCTCAAGGAACGCCTCCCACTCGTCACTTAGCCCATTAATCTCCACACAAACGGTCCGTCCGTCTGTCACTGCCAGTAATCTAATACGACACGCCAGCTTTTTGTCCCTGTATTACTTGCATTCTAGAAATAAAATGGCCGTTAATCCGTCAGAAGATAACGGCGCCTTTTAAGACGGAATTGAACATTCTGCGGATAAAAGGAAGACGTTCCTTTCAAAGTTAGAACGTCTGCAAATTGGTTTTTACTTTATTCGAGATATAATAGTTGATCTTTGCTTAACAACCTATTTAAGATCCCACTGCTAGGAAATCTCCAATCACTGGGGTCATAATAATAACCCACAATGCTGTTCCATGGAGAATGCGTCCGTAACTTTGCTTAACTAGCGTCGTGCTTGTATAAAAAGATAAGTATGCTCCCATTATATCACCCATACACGCACTCGTACGCCCACGCAACGTAATTTATGTAGATAAATAAATTCTTTTAACAACACTCTCAACACTTCTTATTTTGTTTTGCATAAAATAAACCTCGAACATATCTATTTAAGGCGCAGAAAAATGGTTGAGCTTAACAATACTGAATTCAACAGATACGGATCCAGATAGCACACAATGAAATAATGGTCTCAGTTTCCGGCTACGGCCAGACGGACGCAAACCTTCGAATAGGGCGGGTTTGCTTATTATGTGAGTCGCATCACGAGTGACATGGACAGAATAGAAATACACCTTCGCAAGATTATGATATTACAGTACGGGGTCATCCATAAATCACGTCACACGAATTTTATGGTCTTTTCCTGCCTCTTTTCTTATATGGACAAACTTTATTTTGCCTTGTCTGGTGACTAGACTAACTTGTTTCATGTTTACTGATACCCTTAACCTACGTCTGTGACATAATTTACCGATGCGCCTTAAATCAATAAAAATATTGGACTTACGGCTGATTGATGTGCACTGCGCCCTTGTCGCGATCTGGCCGGCGCCGCAGCACTTGTAGTCACCAACAGTAACAAGAGTCCTATCACAGTGAGGACGGTCGACACACGCACATTCATTGTCCTCCCGATCGTATCCATACACTCCCGCGAATCCCGCGCGCATTTACATTTCAAATCAGCGGCCCGCCTTGAGCACCCATATACGACGACCTGCACCCTCCTCCTGATAATCGATTCCTTTCCGTATTCGTCTTCTTTCTTATGCAACCCATACGCTATAGGCACCAAACACCGCGTTTGAAGATCATTTTGGCATCCGGACTGTCTTTCGTTCGTTAATCTATATCTATCTAAATCAGTCGTTTCGTTTATTTTGTTTAGTTTATTGGAATGTCCAACGCTCGCCATTTTTCTATCGATGTCTTGGACACATAAATTTTGTGCATTTATAGTATTAGTTGCTTTTCTTACATCAGTTCTATTGACACCCATGTCAGATATTTCTGTTTTTGCTTATTCGTATTCTATAGTGCATAACTTACTACATATCTCGATTGTTGTATCGCGCAATATGTTCTTGTTTTTGTGTAAGGTTAATGGTCATCTCATCGTATTAGATTGTCGGTGATTTGAGCGGTTCCTAATTTACCCTGTTCAGTTGAGAGCGTAGAAGAACATTATCGGCATGTTTCCTGTTGCCGTGCGCCAGATTAATTTCTTTGGACGGGAAGCTGCTTTATCGTGCTACGTGGGCGGCGCGCCTGTTTGTTCTACACTTATAATAGTCTTGTCACAATCACAAGCTATCGAAGCAATTTTCTGTAACAAAAAGATAACTTATGAATAATATAACCCGATAAGGTTCGATATATAGGGAAAATTAGTTATGTAATGGCAGTGACAAATGCTTATATAAATATTGGTAGGGAATACCGTTCATTGGCTTATGGAGTAATAAAACTAAAGTGACGAGTATTTGTATCTGTAACATAGGGTTGTCAAACGAGCATGCAGTCCACCTACAGTAAGTTACTATTTTCGTTCATGGACAACTTTAATGAACCCTGGATACAATTCGGGGCCTATCGAAGATGGGACCCATATAGACTTCGACGCCTTGCTCCCTGATGACCAATTTGAAAGGTTTCATATACAGTTTAGCATGTGCTTCAAACAAAAATACGGCAACAGTTATATCTGATGGTAAAGGGTAGATAGTACCGTCATTAAATTTACTGTAAAATAGTGTATTTATATATTTGAGTAGGCACGATACAATGAAACAACATTAAGATATTAGAAACAGTACGTCCTTTTATAACAAGGCCCCAAATAAGACTTACAAAATATTGCTCTTCATTAAACATCGTCGTATCATAGCAGAACTTATACACATAAAATTATGTTCCTCTGATAACACTCGAAAGGCATCTTCCCATAAATCTTCATTTGTTAAACCAACAGTGATATATTTCAAAACATTTTGTTTCAAGTCGAAACATTGGTGTAATTTATGAAATTGGTAACTTTACTTTGCTCATTAATTTTAAGAAGTTTCCCTGGTAAATTTTTCATATAATTTTGATTATACACGTTCCTTTTTAACATCTTTTGTTATGTTAAATAATAGTTATATACAAGTTGTAGTTATGTTTAACGTCATTTACAGAAAAAATATTACTTGATATTTTTTTGTATTTATCATAATAATATACATTATAACATAATCTTTACTCCAAAAATGTTTATATTATGCACGAATTTCAACTTGGTAACAACAAAATTAAAATTAAACACACCAAAGGAGTAATTTCTCCCGATAGTATAGTGTGTTGAGAGATTTAAGTACACTTTTTATTGCCTCTAAGAACACCCTTCGTAATAAAGAGCTTTTGGGTGATCGCTCGCCGTTTTTCTACATATCGTAACTTTTATAGCTAAAAACTGTGAATTAATGTTATAGTTATACCTCTGTTATAAAGTATTTTCTGTACTTTAGACTTATTACAACTTACCTACCCTAATGCTAAGTATGATTGTTTTGAGTAAACTTTTGTTTTATCAGTATACTTAAAACTTAAAACACTTTCTACACTCATAGCCCCACAGTAGATTCTCCTGTGTCGTGAGTGCGATGGACACACACAAAGACGAATACGCAAACACCCAAACCCAGAACAAGAATCTAAACTCATCATCCATCTGGCCGGGAATCGAACCCGGTACCCACTGCGTGTCAGACCGGCATGGTAACCGCTGCGCCACGCGGGTCGTGGATGTGGATTATAAAAACGTTTAACGTGAAGATTTCAAAAGCATTGTTTCAATGAATGCATATATTTTAAAAGTTTTTAAACGCTTTTAAAATACAGAAAATTACTAGATTTATGTCCTAAAAAGGTAAGGAATTGAAATTCGCTCTAGTTTAGTCGTGCAAGTGGACCTACTTACGCGAACATACCCAGACTCAAAACCAAACATCTGTTTGCCACACAAACACTTGATCCGGAATTGACCCCAAAACCTTGCACTATACTATTCTTTAACTTGGCAAATTTTTTTAATAATCAATCTCTTATAATAACATTGATCGCAAAAGTGGTTAAAAGGTTAAATAACAAAACTTGAAATATATACAAATTGACATACGATATAAGACAGATGGACAGGATGTCACGATATACGATAAACAATTATAACTTATTGTAAAGCAATTAAATTATCGTTCAGAATATATGGTATTGTTTTCTCAATCACGACAATAAAAGCTCTTGGAAATATCAGCTGGGGAAGTAGATTTTGGTTCCGTATACTTTAGGGTAGATAAATAAAGGGGCCATGTTTAGTAACTAGGGGAAGTTTTATGTCGCTGTGGTATTAAGGATGACGAGTCATTCTTTTTTTATTGATTCATACACAAACGGACAAGGGCACTGCTTATAGCATTTTACTTCCACAAGCAGCCTCGAAGAGTAAAAACAGTTAAATACTTCAATAGTTCCTATGGCAAGTAACTTTTTATGAGTTGACTTTTGATTTTTGTACCATTATATACGTACAATGGTATGAAAAATAGTAAGTATTCAAATCTAAAAGTAAAACAAAATACCAATTTACACAAAGTGGTTATTTAGTCGATGACCCGCGTGGCGGAGCAGTTACCATACCGGTCTGACGCGCAATGGGTCCTGGGTTCGATTCCCGGCCAGAGATGTATGTGAATGATGAGTTTAGATTCGTTTTCTGGGTCTGGGAGTGTTTGTGTATTCGTCCCACGACACAGGCGAAAATCCTACTGTGGGCTATGAGCGTAGAAAGCGTGTTTATAAAGTCAAAAATAAGTTTCTTACCGCATGGGAACTGAACTAATCTGCCTAATGGATTGATAAATACTAAAAGTAAGACATAACCGCAAAATTATTGTTATGTAATGATGTAACAGCCTGGATAGTCTACAGCCTCCCCGGATTGCGAAAACACTCGTGTTTTGAAACAAAACATCCAAAGACCGACGTAAGTACGGACGTAAGCACTGTACGTTGCTTTATTTAACAAATCTTTTTCAACTTATCAGCTCTTCAAAAGTAATAGCACTTTAAAATTACAATATTACATTTCAGGTTAAAAAAGCGTTTAGCGAGGTTAGCCACAAATTCGTCGCTTCCCAAAAGGACTAATTTGAAACGCCTCGGTATCGCTATAAACATGACTGTATACACCACACTCTTCGGACCAGAACACAGTAGGGCTTAACGATAATATTACTAGGCAGGAATAGGTGTGGCGGTAGTGCTTCCGAATTCGAACAACAAAGAGTTCTTCAAAACTCCACGTGTGGCAGTGATCACCTAAAAGTAATCAATAGTATCTATGAGGCTAAATGTTTAGCCAACTTTAACCAATCAAAAATATTACCTAGGACAGGATCGTCCCTAGGACTCTTAGTAGTTCTTAGGTCGGTTTTACCAAGCGACTGTGACTAACAACATTTTGTAATAGAACCCAACTACTGTTGACTATCAATTGAAGAGAAACCTAAATAAACATTTACTCACAGATTTGAGTACTTAGAATATAAATCAAGCCTACAGTTGTTGGGAAATATTTACCTTATAAGCGTAAACGTAGGCTTATTGTGTATTTATTACTTGTTTTGTGTTAAACAGTCATTATTATGACTGAAACACAAATTTCAATAACGATATCTTAACTTTGATACATTGACTTAGTCCCACGAATAACCGCATTGAAAGATTTTATACGTACCTTCAACCTATATAGCTCTCTATACATAGCCTACTTTTCAGTCAATTCTTTTCAGTGGAAGATTGATTAAAAAGTGGTCGAACAATTTTACTTTTTAACCGACATCCTAAAGGAAAGAGTTTATCTATTCGTCACGTATATTTTTTACCTATATCCTTATTAAGTTACTAAATAAGCACTATTTTACTATTTATCTAATTTTAATTACTTACAGGAATGTTTTTACTTTCAAAATTTGCCCAAAAGCTTTCCGTATCAAGTTTATGCGAGTTTTCTTATCATTTCAATCAAAAAGTCACGAAGTTTGACCACATTTACTAACATTAATTATAAGTTTTGTGATTTATAACCTTTATTAAGTTCACTTCGCAACTTTTTAATTTATAAAAAACATCATAAATAACTTATTCTTGGTACAATTAGTAGATACAGTAATAAGGGTTAATGTTACAACGTTAATCCTAGTTAAGCTTTGACATATATGAATGAGCTTACATTTTCTCAGTTCGCTCTACTTTGATCAAAGAAAATTATGAAAACAAAGCAATGCGCCCAACGCAGACCGCTTCCTTTCCCTTTCAGCACAGAAAGGGCCAGACATCCAACATTAGCACCGAAACACTCAGAACTTCAGGATTCACTGAAACGCTCATTAATTTACACAATCCCAACTTAATTTAGAATAATATGCTTGTTAAAAAGTGAACAACACGTGCTTAAGCTGACGGACTTTACTTTAAATAACTGTTCGTTTCGCATACAAAGGTATCGTAAGCGAAAATAAACAACGTGGAGTTACGCTAGCCGCCCGCGAGCTCGGCCGCGCGCTAACTAAACTAAACTTCAGCGGAGCCCACGCCTGTGAGTGCATGCGCTTGCCTTGTTTCATTTGTATTTGTGTGCGTGTCGTGGGTTATTATCGTCCATGCCAAAGACGAATTAATGAAATAGACTTCTGAAGGAACCTTATGCTCGGTTGTCAGTTGTTTTGTTAATACTGTTTTTGTTTACCTTCTTAACCTGTCAATACGGAAAATAATAAAGAACAGACTTTAGGCTAATTACCACAATCAAAAGGATACCTACCTATCGTAAAAATAATATGCATAATCATGATTTTACATATGTAACATCTCTCTCGTCAACTCATTATTGTTCCACTGCTGCCCATGCCCAGCTTCTTCTCTGCTCCAGAATGAGAGAGTTTTAGGCCATAGTCCACCACGCTGGCCAAGTGCGAATTGGTGGACTTCACACACCGAGAACATTTTTTTTAAAGAACTCTTGGGTGTGTAGGTGGGTACTTCACCGAAAAGCAGTGATAATTAATTTCTAATACGCACATGAATCAGTGGTGCGTGGCTGGGTTTGAACCTCGGACCTCCCGATTGAGAGGGCAAGTTTATATATGTAACATCTATTCGTCTAAAATAAAAAAGAGAACGAGTCTGCCGTTTGGAGTCTATTTTGATACTTAGCCTATGTCCAACGCACAATGAAGAAGTGCACGCATACAATTTTGATTGAAACTTTTTTGGGTGTAACATAGGCCTTTGTTTAGATGAAGTTACTGAACGCCCTTTGTACAGCGAATTAGAGGAACTTATTAGTTTGCAATTTGAAGCTCAGTATAATAGGCAATTAACAAAACACAAAAACGAAAGTTAAGCTTTGGTGTGGCGGTACATTTTCTTTAATTTATCTTCAACTGTTAAATTTACTAAACTTGATAGTTTCACACGCGATTTAGTCGCGATGCGGTTGATTATTTCATAAAATATTTCAATCTAATTGAAATTAATAAAAAATATTCAAAATATTCTAAATCATGAATTAAACTGTGTCCAATGTAAACGCCAACTTTAAAAATAATTTACTGAACCATATAAATTCCAGTATTATTTTTCTTTCGCTGTCATAATTAAACGTCGTTAGCGTTTTTGCGATTTTGCGTGAGGTTTAGCTTAAAACTTAATCCTTTACAAAAATATGTATGTAGAAAAATGCAAAAATACAGTCGAATTGAGGACATCCTCTTTTTTGGAAGTCGGTTAAAAAGAGCTCTTCTTCAAAGCCGACGAAGCATTGGCGATTCTTCAGGTGTTGCAAAAGTCCTTAGGCGACGGTCAATACTTTTCTTCAGGCGGCCTGTCTGCTTTATCGTTAGATACACCTATGAAAAAAATATATCCTAGTCACTATATATTGGTACCATCGTTATCGTAGTTATATTATAATATGTTTGGTCTTGTAGGGCTCAACCACATTATAGGAAGCCAGATTACATAACACGAATAGCTTATGTAATTTCGCTTCCGAACTTGCAAATCAGAAATAAAGAGCAATTTAATATATATTGCTCTCTACACCTATGAAACTAGTATATTGTTAAATTATTATAAAAAATCGTCCCTTTTGTCACCTTTTTATGGTTACATGCGCCATATTTTAAATATTTTGCTATCAATATTAGTTAGCAAACTGAAACAATTTTAATGATATGAATGCTATATGTCACAAACTATAAAACTGGGCTATAGCGCGTTCCAAAGATATGGACATACGTACATAATTATGTACATATGTTCGAAAAATATTACAACAGGAGAAATGATATGTATTAGCTAAATTTATGAATAAAACAAAACAACCATTTGGGCCAATGGTTTTCCTCGAGGATTAAGGCGAATAAGGCGATACTACGAGTAAGTCTTCTACTACGGTATTGCACTTTCTACTTTTACTTTGGTTTACAACATGCATAGTTAGATTCCTTTATTGTCCCTATAAAGTCAAATGGACAAATTTAATGATCATGAGATACAATATTCAAACATATAGTTTACTTAGAATTCTTTACATTTTACAACTTTTAAGTTTGATTGAGAACAAATTTGACGTAAATATCTAAATCCTCCGAAGATCTCGTGTTCTTTAAACGCTGTCTAGACACTTACTTACTGGAAGATGTCAGTTAACTTTGCACATAGTTTAAGGGATTACACTTGAACTATTGTGATTGACTTTATTTTCAGTAAAAGGAAAGTAAATCTGATGTTATTTTAGTGCTGAAATACATCTATACTATTTATTATCCGTCCGTCTGTCTACTTATATGCCACCAGGCTCATTATTTTATATATTTAAAAAGTTTATAAATAAACTTCGTTTAATATTGGTGAACAATATTTGTGACTCAATCAATAGATGAATTGAATACTGCCTAAATAGGGCAGTATTACACATACCAAATTAGTTTCCAAAATTATTTGTTGATAACAACAGGATATTACCACAATATTATCGGAATTGTTAATAGTTTGTGCAATATTTCTTACCACGATCATTCATATTTCCTTTTCATAATCATGATATAATTTCATGGAAAAGTGATACGATAGTGATGATTTATGTAAAGTAAGTGAATACCACTGACCAAGTCCCGGCCAGACAGGTATCTGAATGAATTTAGATTCGTATTTTGGGTCTAGGTGTTTGTGTATTCGTCTTGTGTGTGTCTATGGTACCCATGGCGCAGGAGAAATTCTTACTGTGGGGCTATGAGTGTAGAAAGGATGTGTTTTTTTTTTAAAGATAAGATGAAGAGTCTTACCAGAGATTAGCCAAAGATGCGTTGCTACCCCTGGTGACTAAATTGGAACGCCTCAAATTATTGCACGCGTTATGGTATTCGTTCGGAATAGAAATTTACTGAGATAATTAACTAATACCAGTGGTATTAGTTTTTTGATATTAATAAGGAATTTGCATCCTTGAAACCAGAACACAGCAACGTTTAACATTGCTTTTAGTAGGCAGACATAGAAATTGAGGTTTTTCTTATGAGTAGAACGACAAAGAGTTCAGCCTTTAGAAAATATTAATAAACTATTGAACAATATAATTATCTCTTACTTACTTATGTACCATCTAATAACATGCAAAATCTGTTTGTTCAGCTTTAACGATTCAACAAATTATTATTAATGAATATTATACATTAATAGGTATTTCAAAGACACAAGCAGTTAACCTGATTAAAACATTTAAGTGGTGACTATCGCCAATGAATAGAATCAACCACCCTGAATAAAGTTGAACCTTTTTTTTTTGTTTTCGCGGGGGAAACTTTCAAAAAGTACCCGACGTCGTGGGAGCGACGCGGGTTATGTGGGATTCTTACCGCACTAAAACCCCCCCGGTGGCCGACCTCGACGCTGCGAAGAGGACTCCGGGAACTCCAATTGACCGTCGCCGGTGTCCTCAGCGTGTACCCCATCGAGGTCTTCTCTGGTGGGCGTGAACTGCTCACCGCACCGTCTGGTTTTTAGGGCAACATGCAACCACACATGCCGCCGTCCTTCCCGGGGTCACTTGACCGGACGGTTCGAGCTCCCACTCTTCCCGCACGAAACCCCGGAAGCCTCTTTTAGTCGCCTCTTACGACAGGCAGAGGGTACCGTAGTCCTATTCTGGTCCCGGAACTACAGGGACAGAATAAAGTTGAACCTATCAAAGGTCTACAAATGCATTGCTATCCTTGATATCTCAATTGAATTGCCTTAATGCGATATTAACTTCATATTCAGAACATCCGGAAACTAGCATTTCTAAAAATATGGCAACAGTTTAACATACTTTACTCTGTTTGGAAAAGCAGGTAGAGAACTAACAATAACATTTCATCATTGCATTACTCTTATATAGTCACACTTGCTCTATACTTGAATGTTAATATGACCGCTTCTATCTCCGTTATAAGATAAACAAGGTTACTTTTGTAGTAATTTTCTTATTCAATTTGATTATATTTATACAATATTTGATAGGTAGAACCAGTGTAGTTCGACCAGGGAAGTACCTACCACCGCCACATCTATTTCTAGCGTGAAGCATTTCTTGCGTTTCGCTGGAAGGGTGTGGTTTCCGGCACACTTTTAGGTATATGAGGCGACCATCTTAGTCCTCGGGAGTAGCGACGCATCTGTGATTGACTTCAGATAGAACCCATGTTCTATATGAAGTTGCTTACAGATGTCCATGGGCAGCAGTGACCACTTACCATCAGGTGGACTGCATGCTCGTTTGCTACTTCAATCATATAAAAAAAATCTTATATTATATAGGCTGCAACATTTATTCATTACTTACGTTTCACTTTGTTTTAGTATTTATTTCGTTTTAGAGACACATTATTACATTTATGTCTGTCCTGGGTTTGAGTTTTGGGGTTTGTCCGACCGTGACAATTCATGAATGTATGCTTCACAGTATAATGATAAACGTTTCCCGCGTGGTTGTTATTTTTTTATCTGATGAAGTAGCAAACCCACCTGATGATAAGTAGTCACTGCCGCCCATGGACATCTGTAATCAACTTCATACGGAATATGGGTTCCATCTGAAGTCAATCACAGATGCGTTGCTACTCCCGAGAACTATGATGGTCGCCTCATGTGAAAGTGAGCCGGCAACCACACCCTTCTATCGAGGCGCAAGAAATGCTTCACGCTAGAAATAGGTGTGTCGAACTACACTGGTTCTACCACATTGGAATATAATTTATCATAGTTATCATCACTCATCACTCTTCTACTGTGTACGGATTTCCTCAACAAATAAGAATTAGTATGAACGCCATATTTTATGAAGTTTTGCAATCCTTAGGTTCCACGCTACTAGTCAATTGCGGATTGAATAACTTCGCACATTTTAAGACATTATCCCTATAATGTCGGGATATTCTGATTATCCTAATAAATATGAAGGACTTCATACTGACTGGAACAATAAAATGGACTGACACACTCTCCTCAAGGCTATTCACAAGAATTAATTTAAAACGCCTAAAAATATTGTCTTCTTGAATTGGTACGAAGGTTTCAATGTAGCATAACTGTACTTAATATACACAACAGTCGATATTACATCTAGTTGTTAAACAGCACGTCCAGACGGACTATATTTCACACGTTTTGTCTAAGATAAAGACACAGGCACACGGTGCCGTACAAGACGGGCGCATGTCGCTCGTCGCAACGTAACTACGACCCCGACCTGTACCGCAATGGGATCAGAAATGGTCACGAAGGCAATAAGTTCTGAGTTAAGTATTTCAATCCGCATTTGGCTAGTGGTAAGCTACTATTCAAATGCGGATGAAAAAACTTCACATATTTTAGGACATTATAGACGCTTATCGTGATAAATATGTAGGACTTCATACTGCTATGGTAGCAATATAGACTAACAGACGCTCCTCAAGACTATCCTCAATAATTAATTAAAAGCGCCTTAACATATCTTCTTCTTAAGTCGGTACCAAGTATTCAACGCAGCCTAACTGTACTATACACAACAGTCGATATTACATCTAGTTATCAAGCAAGCACGTCCAGACGGACGATATTTCACACGTTGTGTCTACGATAAAGACACGGTGCCGTACAAGGCGGGCGCGTGTCGCTCGTCGCAACGTGACTACGACCCCGACCTCAGTGCCGCATTGGGATCAGAAATGGTCATGAAGGCACGCACATGTTTTGGATCTATGGGGAAAACTTTTATTGCTTAAAGACGGAAAATATATCATGTTTTTCGACGTGAATGTTGCTGGAAATACAGGTGGTAGCGTACAAAGGGAATGTTTAGAGTCTGTTACGATTTGAATTTGACCCACAACCAGAGTTCAATGTAATGAAGATCAGAATTAGATACAAGGGATCATTATTTTGATATAGAGATAATAATTGGCACTACATACTTAAGTCTGCTAGTGCCCATTTTACAAGTAAAGGTTCTTTTGAAGTATGCCTGGGGCATTATGATATACAGCTTTTCAAAAACGATGCTAAGCTCTCTTTCACTAATGACAAAACAATGACGATTCATCTGGTCAAGGTATGACCAAAAACTTAAACGGTGATCGTTGTGAGAAAATTTTATTAGCCGGGCACTGGTTTTTCATGAGCGACTGTGACAATTTAACATTAGGTAGTCTGTCAAAATTAATGTAACATTAAATTACAGATGGTACAGTCGGTAGTTAACGACGGAAAGATTGATGCCCACCAGTTTATATCAACGTGATTTTGACCCAATACTTAAGAATGGCACAAAGGGACAGAACAACATATGTTTTTGAAGTATGGAAAAATACAAATATAGTTTGAAAACGGGTAATATTTCACGCGTCTTCGCTAACATCGCCAAAGTTACAGTTGCTACTGTACGAAAGAAAGACCGGCGACCCGAATGATATGATTTATAGAAAAAGGATTAACTTTTCGTGAGATTTAGAAAGTAAGTAAAAACCCTTAGGAATTGATTGTAAGGACACTAACAGCAGAGTTGTTGTCTTCTGGTTTGAAGGGTAACTTAACCCCGCAGTAGAAATTTCTCCTGTGTCGTAGGTGCCATGGACACATACAAACACAAAAACACAATCACCCAGACGCAGAATATGAATCTAAGTTCATCATTCAGATACCTGTCTGGCCTGGAATCGAACCCAGGACCCACTGCGTGTCAGACCAGTATAGTGTCCGCACCGCCACGTATGTCGTCTCATAACTGGTTAAAACACCTAAAAACGCTTTCTGCACTCATAACTCCACACTAGATTTTTTCCTGTGTCGTGGGTACGCAAGGACACACACAAAAATGAATACATAAATACCTAGACCCAGAAAAATAAACTAAATTCAACATTGAAAGACCTGTGTAGCCGTGAATCGACCCCGGAACCCACTGCATATCAGACCGGTATGTAACCGCTTCGCCACGCTACTTTTTATTATATTTTTCAACAACGTAAACTTAATTCTAAGTACTAACGTAACTTATGCTGTTTTTCTTACATATCAAAATAAAAGTGATAAGATATTAAATATGAACAAATTAAAAAAAAAGTAAATTATATTTTTTCGGATTAAACAAGCAACAACATTATATAATTCTCCAAGTTAATGACGCAGGTGGATCTAACCTAATATTCCTATGTCTTTCCAACAATGTCTGACATATAGTATCAAACCATTTCTGAACATTTAATTGACGCGTGTCCTGTTTCTGTTCAAACCGCAATGTTCGTCTATAGTGTTGCCGGGTTATAATTTTTTTGGGAACAAAGTAGTAAAGTATACAATTATACGAAATAAGGATTTCCTCAATTATGTTAATGACTCCTAAATTTTTATATTTATTTACAATACTTTGGAAATAATAATTTACATAGACGTGCGATGTTGGCATTTAATAGTATCACACCCTCTCCCTCGTGGATGTAGAAAGTAACTAGGGGCACAATCTTGGACATTCAAGAGAGGGGCAGCAGTATCATCCTATCCATCATCAAGCTCTACTTCACTTTTTCATTTTCTTTCATATAATATTTATGTACATATATTTATAAGAATAACTTTAGAGTTAAAAAACAAATTGACAAATTAAATATAAAATGCTGCATCCAAATTACTGTCCCTAGGATGAGATCCCAGGATGGTGGCAACATTACTTCGTTAAATAGCAAGGCTAATTCGTTGACCGAGGTAATATAATATTTATTATTAAAATCTAATTGTATTACGGTAATTACTTTACCGTTAAAAGCCAGCATGAAGCAGCTCGCGTACACTGCGCCCATACCCAGTAAGTAACGTTTGCTCAAATTATTTATTGCAATGACGAGTGATGAGTAAGTAATCGGGGACTGCCGCGTTCAAATTCCAAGTACTTGACCCAAAATATACGTCTACCGTTACATACTTTCCATACTTCCTTGGATGAGTAAGGCTTTATGACCGACCAATTTCCATTGACCAATCAAAGTCCATTGCTTTATTAAATTGTTATTCGATTGTTACGTTGGCAGTTTGCGGAGATAATTTGTAATTTTATCCATTTTCATTTCCAACACGGTTAAATCCTTTGTGTTTTTTTAATTATAATACAAAAACTCCACAGACTGATCGTCCATGCGTTTTTTCACAATAGTTCTTTTTTTAACTTAATTAATCTTTCTTTCTTATCATACTGTCGTATGCAGTGGTGGCAACGTTGTCTGTTTAGGAAATCTTACAGTGAAAATATAAAGTGGCGACCAGTATAAATTATATCTATTTTCTAAAGATTTTAATAACTGATGTGAACTGCCTTAAATGAATTGAAATGGACATTTAACACGATTTGATATATTTTTCTTTAAATCGCACTGAATCAGAGTTGTGGAACGCTCCAAGCCTGAAAGAAAAAAGGTTTTGACCACCTGTGGGATACAAAAGAGGTTATAAACAAAGAAAGGAATGCAGAAAGCTTCTATGTCCAGCAGTATAGAGCAATATATGTGGTGCATTAATTTTTGAGGGTTTTTGTAGAACTTTGAAAGATCTACAATTTTCTAGTAAATTGTATTGATGTATGGATACCAAAATATTTATATAGTATTTTGACAAAAGCACACTTTATCATTTATCGCTATTTCCATTATTAAAATAAATTCGTTGTGCACTAACAGACAAGCGAAAAATGACATTATTTATACTATATAAAAACTTGTCAACAACAAAATAAACACTTGTCTAATGTTTCATGATCAATCAGCCAAGTCACGTAAACCATACTAAATATAAAAAATCAATTAAAGCTATAGGTAGGTACATTTAATATTCTCATTTTTGAATCACACTCACCGTTTTTACACAGAAAGGATAAATGGGTTACTAGGGAAAATACTATGAAGAGTCTTATTGCTTAAAATATAATTGCGGTCAAAAATATACTGAATTTCAATCACCTTCGTTAAAAACCTACTTTCTGTGCGCAACAGTCTGAATCATAGCGAAATACGCAGTTAGTTGGAAGCTTTGTTCTTTTTAAATAGAATTATGTAGCTTTAACCCAGCTTTAATAGGTGTGATGATTCATTACCGTGTAAAAACGATGTTAGAAATACAAAAGCGTAATTCTAGTTTAACCACTTACCTTAAATCAATATTTTCATTACGCTCAGTAAAAGGCTAGTGTTATTTTATTTTGTAAATCTCTTTTAAAATTTGTAATCAATATGCCCGAATACAGCCTACTTTCGTTATACATCTACAAGCGTTCTATGGTAATCCTAAGTACCTATATCAATAGTGTCAGTTAGGTAGATCTAATGTCTTTTTACTACTATCACATGCTAAAAAGTAGTAATAGGTTGAAACTTGCCCTCTTAATCGGGAAGTCTGAGGTTCACACCCAGGCACGCGCCACTGATTTATGTGCGTATTAGAAATTATTTATTAGCAATGCTTTTCGGTGAAGGATAACATCGTGAGGAAACCTACACACCCGAGACGTCTTAAAAAAAGTTCTCGGAGGTGTGTGAAGTCCATAAATTCGCACTAGGCCAGCGCGGTTCCCTTTTGCCTAAAACTCTCTCATTCTGAGAGAAGACCCGCGCCCAGCAGTGGGAAAATAATGGGTTGTACTCCACTATCACGTAAAATATATCGAGCTCACATTAAAAAAATGTTCAAAATAACTTCTTGCGAGAAAATACATTGAGCTCCGTAAAACGCAGACGAGCGACCTAATGTACAAATCCTAAACACACAACTAGGGTCTCTATTAAGACAAGTTATCGTCTCCGATCAGCGGTGAGTACACGACAATAACGACAATGAATGTGGCGTGCAGACATCAATTTAGACAAGGTCACAATGGAAGGGACGGTAATCAGCTTAGATCAGACGTTAGTTTATTATGTTTCCTCAAAACAAGCATTCTTTTCGCTGATCGTTTAAAAGCATAGCCGAAAAAGGAACGAAGCCGTGCAATGTATGAGCGAAAATGAGAACAATAATTGTTTCGATTACTTAATACAATTTTACTAACCCTTAGTATGATTTTATTACGTTTCTATGGAATTATATGGATACTAACTCGTACCCGCGGCTTCGCCCGTACGGTCAAAGGAAATTAGCATTAGCATTTGGTAGCGAGATTCAGAACTTGCAAATGAATTTTAAATGCCATCTATTAACAACATCTGGAACTACTAAATATGTATTAACTAAGAAAACATCGATATTGTCATGAGAATGAGAGAGCCCGGTAAAAAGTAACCTACGTCACTCTCCGCCCTCCTAACTATCTCCCAGCATATAAACCATATCATATAATAGCTATGTGGTGACGTGAAAGAGGAACAAACCAACACACTTTCACATTTATAATATTAGTATGGAAGTGTGGATTACAGGACTATGGAAAACAAAACGTTCGATAACATTAATATTAAGTCTTTCTTGTTTCATTATTTTGTTTAAATGAAAGTTAATACATGAGCTTTTAATAATGTGTTAAAATGCATGGGGCTTATTGAGATAATTCTAAATATCTTGAACCAAACAAGGTTAAGGATAAAGCCAACAAAGTGCGCGCATTTTTGAAGGACAAAAAACCATCAAAAAGTTAGACAGCATCCTGCACATTCTTAAACTCTAGTGTATTGATAAGGATACATAAATATTTACATACTCGAATGTAAAAACGATTAATCATATTTAAACTACATACATTGTAAGTACAATGCAAATTGATGCATTCCTTACATGTAAACTATTGTAAATAGTCAATGTTTGGAATGCAATAAAATAATTCTATCGAAGAAGCAACAAAGAACAACTACATACTGGCGCATGATTATGATTATAAAAATTATTCATCCAATCCAAAAAATAAACAGAGACTAAGCTGGTGTCTGAAACTAGAATGTTCCATGTAAGGATATCCACAATTTACTACTATTGTATCCTATACATAACATTGCAGATTACAATGCTCTTAGGTACCTTCGTCGTCATCAACCCACTACACATTTGAATGTTGGGCACGGTTCTCTTCTCAGAGCGGGCTGTAGGTCATATATTTCGTGCCTCGTACTGGACATGTGGTAACGCCACTTACCTTTAAAAACTTTTTTTACTAAACATCTTTACGGCGTATTTTTAAGACGTTTTCCTTCATCTTAGTACAAAATTATATTCTATGTAGTAATTATATTCTAATACACACACATAACTTTAAATATCACAGCTATCTTGCTGGATTTTAAACCCCGATTGTGAACATATGTTTTGACAATAGGCGATCAATTTCACCTTTTTTGTTCTCGAGGGGGAAACCTTCAAAAGGAACCCGACGCCGTAGGAGCGACGCAGGGTTATGTGGGATCTTACCGCACTAAAACCCCGTGGTGGCCGTCCTCGGCGTTACATAGAGGACTCTGCGATCTCCAAAGGAACGCAACTGGAACCCTCTGAGCGCGTTGCCCTATCGGGCTCCTCCCAAACGGGCCCACCGCTCAGTCTCGTCTTTACGACGGTATGCGACCACACATAACACCGCCCTTCCATGGGTCGTCTGACCCAACGGTTCGAGCTCCCACTCTAGCCGCCCGCAACCACAGAAGCCCCTTTTAGTCGCCTCTTACGACAAGCAGGGGATGCCGTAGCCATATTCTAATTCACCTAGCTATACCAAATTATAACCAAACACTAATGTTTACAAACCGTATTTGTGTAGCAAATTAATTTACCCATCACAATTTATAACAATTAGTTTCGCTGTCATGTGTCAGATCGACGACCCGACGCGACGACATCCTGCGATGCGATAATGATCGACACCATTACTAACAATACATATCGTTTAACATTATTTATTAATTTGCAAACGTAATGTACATTTACATATTGCATTAACGAGTACAAATAAACAAAAGTGAACTACAAGTGCCATAGCATTCATCTTGGTAGGCTTGAAGACGATATAAGTAGAAAACGGCTAAACTGAATTTAATGGGAATTTAAAGTATATCGTCAAATCATTATTGTCCCACTGTTGGGCACGGGTCTTTACTCGGAATGAGAGAGTTATAGTTCATTATAGGGAATTTAAAGTATTATACAAAAAAACTTTTTAACAAAAAATATCTACCGACTTCCATGTCACAAAAAAGTAAAAAATAATTTAAATATATTTTGGTCTAGAACATACTCAGTACTTAGTACATAGTCCTGAAGTCGGTGCTCGACATATTTCGCTGGACGACGGTAACTACGTCCTATATGAGCACCGACTTCAGAACTATGTACTAAGTACTGAGTATGTTCTAGACCAAAATATATTTAAATTATTTTTTACTTTTTTGTGACATGGAAGTCGGTAGATATTTTTTGTTAAAAAGTTTTTATTTTACACTTTTTAGTGACTATATTTTTATGTTTGTATTTAAATAAAGCCTCTAAGTTTGCTTTGTGCATCTACATATTCACAAAAATTAAACATAAAACACTTTTACAATTCATACAAACAGGGCGCCCCCTCTGGAAGTACCCCTCCATCATCAGGGTTGAGGAGTTGAAGGTCAAATTTTTCATCTTATATTGTTGCTTAGTAATCTTATAACATATACGTTAGTACCAGGTGGCTAACTTCTATGGCTCAGGCTTGCAGTACCCTGCATCATCAGGGTTTAGGAGTTGAAGGTCAAAATTTTAATTTTGTGCCTCTGTTTGGTATTATTTTTACATACCCGTAAGCACCAAATTGCCAACTCCTATGGTTTAGAATTGAAGTACCCCTTCATCATCAGGGTCGAGGAGTTGAAGGTCAAAATTTTAATTTTGTGCCTCTGCTTAGTATTATTTTTACATAACCGTAAGCACCAAATTGCCAACTCCTATGGTTTAGGATTGAAGTACCCCTTCATCATCAGGGTTGAGGAGTTGAAGGTCAAATTTTTGATTTTATATTTTTGCTTAGTATTTTCTTTACATAACCGTAAGCACCAAATTGCCAACTTCTATGGTTTAGGATTGAAGTACCCCTCCATCATCAGGGTTGAGGAGTTGAAGGTCAAATTTTTCATCTTATGTTTTTGCTCAGTAATCTTATAACATATACGTAAGCACCAAATGGCTTATTCCTATGGTTTTGGCTTTAAGTACCCCTGCATCATCAGGGTTGAGGAGTTGAAGGTCAAATTTTTGTCCCATGAATTTGCTTAACAATTTCATTATATATTCGCAAACATCAAACGACCAACTTTTATAGTTCAGGCTAGCAGTACCCCTGCATCATCAGGATTGAAGAGTTGAAGGTCAAATTTTTCATAGTAAATACCTACATAGTAATTTTATTCTATATTTTACTCAATTGGACTTCTCCAGCTAAGGTTCGGCCGACTATCACTAATTTTATTATTTTGCTCCAAAAAGTTGAAGATCCTATGATTAGAACCTTATCAAACTCTTATCAGACTACCCCTGGAGTACATCCTTTCTAATAAAAAAAGAATCATCAAAATCGGTTGGCGGGATATTGAGTTATTCATACATTTATCGCGTACATTGAAAATGCAAATTTAAGACTTATGCGTTTTTCTTATGGATGCCCTAGTCAAAAAAATACTAAAAAAAAATGGGACCCTATGACACGCACTACCTTTCAAATAAAAAAAAAATCATCTAAATCGGTTCACCCAGTCCGGAGAAATGAGGTAACAAATATAAAAAAAAAAAAAAAAAAAATAAAAATACAGACGAATTGATAACCTCCTCCTTTTTGGAAGTCGGTTAAAAATAGTCTCTGTTGGAAATTCGGTCATTGAATCCAGGCCTTTGGGTCCGAAGTTCTAATCCCAGAAGTATCCTATGTATTATATTATATTATTATAGAGTGTAAAAAATCATTGTCACTTATTTATCTAAACGCATCAAAATTTTGTAGTGAAAGATGTCATTTAAATTTCATCTACTACTAAGTACTACTACTTTCATCTACTCTGAGAGATGACACGTACAAAGCAATGGGGAAATAATAGACGATAACAATACGTTATTTTGCCAGGAACAAAATATTTATAAGCTTTTTTGAAGTGAAACTTCTTTATCGAGGTTGGAAAAAAATTTAGTGTAACATTTTTTCGTTACGCGCCTTCTTTTTTTTCCGTTACGCGCCATCTTTTTCTTATCCCTACCACGCGTGAGATTAGATTATTAGATAAAGTTTAATAAAAGCCTTTTATTAAACTTTATCTTATTTAACTTTATTTAAAAAAATTCTGTAAAGTTGCATATAGTAAATTATTTTTTGAAAAATAACGTCATAAAGAAGTTTCACTTCTTACGAGTGTACGCTAGTACACGCACACATTTTTTTTATTTTAGTTTCACCTGTGATGTTTGTCATCCAATCTTGCAAATTAAATTGGATCCACTTCCCGATTACTGATTGAGCCTAAATTTTGCATACATATCGCAATCGTTAATCCCGTGACAATGCAATTTATTTGATTTGATGCTCAATTATATTGATATGATGCTGATCTGGTGACAGAGCTCGTCGTCATAGGAACTCAGAACAAAAACGACGCAACCCTATTGAGTTTCGGCTCGTTTGATTCCTTTTGAGTACTTTTTATGCTACGAAATGAAATGAAATGAAATGTCTTTATTTTTGTATAGGCCTGCGGGGGCACTTACAAATTGTCAGTTACATTATTTTTCTTATACTACCACCGGATCGGAACACGACCTCAACTGAGAAGATCCGGCAAGAAACTCAGCGGGTTTGTCTTTTTTTCTTATTTTTATCCTTTTTTTTTTAATACGTGGTAAGCAGATTTGATGATGGATGGCCATAGGTATTCAGAAATTAAAATACATAAACGCCATCGAGTATAAGCTCTAGATAGTGACCAGGTTTTGATGATGAAACTGGAAGGTGGCCATAGGAGCTCATTTATTAAGCAACACAATCGCGTCAGTTTTTTACATCGTAATGGTCTATCCGTTTTCGATGGTTGGTGAGTGGTGGTCATTTGGTGGACGTGAATATGGGACCGACATAAAAAAAATAAAAGAAGACATTTTTTTAACTGCTCCGTATTAATCCGTATAATATTGATTCATTAAATGACATGGATATAACGAGAAATATTACAAAAAAACAACCAGTATTTACATAACTAGTTGACATGTAAATTATTAAAACTGGCCATGCACCGCAACGGTCGAAATTCGACCGTAAGTAAACTCAAAAACGAAATTGGATATTGTCCAAAGTAACACGAATATTTCTCAAATTCAATCAAATTTTATTAATTTTTAAGTTACTTTAGGTAACTTAAAAATTAATAAGATAAGATGCATTTAAAATCAATAGCGGTTATTTTGGCAAAGACACATGTGTAATTTTTGACGTGATGTGTTTTCATAGAAATTCATTGAATCTTTTATTTCATGTATTATATATGTGTAGTACAAATGCACGATAGAGTGTGTAATGTGTTTGTAATTGATGTTATTTAAGGTTTATGCATTATTTGAAAATTAAATTAGCATTTCGTACTCCTTTTCGACATCAACTATAACCGTGCTAAATTTCATATTCCTCCATCCGCAGCAAGTTTCATAAAAACTGATCCCAAGTTTGTGCTTCACGTATTAATATAGGTATAGATAGATGTAAAATATAACAAAAAAAAAAAATATTTAAAAAAGCAATCTTTTCCCGTGGTCGTGTTAATATAAAGAACTATATTAATTTTATCAGATTTAAATTATTATTTTTTAATTTTCAGCACTTTATAAATATGAACAAGAACATGTTAAAAGCTTGTTTTTAATTTTGTTTTTATCTACTTTATCTCAAAAACATGTAACATTTTTCCTTTAGTTAAAATTAAATAAATTAGTGTCATGCTCGATGAAACCTTAAATGCACATGTTGTGATTGTTGTAATAAATACATGAAATTGTTACTATTTTTGGTCTTTCATTTTGGGTATTACTATAATAACATCACATAAACTCTTCACTGAATCACATTCAATCAATTCATAATAACACTTACGGCACTCATAGTCCTAAACTAGGATATTTAGGACACACAAAGGCTCAAAGGTGAATACACAAGACCCTTGACCTGGAACAAAAATCTACATTCATCATTCAGATTAAATCAGATCTGTTTGACTGGGGATCAAACATGGAACTCTGTGTGACAGACCGGTGAACCACCCAAGTCGTTGATCACAAAAATATACCTGAGGTCACTCAGGTAATAACCCTTACCTGAATGTTTTACTCGGAATCCATACTAGGTCTCGAAATCCATTGTACCATTTGCACTATGTGTCTGAGATACAAATCGTTAGTTTTATTTTAACGCGCCTAATATTGCATAGATAGACAGATGTTTCCTTCGAATTTGATAAAGGTTATTATGCAAAAAAACCGAAGGACTAAATCAATAAGATAAAAAAAACATCGCAATGTTACTCGTCTCGGTTATTGTTATCTAAGTTATTTTATTTTTGTGTAAAAAAACGTTATTATTTAATTGCTAGGTAATGGTAAATAAATACATAGGTATTAATGTCTTTGGTTGTAGAGTACTTTTATGTAACTAAGATGAAATCTCTTTTACAGTCTAAATTACTTTTTTTAAGGAAGTGAATGAAGATTTCCTGTTTTAACATATAGGTAATATTCAGTATTCAATAGGCAAACAAAAAACATTTATTTACATTTCTTTTGATTCATATACATTAGGTACTAAAAATGTAACAATGTAAAAGTACTAATTGTCCCTTGACAATGTGAAATTTAATTTGTACTACACGTCAAATGACGTGTTTTTAGACTGGTAACCCAATTGAACAAGGTGTCACAATTCTACTCTTATAGGTTTCTACGTAGGTATATAGAGAATTGTCCTAATCATCATACAGGTCACATGAGTCAGTATGGAACCGCAAATCCTATTCCGTGTTAATTAATTCACTATAACCCGATCTCAATGTAGGGTTGCCATTTTAACTGTTTTTATGTTTCAATTGTTATTAAAATTATTTTAATGTTAATCAAGTAGATGTTGATGCCAGCATCTTGGGAACCTTGCCCAGGGACTGCGATGGTGATATTTTTTTATGGTAGTGTTTTTGTTTATATGTTTTTGTTTTTCTTTTTCGTATATATGTACATTTTGTAAATAGTTTTTTTTTTTAATTTTGTTAAATCTAATTAGATGAACCGTATTGTTAATTGTATTAAAAAATAAATAAATATTTTCCAATCTCAGTAGATGTCAAAATATCCGCATGGCCCATGCGATTTGGACTTTTCTATAAAATACATTTTACTCTTAGAGTAGACTTGTGTCCATAAGCTATAGAATGTTGTTAACGATGAGCATCAATAACCTAACATCAAGTAGCTTGTATACCAACCAACTATCAGCTCTTTGAGGTTCACTGCCTCGCCTAATAGGGCATTTTTTTCCAATAGTCACGGAATCGCTGCTGGATCTTCTGGATTATGTATCTCAGTCGTCTCCTACGACAAACACGGGAAGAAATAGAGTACCATTCATGTCCATCATCACACGGCACGTACGTTTAGATTGCGTATCCATTTTCAAAACATAATTTAACATACCAATTATTAATTTGTTCAACAGCTCGGGCTCCAAATACATACATACAGAAATATACAGGTACCTACATACGACATCCTTATTGTGAAGCTATCTATATGGAGCACGTGATTTGGTAAACAATTAACGTAATACACTGCGGTTTTGGAAAAGTGTGATACATGAAAGGCTTGAACTTGCCGAAGGAAATACAGTATTTATTGGAAAATAATATAATTATTAGTAATTGTTTATTTTATTCAGTATCCGTTTTTATAAATGTTGTTTATTTTCCACGTGTACACAAGTTCCTGTTCTGCGTCATATCTATGTACAACACGTACTTATAAGTATTTGTCAGCTTGTTTGTCATACATGGTTGTTTTATGCTCGTCCTTTTGAAAAAAAAATTCGCAAGAAGCTCTTTTCTATGGCGTTTTTTACAATTTTTACAATAAAAACCATCAAAGCATCGATCCCTCCGGCTTATCTTTAGGGAGAGAAATATAAGACAACGATTGACTGAAACTGAAAATATTAGTTATCATAATTACTTTTTGTGTGATGCCGTTGTTGATAATGCTAAGTAGGCTGATGGATGGATGTATGGATGGATGGATTCTAAGCCAAGATAGTAAGAAGGTAGAATACACCAACAATATATCCTACAAAATATATCAAGGGTAGAAAAACTTATATCACTAATTCTAACTGTTCGTTGCTTAAATTTATTTTTATATATATTTTTACGGTTCTAGCTTCTTGAAGTTCGATTGTGGCGACATCATCGCCATATTCTTCTAGCTTAATACCTACCTACCTACAATTTTAGAAGTTATTTATTGTTCCTATTGTGGATAAACTAATAATCACTCGTGTATTACGGCGAAAATAATAACAATAAATAATAGTTCAAATAAAACTAAAAAACACGCTTTTTACAGAAAACCGAACTAAAGAATAGAAAATAAATTTAAATGAATTTAAATTAAGAAAATAGTGTTAAAAATTTCAATGAATATAAATTAATAATAGTGTGAATAAAAAAAAAATATTTTATTTTAAAAAAAGCGTGGGGTGCATGGTGTCAATGGTTATAGATATTTTATTGACAGATATGAGTAGAGTGATTATCATTTCGATAATATATTAAAAAGCACCCCACGCTTTTTTTTAATATATTTTTTTTTATTCACACTGTTATTAATTTATATTCATTGAAATTGTTAACACTATTTTCTTAATTTAAATGCATTTAAATTTATTTTCTATTTTTTAATTCGGTTTTCTATAAAAAGCGTGTTTTTTAGTTTTTTTAACTATTATTTATTTTCTACTTTTTAGTCAAATTAAAAAATGGAATAATTTTATCAAATTAGTGTATTGTCATCAGTCCTCAATAAATCTACAAAGTTTGAACGAAATCTGGCCGTTTAAAGTGGGTCAAAATCGCGCCCAAAGAAGTCGCTTACAAACAAACATACAGGTGAAGCTAATAAAAAGCTAATAAAAACATTTGCAATTTAGCCTTCAGCATCACATATATTATTTATAAATTATAATTATTAATTAACAAGATATCAGCTATTAATTAGAAATTAGTTATCACTAGCTTTGCGGTGCAGGAAAACTTTGGACCGTAAACTAATAGGTGATCCCTACATTATATATGGATTTTTAATAATATTGAAATAGCTAATGAACAGTGGATCAGTGATAGCCTAATGGTTGAAACTTGCCCTCTCGATCGGGAGGTCCGAGGTTCAAACCCAGGCACGCACCAACGATGTTTCTAAAATTATGTGCATATTAGAAATTTATTATCACTGCTTTTCGGTGAAGTAAAACATCGTGACGAAACCTACCTGAGTTTTCTTTAAAAAAAATTCTCGGAGGTGTGTAAAGTCCACCAATTCGCATTTGGCCAGCGCGGTGGACTACGGCCTCAACTTCTGTGAGAGAAGACCCGTGCTCAGCAGTGGGACAATAATGAGAGCTAATGAACACTAATCTAGTCAACTTGATGTTAAACGGCAACAGTTACCCATGGATTCTCTAACATTTTATTTAGAACAGGGGTTCTACTTCAAACCACAGATGCATCGCCACTTTTTTTGATACCGGGGAAAACTCTAAAACGTGGTTCGGCAACAAGGAAGAAATAGATTTAACAGTAGTGCTTCCCCAGTTAATGATAACAGGTGGCGATTGACCATTTTAAACAATATAAGATAGATGAGTTTACGAGATCCTTTTCTTTTTTTATCTGATTGAAGTAGTGAACGATCATCCTATCCACCTGATGGTAAGTGGGCACTGCTACCCTTGGACATTTGTAAACACCTCCATATAGAACAAAGTTTCTATCTGAAGTCAATCACAGATGCGTTTCTACTACGAGGATTATGATGGTCGCCTTATATAAAGGTGTGCCGGTAACCACTCCCTTCCATCGAAACGCAAGGAATGCTTCACGTTAGAAATAGGTGTGGCGGTGGTACTTCCTCTGTCGAACTACACTGGGATAGTCGAAGTACATCGGGACTATGAGAAGTCGGTAATAATAATAATAATTAGTTGCGTATTATCATTTATCATTGTTTTAGATTAAGGCAACAGATGGACAGACCGTGTCGGTGGTGACTCATGCATATGACACACATTATATCGTAATTGGTATTGCAAATAAAAATCGATATACAACATCCCGTCTGTCATTATAATATGTGAAGAATATTTTCAACGTGGTTCATAGTAAAGAATCCGTGTCTCATTGTGAATGACCTTTTACGTGACAGATCTATTTGTATAAGTTAATGTTTATAAATAGCATTTCGAGTACGAGTTCATAACGTAGCTTATACAAAAAAATATCGGCGGTATTAGATTTTTGTATAACAAAGAACACAAAAAGTGAAAAGTAATATAATGTACTACAACGAAATATTTGTTACAACGTTATTTTAACCGGCTAATATTTTAATTACAAGAAAATGACAATAAGACTAATATAAATACCACGAAGTACTACAAGATATATACAAATATCAATAGCATAATAATGCGGTTAGTGATATTATAACTACAAGAAATGTAATTAAAGCAAATTCCTAGAAAAAAATCAGGCAGTAATGTAATTATAATAGCATTTTTTTTATAAAAAGGTACACTGCCCTGTGGGAGCAACGCACGGTTATGTGGGATTTTTACCGCTCTGAAACCCTCCCGGTGTCCCTTCTCAGCGCTGCGTGGCGGACTCCGGAATCTCCAACGGAACACAACCGGAGTCCTCTGAGCGCGATGCTCCTTTCGGGCTCCTCCCTGGTGAGCGAATACGCTCATCGCACCTTATGTTCTTTGCGGCGGCATGCGACCACACATGCCGCCGTCCTTCCCGGGGTCGCCTGACCGAACGGCTCGAGCTCCCACTCTAGCCGCCCGCAACCCCGGAAGCCCCTTTTAGTTGCCTCTTACGACATGCAGGGGATACCGTAGCCCTATTCTGGTACCGTAACTACAGGGACAAATCGGAAATAACCTAACGTCTAATCATTTTAAGGACTTTCTTAAGATACAGTTTTAATAAGGCCTCGAATGAATGCTTTTTGCCTGGGCAGTTTCTTTAAAGTTAAAGGCTGTTGGTTTACTCATTTTATTTATTAGGACAAAATAGCAATCAAGTACCTATTTTGTATGGACTACGGCGACCACCGAGTTTAAATAATCGTAAGACTCTTAACCACTACGACGACATGACTAGAACTCGACATCGCAACGACATCGTCCACATCTAATATATAAAATTCTCGTGTCACAGTTTTTGTTGCCAAACTCCTCCGAAACGGCTTGACCGATTTTCACCAAATTTTATATGCTTATTCAGTAGGTCTGAGAATCGGCCAACATCTATTTTTCATACCCCTTAAGGGTTGTCCACCCTTAACATTTTTTTTATTTTTTATATGGCAAAACAACGTTTGTCGGGACAGCTAGTCAATCTATAAAATTCCACTGCACGCTGTCTCACTAGCAAAGCATGTTACCGTTACTACTAGTGTTGTGACAGAGCTGTATTTGTGTTATGTACATACGAGTACATAAGCTCCGTGTGTAAGGACACTAGTACTTCATCTTTTTCAATGCTCGTCTTGTCTCGATTATAACAAAGAAATTTGTTAACGTTATCGTATCGTAATCGTGTCGTAGTTGTAAAAAAGCGCCTATACTATGGGAATTAGGTATTAAACTTAGACTAGCTAATTTGAAAAGCGGCATCTGGGCCTTAGGTAACACTAGCCTAAGTTATTTAGGTTCCAACAGTCAACCTTATGGGATAGTGAGACAATTCGCTTAGGGCGTAATCTTAGCTCTTTTCGTTGTATGTTTATTCGTAAATACAACGGACCACCTAAACCATAAACTTTTATCCATTTTCATATGGAGACCGCGCCACCGTGGTTCCTTACGAGGCAGTGAACTGCGCACGTAACTTTAAGATAGCCCGCAGCTAATGTGCAATAAATCATCGCATTACTCGTATCATGAGCGCTCCCTTATCGAACTTGCGGGGTCAGAGCCAGGGTAAATGTTCTTATTGATCTGTCCATGAGATAGGTAGGAAATTAGCCCTCAATCTACCACATGGTAGGTCGTTGCTGACCATTAATATGTGTGTCATACTCCAAATGACGACCCGCGTGGCGCAGCGGTTACCATACCGGTCTGACACGCAGTGGGTCCCGGGTTTGGTTCCCGGCCAGATGGGTATCTGAATGATGAGTTTAGATTCTTGTTCTGGGTTTGGGTGTTTGTGTTTCGTCTTTGTGTGTGTCCATCGTACCCACGATACAAGAGAAAATCCTACTGTGGGACTATGAGTGTAGAAAGTGTTAAAAGTGTTAAATGAAATAGGCATCCCGGCTGGTTACTCATTTATTAATGAAAAGTTGTTAATAACTCTCCCTTATTTAAAAAACTTTTAATATTACGTTTTGTTAAATTATTTATTTCAACATAAATGAAATAAACTAAAATAAACTGTTTTAACCAGCGCTACTTAACCTTTTTATTATAGGGGCCACACAGGTTTCAGCGGAGTGATCTCGGGCCACAAGCAACAGCGCGGCGTAGCGTGGGGATTTATGCCGACCGGGCCGGAACAAAAAAAGATCGCCAAATCTAAACATGCTGCCCTTCCAACTCATTTCTCAAAACTTTATCAAGGTTTTATCCTATCTGGCTTGTTGATACGTGCTATCCTTATTAAATCCAGCTAGGCCAATCAAAAGGTTGAGTATAGCTGGTTTAAACCTTTCACTTGAAGAAGCGCTAGTCGTATATTTGATTGGCCGTGTTCGTGATATAAAAAGAAGTAAAGGTGACGAAAAAAATGTTAAAGGGTTAAAATGCGTCTTAAATTATAGAATTATATAGGTACATAGAATAGGTATTTAAATGACAGATGAATACTATTACGGAACTACGACGTTAAAAGATGATGATGACGTAGGTATAAAGATCTTTGAATTAATTGAACATAACTGGATGGATTGGATATCTTTTATCGGAGATAGAAGCATACACGTTCTTCCAACTATGTCGCGTAAAAAAATGTTAACGTACTGGTTTAATCTGCTGCATTTCATCACAGTTCTTCTGAACGATGTGTCCAAACTATTTTATAGCATCTACAGATTTACAAACTTTATACTGGCACTCTGGTGTAGGGCAAATACACACATAATAGTCTTTAATACATTTTGGACGTTTTACTATTATGTCTTTATTTTTATCTTTCAATTAATAAACACATTTCACGATCTTTAAAAATAGAACAGATCAAAAGTTCAACAAATCATCCATCACAGAAACTCCATTAACTTCCCAGCTGCATTCTTTCTGTAGAGTAGGTACTCGTGACTACTCTAAAAATATACCTACTGATAATATACACCATTGGATAAGAACGAGACACCACTATTATACTCGTCTAATGAATAGTTTGCTTACGGATTCATTTATTTCATTTTAAGGATTGATTAAGAAAACTAGTTCAATTATACTTAAAATATATCTATTTAATCATTTTTTTACAAACATTATTTTATAAAGTTTGTAACTTTTAAAATATTTTTTTAATAACTGAATCATCAAAAAGAACAACGCCCAACGTGGGGCTCGAACCCACGACCCTGAGATTAAGAGTCTCATGCTCTACCGACTGAGCTAGCCGGGCTGATAATACTGTGGTCAAAAATGACTCTTCAGTTCCGCATGTGACAAAGTTTGACTGTATAAGATACTTGTCAAGACTTTTACATAAAAACTTCCTTCCTGTTCAACACTGGACGTTATCTGGGATTAATTAACATATCAGTTATTGTATACAGTAATCGTTGTACATTAAAAAAACAGCTGAGAACCTCTTTTTGTAGTCATTTAAAAAGGACGCACAACTAATTAAACGCATTTTTACAATTTTTCGTACTTTGATATTTCTAAATTGTATGCGTCATTAGAAGTGGAACAACTATGAAATTGCGACTTGGCACTGATCCTAAGTAAAAAAAAGATACTTTTTATCGTTTGAGTGTGAATTGAGCTGAAACGGCTTTTATTTTTTGTACAAAATATCATTGATTTCAATAATTTAAACAGAATTTTGTCCATGCCAGTGGTGGCCTCAATAACAACAGATATTAAAAACAAAACTAAAGAAGTATTTAAGGGGGATTGCAATAAAACATGATTTTTTGTCGTATTTATTTTACAGATAATGATACAGTAACTTTCGTGCGCGAGTCTGACACGCACTTAGCCGGTTATTAACATACTAGGTAGGTAAACAAACACAAGTTCTTAAAAAATAATATAACACAAATGTTATAAGAGATTTTCATGGAAACCATGGCCGCCGGCACTTGAGTGGAGTTAAGTATCTAAATAGTGTTTTAATTTCAAAACCAAGCGTCACCAGTAATCACAACAAAGTCAGACGAGAGACAATAAGCCTGCTGGCGCCACGGGTCGCGCCTTCATCAATATTCCGCCGGTGACTGCCGGAGGAAGTAGCACGAAGCAACAGTTAGACGCGACTTAGCAACATCGATGACCCAGCTTGACGACCACACAGCTAATCTGCTATTTGACAGAAAATTCGATTGTATACCTTATCCATGTGTCAAGTCAATAGGTAATTTAAATGTTACTAGTTGACCCGGCGAACTTCGTTGTGCCTAAAAGTCAAAAATCCTAAATTATCAGTGTTTCTCTACTATATTATACATATGTATTATACATAAAAAACTTTCTTTTGAATCAGTCTATCTATGTTAAAAAACTGCATTAAATCCGTAGCGTAGTTTTAAAGATCTAAGCGTACATAGGGACAGAGAGACACGACTTTATTATACTATGACTAAACATGATAAGACTAACTGAAACATACTGCAATTTCGCCGACACTGCGATCCATGCAACTGAAACGAATTAACGACAAAAATAATTCTAAAAGAATCCAAAAACAGCATATCGTGAGTACTTGGTACGTATGTATTAAATAGGTAATTTAGTTTAAGAAAGCCCTTAGTGATTAGGTATAGTTTCCTGTTAGAGAAGATTTCCAGACCAGCGGTAACAAATAACAGGGTATACAACAACAAGATGAAAAAAAAAACAAGAAAATACACGAATTTGGCGCTGGAAACTACAAAAAGGTATCGTTCAAAAAAATTTTGAAACAGAAAATACAACCGACTTCTATGCAACAAAAATGTATGTACTTAGTAGTAGTTCCGAAGTCGGCGCTTACCATATTTCGCTAGATCACGACGAAACCACATGTGTCCTATGTGAGCGCCGACTTCGGAACTACTACTAAGTACCTACTATGTATTCTCTAAACCAACATGTATTTAGATTATTTTTTACTCCTATCGGTTAAGGAGTTCCCCCCATTTTCTCCAGAACCCATAGATATTATTTAAGTGGGGCCAATTCGCAGCTCGTCTCTACACAATAAAAAAATAATAATTAAAATCGGTCACTAACGGCGGAGTAGGTAATCCTTGTACATACATAAAAAAATACCGGCCGAATTAGGAACCTTCTCCTTTTTGAAGTCGGGTAAAAAGCATAACTATTAACTTTAGTAATCTAAGAGTGTAGACAGGCACATGTATTATTATTATCAATACAGTTTAGTTGAAAATAAGAATCTATTAAAAAGCTTTATAATATTAACTTGTCTAAAATAAAATACTAAAATACTAAACTTTCAATAGAAAATATTCCTCACGCAAATAAAAGAATACGGATTTCCGGCTTGAGTCATCTCATCTCAATCACCTGTTTCACTAGCTGGGTCATTCGAGGGAACGTATGAATTAGTTTAATGACTATTTTGCGGTTAATAACATGGGTTTACCCTGTGATTCACTAAAGCGTCAAACAATTATTTGGAAATAGCTTTGAGTGTATTATAACATGTGGATTACAAGTACCACGTTTGAGGTACATTTACGTCCCATTACCCAAAACGGAACTTACCACAGAACTTGGATGTCCTTTCTGCTCTTTAATGGAAACAAAAATAAAATGTTTTCCCGAAATCTTGCCTAAAATTGTAAATGATAAGGCATAAAAATTACTAGTGATGCACTGAATATTCGTTTATTAATCGGTATTCGGCGTATTCGGCATCTTTTTACTATTTGTATTCGGCCAAATTATTCGGTTTATTTCTGTCTTTTGGCTATGTAAGATTTATAAGTTCAAGGAAATCCTATGAAGGGTGTGTTAAAAAAAGCTCATAAAATAAATCGATTAAACTTCAAATTAACATTTTTGAACCTGAATCAAACTTTATTTTTACTTTTATCAACATTTATTTTAAAACCTCAAATCAACATTTTTTAACATACTTTCGAAATTGTTTTTTAATAATAAATGGTAAACCGAATAATTCGGCCGAATATCCAGTTCGGTAAAAATTAAATCGAATAGTGTTCGGTAATCAATTATTTGGTGAAACCACCAATTGGCGCATCTCTAGAATTTTCCGGTACCACTACATTTCGTCTGGTGATATAATTTTGGATATACAACCCCTTAGTACAAGATGGAAAAAGTCAGATGTACCCGATAGTTATTTTCCGCTGTTAGGAGTTTTCCTTAATATAGCTATGCCATAACCATATATGCCTTTTATTATAACTGACTAAGTTATTCCCGCGGCTTTATACGTACACGATATAGGTACGCGTCCCGGACGCGTATATCGTGTACTATGTACTATGTGTGCAAAATTTGAGCAAAATTCGATAAGTAGTTTTTGCGTGAAAGAGTAACAAATATACATATATTCTCACAATCATTGACATTTATAAGATTAATAAGACTTACTTCCAAAATTTATAATCGTTATGAGAAATAAGATAGAGTTCTAGTCAGTGGCACAGCTAGGCGTGGGCGCAGCCATCGCCTACGGCCTCGCAAAAGAGGGGCCTCACGAGGCCTCTTTGGAGGAGGTGGAGGCATTTTTAAGGTCAGCATCCAATGAAAGCAAAGGCGCCTCGCTGATAGGAGTTTGTCCACGTCTACTAGGTCCGCGGTACGCCACTGATTCTAATACCCATAAAGTTTATGAAGGTGGTAGAACCAATGTTGTTCGACCGGGGAAGTACCACCGCCACACCTATTTCTAACTTGAAGCATTCCTTGCGTTTCGATGGAAGGGTGTGGTTGCCGACACACTTTCACATGAGGCGACCATCATAGTTCTCGGGAGTAGCAACGCATCTGTGATTGACTACAGATGGAACCCATGTTCTGAATGAAGATGATTACAGATGTCCATGGGAGGCAGTGACCACTTACAATCAGATGGACTGCATGCTCGTTTGCTATCAGTCAGACAAAAAAAAAAGTTTGTGATATGTAAGGCAGAAGTACAAGAGGTATACCAATTTGCTATGCAGAGTTAATAATGTATTTAATATTAACTTCAAATAATCTCCTATTCATATGAGGTAGATCTATTTACATATATTTTCAACATATCAAAGGCGAATCAAAAACGATCGGTTTTTAAAAAAAAACGGCAATAGACTATTGCAATCAGCGGAGACAGCACAAATTGTGATGGTTGTTCATTGCAAATTCGACGTCTCGTGCCATCAAATGTAATTCTTATCGCCACAGTTATAAAGACGAAGGACGTGTCTTGGTGAATTGAAACTGCTATACTAAATAAATTAATTACAATAAGCAGAGCTTCATTTTGCTCATTAAAGTGATCGTAAAGCCGTCGTGTGCGCTCGTAAACGCAGGGTGAACGTTTCGATATGTTCGCATATTGTCATACCGAGAAACGAACGCTCGGACCGAATTAACCTTTATTATTGTTCATTGCAAAAATACACAATGCAGGTAGTCTTGGGATATATGTCGGTGCACGGGAAATCTACGTACTTTTTATGATTAACGTCGTTTAGTTTTATAGTTCGTAATCTATTAAACATGGACAAGTGAGGGTAGCACTTACCATCTTTTTGCGCAACGCGGAACGGGTAGGCGTAGATTAGAAATAGAAAATAGTTTATTTCTCATAAAATGGTTACATCTTAGAAACTACAGTTGAGGCATCCTTTTAAGTAAATATTTACCTGTGCCAGGATATCTTCCTTTATACTTCCTTCCTTCCTTTTGTATGTATAAGGTATTACAAAGACAAATTAAGTTACATAGATACTATCCTATTTTCTTAATTAAATTTTAATGTGTGTGTGTGTGTTTGTGTGTGTGTGTTAGCGTGCGTGCGTGCGAGATCATGTAGTGCGATCGGAATGCATAAAAATGGATCGACTGAGTTAGTTGAAAGATTACTTTGTTGAATGTGCTGCCGCTTACACCGCTCAACGTTATCCTTGTTAATACCAGTCATACGTTATTCTAAATGTTAATTCCGTAAAGTGTGATAGTGACTAAATCAGTGTCGTAGTTATCTCCCAGCCCGTAATTCTTACGCCCACAATTGAACGCTACCAACACTATATATACATGTGTATGTGTGTGTTATAACCTTTTCCCTTTATGAGTTGTTTCCAAGATAGTATATGCCTCGACCACGGAGGTACTCCCGCCATATCTATTTCTAGCATAAAGCAGTTCTTGCGTTTTGGGTGTCGTTGCCGGCTCAGTTTTATATGAGACAATCTTCTTAGTCTCCGGAGTAGCTTTGCATCTGAAATAGACCATTGAACCATTATTCTCTATGAAGTTGTTTATAGATGTCCATGTGCAGCAGTGACCACTTGCCATCAGATGGACATGCATTCATTTACTACTCCGTTTGGTATACAGTAATGTGTTAATATATCAGATGTGTACACATAATATGATAATATTATTATTCAATAGTATAAATTCTTGTGGTTAGAATGTGGCACCTTATTCTTTAAAGAAGTAATGTTGTATTTATGGTCTGGACTCAAGACTTATTACTTACGTGCGAACGATTGATACATGCCAGAGCAGTAAATATATCTGATTAAAATTTGGATGGGTTATAGTCTGGATCTAGATCTAAATATAGATCATACTCTACTTTCTAGGCCGGGAAAATGTACCTACGGCTCTCGTGGGATTGATTAGCTAGAATGGGTGTGAAATCGCGGACATAGTTACTAGATATAGGTACATGTACCTATCTATTATAAACATTACTTTTGTAAGAAGTACGGTAATAAAGTCACAGTCAACTCTTTAAAAAATCTATCACTCTTAAAAGAACTCTCATCCATGACGAATGAGACCATTAGGTACATTAAATAGTTATTTACATACTTCTGTCTATTTTCTTATTTCTCTTTGATTAGTCTTCACTAAACAAGTCTTCTACGCAAATATGGCAGGGTTTAATCTGCAGTCAAGTAAAAATCTAAATAATTAATTTATTGTTTTGTTCAAAGTCTGGTTACCTATTTATATATTCGACTTCGTGGACGTCTCCATGAAATTTCATGTAATGATATTTTTAAAAATGACATGATATCCTTAATGAGCTAACAAGAAAGTAGATTTATAGAAAACGTTTTATTATTATGTACTTTCATTTACAATTAGTAGCAAAAACGTGTCTTCAGTGATCAGCATCTTGTATGAATAAGACTCTCTTTAACTCAATGGGTACTGAAACATTCGATAACAATTTTGGGAAACCATTAACTTTATTATAATTGATCACTTCGCCGGCGCCACGGCAATGCAGATGCTCCTTCGAATTTCTATTAAAAATTTTATTTCACATAAAAATTGTCGTAATAAAATCTCATAAGGAAGAGACAGGTACGAATTTTATATAGACAATATCAATTACAGCGCGTTAGTGACCCAAAATGGGGAATAAAGTTTTATTCACATTGATTGATTGTAATGTCGGTCCCATTTTAATATAAATCGTTAAATATATTATAAAGATTTCAAAGTACCCAAAAGGGTTCTGTAGGTTATCAAATTACTTTTACAAGCGTTATTGTGTAACACATCTGCTGTTGTATTGATTGTATTATTCTGAAGGATATTTTTTCTATGCACCAAAAAAGTAAAATAAATATTAATAAATTGTGGTTTGGTAAATAGTCCTTAAATAGTCCTAAGAAAAAAAAAATGTGTGGGAATTTTCAAAAAAATTCAGACGTGTTAAATGTAGCAACCTGACATTTAGACATCTAGATATTCTAGATATATTACCTATTGGTAATAATAGCGCACTTTCGTCTAAATAAGGAATCTAAATTCTTTCGTGTGTTTTTTTGTTCATGGACCCCAAATAATTGCGGTTTCCGGAATGCATTGTTCGCGTTAAACGTAAAAATGAAGCGTTAGCGCATTAATATCAATGTCCCTGGCACGTGGGCGCGTGTATTGTCTGCGGTGCAATGGAATAGTGAGTCACGACAACGAAGAAGCATAATATATAGTACCATTAGTACGACTTCGTTAGATACGTTTTCTCAAAACAATTATTGTTTATGTTTTTCGCCAATTACAAAGTGCATTGCAAGTTACAGCCAAAAACGCAGTGCCGGATTAGCCACATAGCAAGAGTAGCAAATGCTATGGGCCCAGCTATTTATATTTTACTATCTATGCTATCCTGCAAATCTTAAACTGAAAGAAGTACATATAGAGTGTCAACTCCATACAGAAAAGTTTACTTATAACAGTTTAGTTTTATTTAATACCCTTACTTAAGGCAAACTATGGGCCTTCTGTCAGAATTTGATGCAGGCACCGCGCTGGATTAATCCGGCACTGCAAAAACGTAAACATAAGCATACATTGCAATGTATGAGCGAAAACTTTACAGCTGTTTAAGTAGATTTTAAAGATTATAGAATTCTTTGTGGTTTGCAGTAATAACGGTATTTCTATTGTAAACAACAATGCTAAGCTTTCTCGTTTGAAGGATGCGGTAAGTGAGTTCTAAGGGATAGCAACGAATCTGTGGCCAAATTCGCGTGAGACTAATCTTATCAAGGGTTGAATACAGATTTTTATGGCTTGCAGTGGCCACTTACCCGCTTACTTTTATATGAGATGTCCATCCTAGTCCTCGGGAATAGCAACGAACCTGTGATTGACATGTTCACGAGCAGCAGTGGCCACTCAGATAAACTACAAGATCAAATTATAAAAAAAAAACGGGACTGCCGCGGTAAAGCTATGGCATAGCATTTTTTATCAACTTATGCAATTATGACTATTTATAGGTATATATTTTTTTTGATACTATATACTTTCTCACAAACATCTGCTTACATATTCGCCCGATTTCCGAGCAGAACGTCTTGATCCGTGTGAGCTTCGTACTATCGTACCATATAAGTACATAGACGTCAAGCGAACACTCGCCCGCGCTACTGGTAGGCAGAGTGGGAGGTGTTAGGTTTTTTCGTTACGGAATGTCTTGATTCAGTCGCCGCGCCCCAAAGCCCGCGTTAAAAGCTATGCAATAGCTTAAAAAAATCAAAAATATACAAAATTATTTGATGTAACAGAACCCTTTAAGTAATTTAAACAGTGGCCTACCTATAGGAATATTCGCCAAATATACAATTACCTACCTGATACAATTATCTTTTAAAACTAAAAATCAAAATACGATGACAGTAGGTCGCGCATATTTATAAACTTTAAAAAGTACATATAAAATATACAGTTATAAAGTACTACCACCATCAAAAATTCAGTGTCAACCTTTAAATATCAAATGAATTCCGTCCAGGATTTTATGTGCGAGTCAACCATAAAAATATCCTAAAACTCATCAATATTAAAAAGAAAGGCAAACATTACTCAGCGAAAATTACTTTAACTGCGTTACACGTCAATTTGTTTTGATGATTACTCAATAAATTTAATTCCATTATCACATACAATACTCAGAGAAACAATTTGAAAAAATGAGTAGGTACCGTTTACACTCCAGAATACCGCTAACTTTCAATTTTTTTTAGGGTTCCTTTCCTGAACGGTTCAGATGAAACCCTATTTTTAACCGACTTCCCAAAGGAAAGAGGTTATCTATTCGTCACGTATATTTTTTTTTTTTTTTTTTATGTATGTTCGGGCGAAATGGCCAGAAATCGTCGACCTACCGACTCGATTCATACGACATTGTATGCGGCTAGTTTCCCAGGCAGTCCCATATTGAGGAAAATGAAAACCTTCCGGCGGCTTTCCCGGAAAATTGGAAAATGTCGGTTTTTTAAAATCTTGAATAACTTGGGTGTTTCTAAACCGATTTCTATGTACTAAGTACTGTGTTTGCTCTAAACCAACATGTATTTAAATTATTTTTTACTTTTATGTGGCGTGGAAGTCGGTTGTATTTTTTGTGTAAATTTTTTTTAAGTCACCGCTGTCCGTCTGCCTGCCACATCGGTATCATTGTAAGTTGTATTCCTCATCGATTTACACGAGATTTTGTGGTTATTACTATGTAAGTTATAAAAACACAATAGCTTTCCATTTCCATGCAAGAATTTATTTTCGGCATTTTGTCTGACTTGTCTTGACCGTCATAGGTAGACACTTATTTTTTTACAAAATGTATCAAACGTATGTAGCTAACGACAAAATAGTACAATGAAAATACAGTTAATAATGAATAGGGATGATCGTGTGGCAGTCCGAATCACACTTGACCGGTTTTTGTACAAAACAAACATACCCTTTGTTGCGACGTATGTGTCCAATTACCCAGTAATCCACACCTACACTGCTTTACCTTCAACTTTCGGCCAGAAAATCCGATTTGGTTGGCTTTGTCGTATTATATTGTTCATAAACAAACTGAACATTGAAACCATGCTGACACTTTGTGTTACTAAATGTTACCCACATACATATCTAATGAAATAATTTTAAGTACAGAGGTCTTACTTACAGTTTCTGTATTTGCGTTTTCAGAATTCGCGGGTAAAAAAATTGTATCTAACCACTGTCTTGAAATAGCGGCTAAAAAAATAAATTATAAGAGATGTAGTCAGTAAAACTAAAAAGTTTCACGTCAAGTTTCTATATTTAACAGGTGGTAGAACCAGTGTAGTTCGACCGGGGAGGTACCACCGCCACACCTATTTCTAGCGTGAAGCATTTCTTGCGTTTCGATGGAAGGGTGTGGTTGCCGGTACATTTTTATATGAGGGGACCATCTTAATCCTCGGGAGTAGCAACACATTGTGATTGACTTCAGATAGAACCCATGTTCTGTATGAAGTTGATTATAGATGTCCATGGGCGGCAGTGACCACTTACCATCAGGTGGACTGCATGCTCGTTTGCTACTTCAGTGAAATAAAAAAAAAAATTGCGGCATATGGACAGACATAACCATCACGAATAAAGAGCTTCTTTAGTATTTCTAAAATAACGTAAGCGCTGCTGTAGCGTAATATTTTGAATTTAACTTTTGTTGGTAAACTGCCAGACTTCTTCTGCCTTATTAACTGTCATAATTGCTGCTGCGTTTTGGTTTGGAGAATGTTGGAAAGATTCACTCAGGTATACTAGGCATTACAACATTCCGTCCCTGTAGCCTCGGGGTCAGAATAGGGCTACGGTATCCCCTGCCTGTCGTAAGAGGCGACCAAAAGGGGTTTCCGGGGTTGCAGACGGCTAGAGTGGGAGCTCGAACCGTTCGGTCAGGCAATCCCGGGAAGGACGGCGGTATGTGTGGTCGCATACCGTCGTAAAGACTAGACGGAGCGGTGGGCCCAGCCGCCCATCTGGTAGGAGCCCGATGGGGCAGCGCGCTCGGAGGATTCCGATTGAAGTCGTTTCGAGATCCCGGAGTCCTCCTTTTCAGCGCCGAGGACGGCCACCGGGGGGGTTTTAGTGCGGTAAAAATCCCACATAACCCTGCGTCGCTCCCACGGCGTCGGGTACCTTTGGAAGGTTTCCCCCTCGAAAAAAAAAAAAGGCATTACAACATTTGCAACTTAGTCCTCAAAACTAAAACACATAATTATGTAACCTCAAGTAGACTTCTAAGCTAATCTCATCTTATCTTACTGCGTGCATGCTCGTTTGATGCTTCTATTCTATTCTAAATGCGTTTTATTATTTAACCGCACAACGCTCAAAATTAAAACTTTACACGTAATGATATGTATTGATATTATATCGTATACCTATAGAATTAATTGATGTCTTAAAGATAAGCATCTTGCTTATCACAACTTTAGACTTGAAGAATACAAAAGTAAACAGTAGCGTGACATTAAAAATCATTCAAACAGCTGTTTCAAAAGTTTATACAGTTACTTTCCATTAGTCTGTTTGAATTTTAAGCTGGATAACGTGCCACGGACCCGCACAGAGAGATTATCCTATAAGCTGCAGAATGAATCGAGCTTCATCGCCTCCATGACTCAAGCTACACACTGTATGGATTTAAATGATACGCTTAAAAGTAAGTTTAAGCATGATAAGTATATCAAGAGTCCAAACAAATAGATGCAAAAAATAGTGTTAAAGTATTTATAGTCTTCTAACGTTGTGTGTTAAAACATTTCATTTAGTTTGTAGTTTGTATTATAGTCGTATATGAAGATGGTAGAACTTTTTGTGGATGCTATAGGCATCTCTCGATACCTCCTACTTCTGTTAAGTGCAACTCTATTCTGCTTAAGGGTATTGCCGGGAAGACACATTTATCAAGGGACACCTACCAACTTAGTCCCGAGGGTAGCAAAGCCTCTGTTGCTAACTTAAGGTAAGAATAAACTTAAATCTTATCTGGGATTGACTACAGGTCCATGGACTTCAGTAAACTTTAAACATCAAATTCGATTAATAACGATTTCAAGGAATAATTAGAATACGAAGGAGTGCAAAGTGCAATACACGTATTTTACTCTCTGTAAAAAAAGATCGGTTTAAATGTATAGAAAAAACAGTAATAAATATAAAATTATTACAGTATAATATAATTTATTCGCATCTGAATATAATAAAAAAAGTTTGCCGAAACCCGGGATTGAACCGGGGACCTTTAGATCTTCAGTCTAACGCTCTCCCAACTGAGCTATTTCGGCGATACGAAGTCCGTCTAAATAGGTGAAAAGAAGTATTATAGTGTACTTGTATGCTAAACACTATGTATTTAGGTAAATATAATATAATTAAATTAAAAACATAATTTTCCATGATAAATTAAAAATAAATATAATCATTTATATTTAATAATCTCGACTACTTCTATCTATGCTTCCAGCAACTTTTTCTTACAACTTCTATTTTATTTTTTAACGATTGTCATAAACAAATCGTAACTATTAAAGGTAACTGTATCATCTATGCGTAACTTAATTTAACAGATCACGCAACGCTATTTTAACTCATACTGCCATCTAGCGGCGTTAATAGTAAGCGTTACATCACATTACATACGAGTTAGTTTATATGACAGTCACAAGATGGCACTACAATGATTAATATAACTAAGAATACACTCGATAGCGAGTTACTAAGTTCTCTAAGTAAGTCTAGTGAAATGTTAGTCTGTCATTGTCAATGTTATCAACTTATCACTATCAGTAATTTCTAGTTTATAATTATTACGACTATAATTATTTTTCTCATTGGACGTGCAAAATTTAATATTTAAAAATTGTAGTTATATTTATTACAACATATTTTATGAAGAAAATCTCAACTTCTAATAATATTACGTAGGAACAGAAAATATTTTCATGGAGCCGAATAAGTATTAATAAATAAAATAATATATAAAAATACTAACAATATTGAAAATAATGTTATAATACTTTAATAAATAACTATGTTCTCGCAAAAATGTATTTGCTCATATAGGTAAACGACATGTTATTACAACTTTATTTTATTTACAGTGCTTATTAGGAGTTAAAAATCAATAACGAGCTACTAAGTTTCTCGCATTAATTGTGACTTAATAAATTCTAAAAGAACTAATAATAAGAGAAATCTGAGTTACCGAAGAAAAAATCTTAAATTGAGATTAGACTCTTTCTCTCTCTCTTTTGACAAAGTTACGAAATAATATTAAAAATCGAACCTTTAGTATTAGATATAAAAAGTGATGAAGGATACTAAAAAATGCATCGGCCGGGAATCGAACCCGGGCCGCCCGCGTGGCAGGCGAGCATTCTACCACTGAACCACCGATGCTTGTGAAAGTTATAGTAAAATTTTGTAATATTTAACTAATGTAAGTTAAATATTATGTAAACTTATTACTAGTATGATAAAACTATTATTATGAAAAATTTCTTTACATCAAATATTTCAAGAAAAAAATTGAATGTTTCGTTTGGTGCAAGCAGGTGGTATGTTTTTAATTTTTAATGTTTTCGACCAAGTTTTTATGATAAACAAGATAAGCCCATGATATATCTACTTAAGTGGATCTAAGTAGGCAACTTCTATTGTGCGGGTTGCGCGCTCGTTCAATATTTTATATCGCAATAAAAATATGTAAATGACAAGTTTTTCCATCGAACCGCGTATAAAGATTTATATCTCCACTCACGAACCGATCCGTGCCAATACACGCTTTATGGCAAATCACCGTTATATTTTATTTGGTAGTTCAGTTCACAGAAGTTAATAACATAATAAATACCCAGAGCAGTCGCAAACCCATAAACAATGGGTACCTAACACTAGCGGCATTGCAAGTATTCACTTTTTTATTTTAACAAGCTAGCATGCAGTCTACATGATGGCAGAGGTATACCGATGGATAACTGTAATCGACCCCAAACAAAGTGAGAATGTTAAATACGTTTGACCACAGCTACCCCTGAAGATTTAGCTCGAAGTAAGTTATTGGATTAATAATAATCTGATTTAAAAAGTTTGATAAGTCAAATAAACATACACGTCGTATTCCAAAATATTCTTTTGGGAATAGGAAAACGGGTATGGGTATGATCTGGGATTGATTTCGGAAGTCCATGGGTGTTAGTGGCTACTTAACATCGCGATTGTGAGTTCGTTTGTCTCATGCTGTAGAAAATGTAAATTTATATAGTAAAAATGTACATATGAATAAATGACGTGAATAATAATTATTATCGAGATATACCTACTCTAAACAGTCTACCAATTCGCACTTGGCTAAAACTCTCTCATTCTGAGAGAAGAACCGTACCCAGCAATGGGACAATAATGGGTTGACGACGACACTAAATAGTATCTTGTTTCGGGTACATGTTTATTGAATGCGAACAATTCTTCATCAAAGATAATAATGAATAATTCTACTTTATATAAACAAACTTGACGGTATTTTAGCTATTCAATGTTACATCTCTCTATAATAATATTTCGCATGTTTTGCGATAACGAGTTTATGAACAAGGGGTTAGACCGTTAGACTAACAGGCAATCAGCCTGAGCGTTGTTTTACATCGATTTAGCGGTCATGTGTCAATCAGGGCTGACAAACTATCTAATACAATGCCTTTGAATGACAGGATCTAATTTTAAAGATAATATAGCGTATACCCATCACAGTAAAGTAGGATGCAAATAAGACTAGTTTTGTGGCGGATAAAAGTGTTGTTCGTGATTGTACAAGTCAGCACAATAAACAAGATTTTTATAAAAAATATGGGTAAAAGTAATAGATGAAGTCCATTTGATAATGAGTAGGAACACTCATGGATATCAGTTGGAGATCGGTTTTAGATGCGTTGCTACCACTGAGGAAATTATGCCTGTCATAAGTAGGTACTGTTTACCACGCCTGAAAAATAGAAGGCAGACAGAAATGCGTCTCCGGTTGCGTTCCTTTGGAGATCCCGAATTCCTCTTTGTAGCGCCGAGAACGGCCACCGGGGTGGTTTTAGTGCGGTAAAAACCCCACGTAACCCTGCGTCGCTTCCACGGCGTCGGGTACCTTTTGAAGGTTTCCCCCTCGAGAAAAAAAATAAAGGCATAATAATAATGGTAATAATGATGAAGGGTGTTATTGCCGCCTTACATTTATGTATGACCACCATCATATTCCTCGAATGAATGAATGAATGAATGAATGAATGAATGATTTATTTGCCATAATTGCGGTTTACATTAGGATCTTAAATTAAATATTTCATATCACACAATTAGCCATTTATAATGTGGCATGCAAATGTCAGTACATAGTATTTATATTAATGATTATTCATAATGTCAAGTTATTATTGTAATCTATGATTGTAATATAATTAAAAAAAGTCCTGTCAATTTTAATTCTATCTAGGTACCTATTTTCACCCTTAGTATCTAATTGTATAAACATGTCAATTTATGTTTTAATATAATACCTAGGTACGCATTAGCTACTGCATCTAAATTACGATGAAATTTATTACAATTTTAAATTTTCGAGACTAGCAACACATCTGTGATTGATTTCAGACAGAACTCTTGTTTTGAACGCAAGAGCTTACAAATCTTCACAGGCTGCTGTATGTTTGCTTCCTACTTCAATCCTATAAAAAAAAGAAAGAGCGACATTTAGGCAAGGTAAACGCCTTTCTGTGACTTTTCCGTGATTCCGTTATTTATATCAGTAATTTATTTTAAATAGCAGTACCCATATAAATATTTTTGATATTTACAAGATGTCTGATCGGAATTCTCGATTATGCATTCTGTTTACATGCAAAGGAAAAAAACTCACTTGCACTTAAATTTATGGAACATGAGCAGTTACAATTGTCTAACGTAATTATTATTATATTTTATGCATTTCAAGGTATTATCAAAGTCAAAGAACGAACGAAAGTGAAGACAATAAAATTCTCACGAAGATTCGCAAAACCTTAGAATGTTGTACGGTCTTGGTGTTCCGTAACTGCATATATACATTACTTAATAAATTAGTACATATGGTAATGTATTTTTCTAAATTTTATAACAAACATAATCTATAAAAAATCGTGGTTGTCGTCATGATGTAGGTAGGTATATTACATTACTTACATCATAAACACTTAGGTAGTTTCCAAATAATAAAAACATTGAAAAACCTCAATGGTTAGTAAGTACGTAATCTAAAAGTCTATCCAAAGTCAAAATTAATAAAAACAGCACCATTAATCTTTAACGTTTCGAACTTTTATTTGTTTTGGACATTAGCAAAGTATAAAACTCAATAGTTTAATTAATACACATCGAATTTTAAGTTGTTTTCACAAGATGAGATCACCGTAATGTTCCGGACGATAACCTCTTTTATATAATCAATGAATGACGGAATGTTAGAAAAGCAACAATATCTTTTGTACTTAAACAAATATTACACAAAAATTCCATTAGAATTTTTTTCTCCTGTACAACGAGGGCTTCATATCATACCCATACATATATAGTTTAAGATAGAGAATATAAGAGAAATGAATAAAATAAGGAAATACCTGCTAATGTCTGTTTAAGAACTTATCTTCCCATCGTCATTATTAAGTAGGTACTAAATATTATTACTAATGTAGCTATTAAATTATCTCCGTCTACACGTGGGATGATAGCCTATAACCTCCAACCGTCGCCTGGGCAATGCAGATTTACATTTCAAGCAACAAATAAGTGACCTAACGAGCTATCTGTATAAATACCAGAAATATCAGATACATAGAAATTACTTTAGAGTCATGAAAAAAGGCTAAGGAAATGAATCTAACGTCCTTTCTTAATTTTTTTTAGCCTTAAGCATGTATGGTGGAAGAGCAAATGACATATGTCGGTACGAGATTTGCCCACATAGATTACATTTTGTGCTTTTTTTATAAGATTGAACGAGCATGCATTCCACGTGATGATAAGTTATAACTGCCGTCCTTTAACATCTGTAAATAACTTCATGAAGAACAAGGGTTCAGTCTTAAGTCAATCACAGATGTATTGCTACTCCCGAGGACCGAAGGTCGCCTCAAATTGACACTTTCAATTAATACTAAGCTAACTTGCAAAAAACGGAAGAAGCAAAGAAGAGGCGTTTAAAGAGAAAATGCGATAATTTGTAATCTATCAAAGTTACATATTCGAGATTTGTGTGGTAGCTAACTACCTACTACACTAACTAGTGTATAGTAGTAATCGACTTAGAGTAATATTAATTGGAGTGGTCATAATGAAAGTCTGCCGTTCACCCCTCAACACCCTTCCACCAAACTAAAAACTGCTTCGCGACAGAAATAGATGTGGCGGTGGTGTCTCCCCGATCGAACCTTTGTACTACCAACTTGAAACCTTACTTCACTGAGTTAAAAAATATATACTAGGTTTAAAAACGTAGCACTAAATTTTATATTCAAAGGTATTGACGATGCTCTAATGACTTCACGAAGTTCTCATCACAAAACTTTAATGTACCTTGCGACACATAACTAGTGTTGCAAGTTACAATGTCGTTAACTTACAATCGAACGCAAAAAGTTAAAAAGTAATGTCATCTCCGTGTTACAAGTCATTGCATATCACAATGATTGCATTGTGTTTACGCAAGGGTTTGTATAAAGACATTTAATCTGAAATTGCATATATTTTTTATATCTGTGTGAAGTAGCATACAAGCTTACAGTCCACTTGATTGTAAGTGGTCACTGTCTTACATGGACATCTGGAAGGAACTTCATGTAGAATCAAGTAATATAGTCGATGGTAAGTGTGCCGACAACCACAACCTCCCCGGTTGAACTTAACTGATTCTACAACCTGGCAAATAGCAATGTTGCTGTTAAAGTTAGTATTCAACTGATACCTACTTACCAAAATAATATTATAATGTTTTTGTATAAAACTCTAAGATAAAAACAACTTAGTTTATCAAAATATGGTCGCCACTTTGTTAGTTTTGAAGGAATCAAAAATAGTAGGACACGCGCTATAGCCATTTACATAATCTAAAACAATTATTTTTGCCTATCCATTCCAGAGGATTTATCAATAGTATACATCCAATTTGTTTAGGATTTTCCTTATTTTTTATAAAAAAAGAACCAAATCAAAGTTCGCTTGTTTTTTGTAGATATATTTTTAATGTATTTATTAACTTAAAAACCAATGAAAACATACCTAATTTAAAAAAATGCATTTTCTGTGCATCCAATCTGGGTAGAGCCCTTACAAATTTTGATCTGGGCTTAGCATGTGCTATGTAAAATATAATATAGGTACCTACATATTTTATACAGTTACAAAATACATGATATGCTGGTATTGACTGAATTTTAATTTTATAAACGTAAAGCCTTAAATAATAACTTCAGTAATATTCCTATAAATAAAAATACCAGCCGATATTTTGCCAATTTTCTCAATCCTGTTACGCTAATGACGTAAATAGGAGCCACGAATCCAAAAAAACTGTCAAATATCGTGCGGATTGCGATAAACATTCCATATTAGTTTTGTTTGCAATGGTGCAAAATGTCTGGGATTTATTTACTCTCATGATTATCTAATGTCCTATACGTCCTAGATGAGCGGCCAATGTCAATGGGTTAGTGCGCCGAGGTCGAGTCGCGCCCAAATCCTTATTGTCCCGGCATTGAATTCATTGGCACGGGAACCCGCTTATTGTGTATGCGTTTATTCATATGGAAATAAAATTTATGCATTGATTTTGAGCAATGGTTTCAGGGGCAATTCGCTATGCTCACATGTGCATTTAGATCATCATTGACTTTTATGTAGGATTCCTAAATTTAAAGGTGGTTTCCTTATTTAAATCGAAGTAAGAAAAAATGGTGGAGCGGTAGTAGGTCTAGATAGGAACCAGAGAGGAGATAGGAGATAGATAGACAGATAGAAGACTCCGAACTCTTTATGATTTCAATGTAGAGTTTCGTCCTAACTCTTCGTGGTTTTAAACTAGAGTTACCGCCTCTAGATTTAGTTCTGTCCAGTAACAGTATTAGTCACTTGTTTGGAGAGTACAGAGAAATACTTATACATGGCAGTATTAATTATTCTGGATATTAATATATAAAGCAAAAACTTCCAATCCCTTCTAACGCATAGGTACTATGTGCGTGGAGGACTGTGAAATTAGTGACGGTTAAGTAGTAGTAAATAGTAGAATACGACCGCGGAAAGATAATATTTACGTAAAGTAAGTGTTACAAATATATAAAATTAAACATACATTACTTTAATGTTAAACGCATTCCTACCAATAATGTCAGATGATTACGTCCATACACGCGTTATTGCTTTTGAATTCAGCTTACTCCATTAAATCTCATTTTTAAATTTATTTGAAGCATAGACGTATACATTTCGCAATTTATGCTACCAAAAATAAAATACTGAAATTAAGGACTTTTTATGTTACACTTCGGTAAATATTATGTTAGGTTTTTATTTTAATTGGATTCAAATTTCGACCATTGCGTCAGGTATGCAATGTATATTAATACAATGCTTACGTGCTAGAACAGTTCAAATTGCCATACCACATTTATTTACCATAGATACAAGCTGAACTTTTTAGCGTAAAAGAAAATAACCGCAGATCATAACACATTATTAACTCCGGCATGAATGACGCGAATAATTAAAAGATAAAGTTCCTTGACAGTCACACAAGTGACATGAATCGTATCATCTGTTCGATTTTAATTACTTATTTACAACCGGCCAGTTACGTGTTATCGTATGTTCATGTACCCGTGGACCTAATTGTACGTTATCATTGCAAACATAATCCCGACTTTATTTTCCATTCTAGAGCAATGCACGCCTTGTCTAGAAAGTGAAATAGTTAAACGGCTATGCTTAGAAGTTTCCTTACAACTAGAGGATTGTTGGCTGGTGGAGTTTGCTCCCATTCAGTCGGTTTATGCCGGTGCGTTCCGATCTGTTTTGTGACTGATTTTTACATCGTCAGGCCAGTCCACCGACTTGCGTCGGGTGGTAAAGGCGTTTGTTGTTTCGGTTTCGTGACGGACAAACCGCGATCGTAATTTAAATGAAAATTTCGAATTTCAAAAATACGTTCCGATTAACATGAAGTAAATAAATTGGACTAATCGTGACGTTCATTCTTCGACACACAGATCGGTGTAAACCTCGAAGAACTCTCGAAAATTTTTGGCGGGAAAATTCGCAGATTAGTTCAAAGTAAGTATTTCATTTATTTTCATTGTTTTATGATTATGACCGTCATAATTCAGGACGTTTACCATTATGTTTTTATTTTTATGCTCACTTTTTATCGAAAGATGCAAGTTCTCCTTCTGAGATAGTTAAAGATAGTATACGAATACATTTCAAAGATCGATATAATGCGAATAAATAAATACATTATTACATTTTTATAATAAAAATCAAAATGAAGTGTCTGAGAATCAAACTCTGAACTCACAATAAAAATCGCACAGTATCACTAGGCTATCATTGTACCTATTATTCCTTGTTTATATTTTTAAAACAGAATTATATTATCTCTATAGTAAATAAATCTAACTTTTTATTTTATATTATATTATTTTAAGATAAATAAAACAAACGAATTTACTATACCCAATATAAATGAAAACTCTAAAATAAAAATAAATAAAATGAGCTACCGAAAACTTCAGTTGTTTTTTATGAGATTGAAGCAGCAAACGAGCAAGCTGTCCACCTGATGGTAAGTGGTCACTGCCACCCATGGACATCTGTAATATACTTAATACAGAACTAGGATCCTATTTGAAGTCAAATCACAAAAGCGATGTTACCCATGAGGACTGACATGATCGGCTCATATTAAAGTAAAAGCCATCATACCCGAAATGCAAGAAGAAATGGGTATGGCGATGGTACATCCCCGATCAAACCATATACGTTCTACCCTACTACGCAGAAAATAACTGCCAGTGTTTAAGTGACCGACACTTAACATGAGGAAGCCCCATCGGGCTCCACACAGATGAGCGTCGAGGCCCACCGCATCATCTGGTCTTTACGACGGTGTGTGACTGCACATTCAACTTTTCTTCCCGGGGTCGCCCGGCTGGACGGTTCATGCTCTCGCTCTTGCCGCCCGGAAGCCTGGAAGCCCCCTTTAATCTCCTCCTACGACACGCAGGATATACCGTAGCCCTTTTCTGATCGCGGACCCACAAGGACGAGTAGACATGTACTTAGCAAATGTCAGCAGACCAAAAGTCTTAGCCGCAAACGCAATTTTTTTTACTATAGAAGAGTATTTGCGGTACTTGAGAAACTGACCGCAATCAGGTGCAGATAAGTCTACTGCAATTTTCATATACGTTAATAAAATCCGGAAAAGCATCTGTATAGGTTATATACCTATGAAAATTGAGGGGGCCACATTGCCCAGTGGATCTAATTCTTAACCCGACATGGTAAAGAATTTAATTGAAAGGCAAGCCAAGAACAATAATCATAATTTAATATTTTTCGTGACGCACAGTTTTAAAGCATCGTCTGTGATAATCAGAACCCAAAAGAATTTCCAAATAGGAACACAACGAAGTAAAAATATTTAGATGTAAAAAAGCAAAGGCAAGGAATGTAGATAGCCATATGAGGTTTTATTTAAAAAAGACGACCGCATCCATCCTTGAAAATCGCAGCCCATAATAATAAATTTTTGCCCATAATAATAAATATTATTTTAACCTTACATTTAGTTTTCTTTCACTTATCTTTTATTCTAGTTTAAATTTAATTGAAATTTGGTTTTGTCAAATTAAAATTTGCTTTTTGAGTTAAAAAGTATGTTAATGACGAATGTTAAAGATGTTGAAATGACGATTTACTTAAATGTACTGTACTTATTATACGAAATAATCGGCTAAGCGCGAGTCGAACTCGCGCACGATGAGTTCCGTACCATTATTTATAAAAAACGTTTGATGTAAGGGAGGGACTCCCTAAATATTTATTTAACTCTGTATTTAGTAATTGTTCTTTTGCAACAGATATATAGAACCCCATCCAACTGCAGCGGAGAGTCAGGCAAGGCGATGTCATATCGCCGAAACTGTTCACCGCTGCGTTGGAAGATGTGTTCAAGCTGATGGAGTGGAAAGGTCTTGGCATCAACAAAAATGGCGAACACGACACACACCTTCGATTTGCCGACGATATAGTCATCTTGGCAGGTTCGCTGACGGACCTCAGCACAATGCTAGGCGACCTCAACAGTGCCTCACAACGGGTGGGTCTTAAGATGAACATGGACAAGACGAAAATCATGTCTAATGTCCATGTCACACCCGTACCGGTAGTTGTTGACGGCACTCCTCTCGAAGTTGTCGACGAGTACATTTACCTGGGACAAACGATCCGGATGGGTAAGTCCAACTTTGAGAGGGAGGTCACTCGAAGAATCCAACTCGGCTGGGCTGCGTTCGGGAAATTTCGTAGTATCTTTTCGTCCACAATTCCTCAGTGCCTGAAGTCGAAATTGTTCGAGCAATGTGTGTTGCCAGTGATGACCTATGGCGCCGAAACGTGGTCCTTCACTAAAGGCCTCATTCGAAGGCTCAGAGTCGCTCAGCGTGCTATGGAGAGGGCTATGCTCGGAATTTCGCTACGAGACATGATTCGTAACGATGAAATCCGTAGACGAACGAAGGTTACCGACATAGCTCTCAAAATCAGCAAGCTGAAGTGGCAGTGGGCCGGCCATATCGCTCGAAGGACCGATAACCGATGGAGAAGAAAGGTCCTCGAGTGGCGACCACGTTTAGGCAAAAGGAGTACAGGTCGCCCCCCCACCAGGTTGACCGATGACCTGAAGAAGACAGCGGGAAACCGTTGGATTCAGAGGGCACAGGACCGGTTGGAGTGGCGCCATTTAGGGGAGGCCTATCTCCAGCAGTGGACATCAAAGGGCTGATGGATGGATGGATGAACAGATATATATCATCTGTGAAAACTTCAACTGTCTAGCTATCACGGTTCATGAGACAGCCTGGTGACAGACAGACGGACATATGGACAGCGGAGTCTTAGTAATAGGGTTCCGTTTTTACTCTTTGGGTCCCGACGCTAAAAACAACATACTCGTAGGTAATTTATAAATCTTAGATTTTAGACGGTTTTCGTTGGCAAAAATGGAGAAAGCTCACCGGAGTCCTCTGCGATGCTAGAATGTCCATGGAAGACCATATCTCATGGATAAAGACCATAGATATCGACCTTAAGAATAGTAATATTGACCTAAAGACAATCCAGAACCGCCAGCTCTGGAGAAAAATGATTAGGAGAGCCGACCCGCGATGAGGCGTAAAAAATTAGTCCTTAAATGTAACATCTGTAGCCAACATAAAATGGGACTCTAATAATAACTAGAGTTGATTATAAGCGTTGATGAGTGGCAACAGTCAATTACTATTACTCGTAGTTGGTCTGCATGCTCGTTTATTCTTTATAATGAAAAAAAATAATACCTTAATCGAAAACATTTAAGTTTATATAAATGCCATTTTTCTTTATCGTATATTTACTCAACCGAAATTTAAAATATCCAGTACAAAAAACAATAATGTCCTTATACTCTTGATGTATTTTATAGAGATTTATATTTGTTTGCAAGTATGCGCGTGCATAAGCAATGACGTTGCAAAACAAAGAGTGTTGTTGGAATGCAAAAAAAAGTTCGTTCGTAGATATACTTTTTGCTAGCTTGAAACATATTGTATACGTATACGTATACAGATTTTCCTCATTTGTTTGTAAACAAAGAAATGATGTAATGAAATCTCCATAAATTTATGGATAATAAAGTTATGAAAATCAAAAATATAGGTATATTGACAGACAGTAGGTAATGTCTTTTTGGCTGACAAAATTGTTTCCAAAAAAAATTCTCGTAGTCACTTTAAACAACGATGAATGAGTTTTGTTATTGAATAGAGTGAAAATATATAATAAAACGGCATGTACAATGGTGGTAGAGTATTTTAATGTAGGATTTTTTAAAATAAAATTAAAGAATTTTGAATTCATGCAAAGTAGCGAATTATGTAGATTATTGTACATTGTATGTCAGTTTCAACTTTTACCTAAGCCCTAATATGTATGTGTATCTCTCAATAGGGAGCATTAAGAGATCAAGCTGAAACTCGCTCGGAAACAGCTTTTCAGTATTATTAAAAGCCAAAAATAAACATGCATCAGCGAATTTTGAAGGCTTTTTGTGTTTTTAAAAATACCAGAGTTCCCAATAAAGTTTTAAACATGAGCATTAAGTTTCTGATTGTTCAAGAAAGCGAATTACAGGTTAAAGATCTTTACGTAGAGGCAAATTTATAGACATAGCGACACGGAGAGACCCTTACAACTATAAATAATTCTATATCTATATTTTTAAAACAACTTGTGAATTACATTAATGAAAAAGCCACCGGAAAAAAACCGTCTTAAGAGTAGGGGTGTGCATTAATTTTCATTTTAGTACCTATTTGTATCTCCATATTACACTTCAAGAGATAGAGTTTTATGACAAAGGAACCTTTATCACAGGGTAGTGTCCACACGACAGAGACTTAGTAACAGGATATCCTTTTTACACTTAAAGTCAAAAACCCTAAAAAATAATTATCATTTAGTTATTTTTATATTTGACATCATCATTCATTAATAATAATTACTTTGTGTTCTTTAGCTTCAGAACCAAACACAAAAAATATGTTATTATAACAATTATAATGAACAATTAGTTAACAATGGCAGGATCATCATATAAAGTAATTTGGGATTTTATTAACTTTTTATTTACAAACGAACAAAAAATGTTTTTTGTGACGTTTCGTTCAAACCACTGCATCCTGATGATACTCAACAAAAATAATTGGCCAAGTCCAAGTCGAATTCGCATGCAGAGGGTTCAATAGTTATCGTTTTTTAACTTGTTTAATGTTTCGTTACCAAAGCATCAATACATTATGCAAAATAAGTATGTACCTATTTTTGTTTTAGAGATAAACCAAAAATGACACATAGTATCGACAAATAGTCCTGTATTGCCGCAACGTTAGATGGTCATTACAGCCTATGGATATCTGTAACATTCTTAGCTCAATAAAATATGCAGTCTACTTGAAAATATGATGCCACTGCCACCCAGGGACATCTGTAATCAACCCCCAATATGATCAGCCATTTCTGACGTTATCCAAAGATGCGATGCTACCCCTGCGGACTAAGTGAGAATTTATGTTAAATGTTTTCACATAAAATCTTTTAAAATTAATAAAAGAGACGTAAATACCACTTGACGATGTTGTGCCACAAATATCGCCTAAATAATTTTGTAATCAGGATCTTGACAATGATAACGGATATAACTTTTGGTTACTTAATATGCATCGTATGTCGCTATGCTCTTAATGTTATGTTATTTTGCATATTCCTCGCAGAAGTACGTACATACATATCTGTATTTTAATACCGGATTCTGTATGAAGTCGATTACAGACTTCCATGGGCGGCAGTGACCATTTACCAACAGGTGGACTGCATGCTCGTTTGCTACTTCAGTTAGATAAAAAAAACCTTTCACCTGAACACCACGAGAAATAAATTAGTAAAGTTAGATTAAAAATTGTTAAAAAGAAAATTTTACTAAAGTTTTTATTTTCCCATTTCATTTGATTCCCATATCATGACGGTGCTAAATCAATTTGGTTCGCCATATTTCAAAATTTTACCCTCACATACAATTTTACTTACAAGTAAGGAAAGATGTAAATAAAACACTATAATAAAAATAAGGAATACTTTTGAAATGAAATGAAATGAAATGAAATGAAATGAAATGTCTTTATTTTGTATAGGCCTGCGGGGGCACTTACAAATTGTCAGTTACATTTTTTTTTCTTACACTACCACCGGATCGGAATACGACCTCAACTGAGAAGATCCGGCAAGAAACTCAGCGGGTTTGTCTTTTTTTCTTATTTATATTCATTTTTTTAATATTATTACAATTATGTTTTTTTTTACATGGTCATGAAAGTTAGCTCCAGTATCTTGCCTTGCAGTTCAGTAAAAGAGAGCCCTGTTTGGTAAGATACGCTACACTTTGACATTTATTAAATATACTATAGTAATGCATATTATTGCTCAGTCCCAAGCTGTTTTGTCTTCTATGTAATCAGAAATTTTATAATACGCTTTACGGCAAAGTTTAATCTTAATCAATGCTTTGAACTTATTCATTGACAAATTTCTGATTTCAACAGGAAGTTTATTATAAAAGCGTATACATTGACCCATAAAAGAACTATTAATTTTGTGAAGACGAGTAACATGTGCAGAGAGATTGTGCTTGTTCCTTGTATTTATGTTATGCGTATCACAATGTTTAGCAAAATTATTAATATTTTTCTTAACATACATCAAATTTTCGTATATAAATTGGGATACAACAGTAAGTATATTTATTTCTTTAAATAATTCTTTTAGTGAACATTTCGGACTTAGGTTATAAATGGCTCGTACAGCCCTCTTCTGCAGTATAAAGACAGTATTGAGGTCTGAAGAGCACCCCCACAGCAGTATGCCGTATGACATAATGCTATGAAAGTAACTAAAATAAACTATTCTAGCTGTTTCTACATCGGTGAAATGTCTGATTTTTTTTACAGCATAAACCGCTGAACTGAGTCTACCCGACAATTTTTCAATATGGGGACCCCATTGCAATTTGGCATCTAAAGTAACGCCTAGGAAGACAGTTGACTCCACAAGGTCCAAAACCGTTCCATTGAGTTGTACATTGGTTTCAACCTGCCTAACGTTGGGCAGTGAGAATTTTATGCATTTAGTTTTTTTCTCGTTAAGAAGTAAGTTATTTACGTTGAACCAATGTACGACCCTCGAGAGAGCATTGTTCACTTCGTCAAACTTGCTTAATTGTCTTTTAATTTTAAATAGTAATGAGGTATCATCTGCAAACAATACGATCTCGTGATTATTTGCTACATAGTAGGGTAGGTCATTGATATATATTAAAAACAAGAATGGTCCGAGTATCGAACCCTGTGGAACGCCCATGGTAACAGATGCGCCGGGCGATTTAGTGCCATTAATAATAACCCTTTGAGTTCTATCGTTTAGATAAGAAGTCAAAAGGTTAAGAGCTTTGTTCCTGATCCCGTAGTGGTGTAATTTCCTGACCAGTATATCATGATGTACACAATCAAAAGCCTTAGATAAATCACAAAACACGCCAAGGGCATCACGCGATCCATCCCAGGCCTCAAACACATGTTTTAATAACTGAATTCCTGCATCTATAGTAGAGCGATTCCTTCTAAAACCAAATTGTGTGTCAAGAAGTATCTCATTGTCATTGAAATACTTCAACAAATCGTTTAAGATAACTTTTTCAAAAACTTTACTTAACGTTGGTAGTATAGATATTGGTCGAAAATTACTTGGACAAGAAGTACTACCAGATTTAAATATAGGAATCACTTTACTTTGTTTCATAAGGTCAGGAAATACACCGTTAGTAACACAAGCATTGAACACAGAAGCCAAGTGCGGTGCTATAAGATGAATAATAGAAGAAACGGCTCTAACAGAAAGTCCCCAGAGGTCTGCCGTTCTCTTGCGATCCAGACTATTGAAAGCATTGATTATATCTGCTGCATTGACCTCTGAAAATTCAAAGCTCGTGCTACGTTCTTTTACACACTCTTTAAGCAAGGCCTCAGCAGAGGTAGAAGATGACTTTAGAGCTTTAGTTGTTAACAAAGGTATATTAGTGAAGAAATTCTCAAACTCTGATGCCACCTCCAAATCCTCTGTTACATCTTTATTATTTATTTTTAAATTAAAATTCTGGTTATACTCACATATCTTATTAGTTTCGTCGTTAATAATATTCCATGTTGTTCTAATCTTATTTGTAGATGTTTTTATCTTATTTCTTAAATATAGGGATTTAGCACAGGAACAAGCCAGCTTAAAAGTTTTAGAATATTTTTTTACATATTGCTTAAATACAGGGTCATGATTAAAAGACTTTTCATAGTATAGATCATACAATTTGCGTCTACTAATATTAATACCTCTCGTTGCCCATTCACAAAATTTGGTTCGTCCATGACTTACAGTTTTTGGTTTAAACACTTTTTCAAATTCACCACTGATAAGGTTAAACAACGAATTATATAATAAATCAGGATCATGGTGGTTAGGCAACAGAGGCATTTTCTTAGCCAAATTGCTTTTAAACAGTTCTAGACGGTACAGGTTTTGACGGTACAGGTTAGTTACCTGGACAGGAAAAACTTCAAAATCTAATAACATTTACTTCACGATATTATCAAGCCTAGTAAAGAGTAATTACAAACACATTTACTTAGTCACGATCAAGCGTGTAGAATCGAATGTAATAACATAGTTAAAGTACATACATCGATTATGCTAACCCTAATTGTTTAGCCATGGTTATACTGTAAGATCCTTTCACACGTACCACGGCCCCACATCATCGCACATAACTTTATGTAGATAAAGTGGGCAAGAAATTTGTCACGTATATTGCTACATTCCTTCTTTGTAGACACTATAACAACGAAAAGTGTCTTTGGAATAGAGAAGCCTCTCATGCGATTCGATAGTGATTGTGTTGTAGCTGAAAGCTCCTCATTAATACCCGTTTCTTAACTTTTATCTTGGTATAATAAAGTTATGCCAATATAAAAAATTGGGCCCTCCTATACAGTCGTAGAGCGTGTATAAATGGTACGTGTGAATAGGAACTGGTTTATTATCAACATTTGTAATGAACACCTCCTATTATTGACATGATTTAAGTAAGATCCCTGATATCCGTAATACGCGGGCAGGTGTTGATAATATAACAATTTCATTCATTCATTCAAGTTTAAATAGTAATTCTCAAAATTTAATGAATATATAACAAACGCATACGCGTGTGTATCAATAACGTAAGTAAACGTGTAACATTTCAACAAACCCACGTTTGAAAAATACGTAAATCATGTAACTTAATATCTTCACCCTGTAGTCGGGGAGCTACTACTAATACGGCTACGGTATCCCCTGCCTGTCGTAAGAGGCGACTAACAAGGGTCCTCTGGGGTTGCGGACGGCTAGAGTGGGAGCTCGAACCGTCCAACAAGCAAACACCGAGAAGGACGGCGGTATGTGTGGTTGCATCTCGCCGTGAGCACCAACAAGATGAGCTCGTGAGGGGCACTGCGCTAGGGGCCACCGGTTCGTTCCGTTGGAGTTTCCGAGTCCCCTATTACAGGCGCTGAGGAAGGCCACCGAGGAGGTTTTAGTGGGTAAAAATCCCACGTAACCCGGAGTTTCTCCCAAGGCTTCAGTGTACCTTTTGAAGGTTTCATCGCCGTAACAAAAAAAAAACCTAATATCTTACTGTTTGTGTAAGTTTACTTTGTATTGATTACAAAACCTAAAAAATATATTTGGAAAGAAAATATCACAGACTTTTAATTTTAATTTAAATCGACACTGTTTTTTTCTCTTTTTATCTTATTATCCTAACCTAACCTAACCTTCTTAATAATATTATGCAAAAAATTGTGACGGTGTGTTTGTTACTCTTTCAAACAAAAACTACCTGTTGGACTTCGTTTAAATTTAGAACATAGTTTATGAACAAGATTAACACAGGATTAATTACGATATAATTACTCATTACCCTAATAGACGTTAGCGAAGTGAGCGAAACGGGAATAACCTTGTTTGTTAAACTCGATAACTTCTATTGTTTTCAATATAAAAATTATTTTCATTACCAAATCTTCATATATATTAGATATAATAAACATAACAATAAAATAAACACTGATAAGTTTTCTTTATAACTAAACCAGTTGAATAAACGTTTAGATACAAAATTACGATATGTTGCATAGAAATTGTATGACTATAAAGTATGAATACCTAATCGAAGGTCCCATTAACATACTTAGCTTAACACATTTGTTTGTTATTACGAGATGTTTCCTATGTTATGAGAATTGCCTAGATATAAAGGTAATTAAAATGTACTAACGATTATTATTTTACATCTGCAATTGTTTAGTATTCATTCAGAACAAATTACTTTATCAATTCTTTACTCCATGCCAACTATACCTTTTTTCTATAAATGGTTACTTCAGTAGCGAAACAAAATTTAAGTAAAATTTGGGTTTAAAAAACTCTTAAAAATATCACGCAAACCTTCAGCGACTTCCTACTGGTATACATGAAATGATGCAAACATATAACCTCTTCAAAAAACCTTAAGGGAAGAAAGTCTAAAAGCCGTTTTAAGTACGTTCCTATATCATTAGATGAACCCATTATCCCAGTTTCACAGTACGTACAGACTTTAGTAATTTGGGCCTTACAATGAGTAGTTAAAAGTAAGTAGAATATTCACCTTGATTTTGTATGTATTATTATAATTATAGATATAAAAAGAACCATATCGGCAAAATATTCTCCATGTCATTCGTAAACTTCAACAATGTCATTATTCAGTTTTTTTCTGTTTCCAGAACTGAAATAGGAGCTTTTTTCACCAAATTGCTTTAGAGTCGTTAGTAATCTGTGGTATCGTAAAACTGTTAAAAATCTTAATGTCTTAATAATGATAAATGTGGGTAATATCCGTGGTCGAACTTAGAGCTTCTCATCTATCAAGGATTGTTAAGCAATATCTTTTTTATATAAATAACATTGAAGTAGCAAACGAGCTTTCCAGATGGTATGTGGTCACTGCCGCCCATGGCAATCCTTGTTCTATATGAAGTCAATTACAGATGCGTTGCCACTCCTGATTAAGATGGTCGCTTCACATAAAAGTTTGCCGGCAACCACACTCTTCCCCCGAAACACAGGAACTAATTCAGGCTAGAAACAAATGTGCATTAATATCTACAAGCGGAGTACAAAATTACTATTAAAATGTATGCTCTATACGTATAAAAGTAATAGGTAATAAAGCATTTATAGTTAACTTAAAATATACTATTGTTGTGTGCAATTTATTGGCTTCGGGCATATTCAATATTTTATTCATGAACGCCTTTATACGTAAATATTGAATTTGTCAGATACTGAATATTAACATTTCTAGAAATGATATCGTATGTATATTAAATTATCTATATATTAAGGTTTGTTGGACTTTATCGTTTATTTTATTTCGAAGACCGGTTTCATAAAACATTATGTACACTTTTTTATTTACCTATGTTCGAACATACATAGGTATCTACAAGCGTTGTTACTTGTTATCTTTGTGTATTTGTTTCTGTTTCATGCACAAACTGCTAGTCGGATTTTGCCATAATTTGGCACACAGATAAATAATTAATGATCTACATTAGCACATAAGATTAGAGCCGTGAGATTAAACTAGTAAGGCATAAATAAAAGTCGCTATGTTGAATCCGGAATCAGATCACAAAGGGTTATACCACCGATAGATTGTTGTTTTTTTGCGGTCTTGTATGCTAATGTGCCCCACAATGCTACCAGCCATTATATATACTTATATACCAACCATAGATATATCGGCATACAATAAGATAACACTTCTAGTAGCATAATATTATAAAGTCGACTTTTCGTTAAGGAGCTCACTTGCCGTGTACGATTTAGATTGTTACGCTATATTTTTAAATTCCCATTTGTCCCAATCATCCCGTGAAGTCCCATCAAAATCTATTTACGAGTTTTCATGGCAGTGAAGGCAATCAGAATATATTAATATGGTGCAATTGCGTATGTAAGCTTCAAAAATTTGGATATCACAGACCAATGCATCAAGGGTATCTATTTGTTAGTTTTTAACCTTTTTTGTGACGGGAAGAAAACCTTCAAAAGGTACACTGATGCCTTGGGCGAGACTCCGGGTTATGTGGGATTTTAACCCACTAAAACCTCCTCGGTGGCCTTCTTCGGTACTTGCAGGGGACCCCAGGATGGAGATTCTGGAACGCACAGGTGTCCTCTAGCGCGGCGCCCCTCATCTCTTGGGGGACGTGTTACTGTTCCTGCAACTGCAACACACATACCGCCATCCTTCTCGGGGTTTCTTGTAGGACAGTTCGAAGTCTCATGCCAACCGCCCGTAACCCCAGAGGCTCCATTTTAGTCACCTGTAAGAGGGGACACAGGCAGGGGATAACGTAGTCGTATTCTACTAATTAATGGGCAAATTAGTTATTAACCTGGCGAACTGATCTACCAATGGGAATAAGATAATATTTCACTGGAACTCTCTAAACTTCAGTTTACTACATAGTATAGAACAAAGTCGTTTCGCGCTGTCTGTCCCTATGTATGCTTAGATCTTTAAAAGTACGCTACGGCATTTAATGCAGTTTTAAATAGATAAAGTGAATCAAGAGGGAGGTTTTTATGTATCATACATGCTTAATATATAATTTTAGATTTTTACTTTTAGGCGGAACGTTGTTCGCTGGATCAGCTAGTTATTGATAAGAGGATCGCTGTGGTTACGTTAGAAAACAAAATTAAATAATCACTTAAACCGTGATTCTTGGAAACTGAACAAAACTACGATGGATCCCACCAGCAGTGTGTATTAGTCAGTCCAGTCTGGGCTTCCCTTATGTTTATCTATGCTATAGGCGTTAGTATTCCCGCCGGAGCTCATAAACACGGAGGACATGCGTATCGCCATAAACCACCGACAGACTCCAAGCTCGAATACTAAGTAAAAATGAAATACTAGGCTACCGTTGTGGACAAGATCACGTATATTATACACGATCTGCTTGTAAATAGTTGAGGAACGTGAGATGGGAGGCTGCGGTGTATTTCTCATCATAAATCACGCAGAATCTTGGACGTTACGAATAAATCTTGGCTATTTTGATTAATCTTCCGAATGTTTCGGAAGCAGAAAAACATCTTAAGTTTTTCTATATTTTCAAGGAAAAAATAACTGATCAAGTGTGAGTAGAAAGCGAAAAAGAGAAATAATTCCATCCTACCAAATTTTCAACTTTTTATTCATTGGTTTTTTGTGTCAATAATTTTATAGTAGTACCTACAACATAAATAGAAATTCTTCTATCGAAACGCAAGAAATGCTTCACGCTAGAAATAGGTGTGGCGGTGGTACTTCGAACTACACTGGTTCTACCACCTTGAATACCACGTGTAATTTAGGTACCTGTTGTCAATCAATGGTACTCGTGAGTGAAACAGAAAAGCTACGGGCTTTGCATACAAATGCAAAGGCGTGTATTAATTTTATTTATAAACAATATAATTGGTAGTGGAACACTATTTGTCGCACCACCGCCACACATATGTATTTGTACCTTACAATTGCACGCTCGTTTTTGCTACGGACGGGCGGAGTATTCCCGAAGCGCTATGACACGGGGTTCTTCAAGAAAAGTGCGAAAAGAGCTCTCCTTCAAAGCCGGTGATACATTGGCGACTCCTCTAATGTTGCGAATATCCATAGGCGACGGTGACTACTTTCCATCAGGTAGCCCGTTTGACTTATTGTTAGGTTAAAGTATAAATAAAAAAATGTGTTAAGCGCTACTCTAATTTGTTTAAAAAAGTATGGAAATAGAGACATATTTATTCAGGGAGTTCCTACTTAGTCTACATATCTACGCATATGTGTTCGCTTAGACTAGGTAGACTTTTGATACTATCTAGGGTTAATCACATGTACATGACATTGGACACTTACCATCAATTGGACTGCTAGTTCTTTGATACTCGTAGCTATAAAAAAACTGAACAGAGCAATGCATTGTTATTAAAACAAATTTGCTGTAGTTTATTACTAAAGAAATTTTCAGTTTACCACAAAAGTTATATCTCAAACTTAACGCATTGTGACTAAAACTTTTACCTGTTAATACTAAAAGTACTTAAAATGAAATGCTTAATGCTGGTAAACAAAATGCTGTTCCACATTAACTTGGTCGTTTTGACCCAAATAAAAGTGTGTTATACTTGTTTAACAGATGGTTGTCGCTTTATAACTTGCGATAGTAATCCGATAAACGGTAAACCTCGCGTGTTATTGGTCTAAACTACCCTGGCTCGCGTTTTCCTTCATAAAGGTCAACGTTTTAATGACGTTTGATGAGTATATTCAGAGGTTTATGTTACGAATTTTCACTGACTTCAAGTTTAAATTATAATTTGGTATTAAAATCTAGTGACAAACAATGCTCAAACAGCGATGTACACACATGAGTGTAAATTTTATATTTTTAACGGTGAAATATCTAAAAGGTGCGTGCTCTCACCTTTTTTTTCAAAGTGGGTAATCCTCATGGATACCCAGTCGCCCGCGGCAACAGCTGGGTTAAGCTGGACTCCTACCGGCTAAACCCCCACTGTTTTTTCTCCTCGCTATGGCGGGAACACGGGCACTTAACGTATTCTTACCTGTATAAACTTACAGTCATGATTGTATTTATTAGATAATGCCTCACGAGAAAAACCCTTCAATTAGACCTTATCCTGAAACACGTTTATAAAAAGATTTACAGTCGTAGACTCGTAATATAACACTTGTATAAATTAAGCGAACTTTAAGAAAAACATTTTAGTCTGTCTGTATGTCTGTTTAACTTACCTATATTATAAAGCAAAAGTTTCTCTCATTGTATGGGCGCTTGTTACTCCACCACGTAAAAACTACTGGTCGAATTTCGAAGAAATTTGGCTTATGATAGTTTATTATATAGACTGGATGACCCGACGAACTTCGTTCCGCCTAAAAGTGACAAATCTAAAATTATCAGTGTATATATTATACATGTATTATACATAGAAACCTTCCTCTTGAATCACTCTATCGATTTAAAAAATGTATTAAAATCCGTGGTGTAGTTTAAGAGATCTAAGCATACGAAGGGACAGCCAGCGAGAAGCAACTTTGTTTTAAACTATGTAGAGATCACGCAGGATATCCACTCATTACTATCGTAAACAAGACCGAGGCGGGCAGAGCCACCGGAATTAGGAAAAATATATAATTTCGTCGTGAAATATTTTAACATTATCCTACTGATACCTATTATCCTACTGATAAAATACAATCCAATGAAATACAATTAGTTTTACTGTCCAAAAATTATCAACACAAAAATATGTAAATTAAGAACAACGTAAGTATTCTCTTAATGTGAAATAACCAAAGTAGGTCAACGACCAAGCTCTTCATTACTGGCCATTAGTAAAACATAGAACAAATGTACTTAAGATAATATTACAAAGGCTTTTTGTGTTAATTGTAGTTACGTGCTTAACATACGTCATACACTTACTCGTATGTCTTTTCAAAATATCTTAATTTAGATATTCCAACTGCAAAGGAAGTTTTAAATGATCTCCTGATTAATGCAAAACGTCATCATTATTAACATCTACAGGCATCGATCGAATGTGCCTGACAATAAAATATTTTTCTATATATTGTTTTGACAGATACTTGTTGGTACCTACATATTTATTTTTATCTGACTGAAGTAGCAAACGAGCAGTCCACCTGACAAACGAACATGCAGTGGTGGGATGGACTAATTGTAACTGGTCACTACCGCTCATGGACACCTGTAATCAACTTCATACAGAACATAGGTTCTCTTTGAAGTCAATCTCAGATGCGTTGCTACTCCCGAGGAATATGATGGTCGCCTCATATAAAAGTGTGCCGGCAACCACACCCTTCCATCGAAACGCAAGAAATGCTTCACGGTGAAAATAGGTATGGCGGTGGTACTTTCTCGGTAGAACTACAATGGTTCTGCCACTTTCAAGATATTGCATAGAAGTGGTAAATTCTGTGGTAGAAAATATTGCCATCATCAGCTATTCGTCTATTCTCAGAACAGAAATGCAATAAATGCAAATACAACTTTTGAAGTCATTCGTCTGTTAAGAGTTATAGATACTTGTATTTTATGTTTGAAAGCAGTTTTCTTACTCTTTCACTTGGCGCGTTACATCTTACGGACATACCTATACATACCTACGAAGTAAGCTGTCAGAGCTCTACTTCAGGGATGGAGAGAGAATGAAAGATCTAGGGCCAATTAACTATTATGTTAAATTAGACAGAACGTTGGAAGAACTCTCAGTTCATTAGTTGCCGTGCCTCGGAATAGTAGCTGCTATCTAAAAATTACAATATAATATTTGTGAACTGAAAGGATACTAACATTAGATAAATAATCGTATAAACAAAATATTTATACGATTATTATTATTGATAACATTTTAATTTTATGCTGTAGACACCCACTAAGAGAGCATTTTTTTATACTCTGCCACTAAAGAAATTAAATAGGAGTTGAATGTTTGTATTACTTTGTGCAATAGCTATTTCACTGGTAAAGTTGGGAACACATAGGAGACACAATGACAACGGGATTTTAACACTTGTCAGAGTTATTCTTATTAATCACTACGTTTCATAGCAAGTGTAAAGTTTCCTACTTTACCAATTCAACAGCTTAAAGCAGGAAGCTTGTTATATATTATAAACCTACATTCTATAATAGGTTAATAATGTATTGTTACATTATCCGCAACGATAGCGGAGATACGCTAATATGGCCACGAACATCTGTAAGCGGCCGATCGCACGATAACTTCACTAAATGACGCCCTACTTGCATAGCAGGTACACTCACGTGCAAATGCGTCAACTAAATTTATACATATAAAAAGGAAAACTGACTTATGAAAAAAACTATTGACATATGCACAGTCAGCTCAGACACTGGAGCTAACTTTCATTACCATGTAAAAAAGAAAAACATGATTGTAATTATATGAAAAAAATGGATATAAATAAGAAAAAAGACAAACCCGCTGACTTTCTTGCCGGATCTTCTCAGTTGAAGTCGTATTCCGATCCGGTGGTAGTGTAAGAAAAAAAATGTAACTGACAATTTGTAAGTGCCCCCGTAGGCCTATGCAAAATAAAGATATTTCATTTCATTTCATTTCACTTTAAATTTTGCACCATGTTTCATTTTATAGTGAAATTGAGCACTAAAAAAGTATTTTTGAAAATACGCACCTCACGAGGATGGAAAACTAATTTCCAAAGAGAAAGAAAGAGAGTCTGAGAAAGAAAGAAAGTCTGCCGGTATTGTTGCTAATTAAAGAGACCTACTATTTGGCTTTCTGATTTAATATCACGGAAAATCTGTTCACCTTTTTTCGTAACTCAACCCCTAAGAGAAATGTTTTTTGGGAATTCCGCCAATACTCTTGACAAAACGGGGGGGCGAGAGACATGTCCAGCAGTGGATTTTATTAGTTCAATAGATGGATCATATTGTACGCGACCGAAGACGCGGGTTCTGCTAGTTTCGAATAAAATTAAACAAATAATATTTTCTATGAAACAATGAAAATTTTTTAATATTTGTCCATCTACTGCTGGGAATAGATTTCCTCATAGAATTTTCTTTCTGGTCGGTTGTTTGCAATAGTCACCCAAACGCAGTGAGCTTCTTAACCAGTTTCATTTTTTCAATAAATAGATTTGTAAATAATGGATTTGTATATATTATAGCGGAGATACGGTATTATTGCCACAATTGATTGTAAACGCGCGATGGCAGGATGATTTTACTAAATGGCGCCCTACTTGCATTATCATATGCAAAAGTGATGTAAATATTATACCTAGTTTCATAAACATGCTCACGTTTGTGAATGAGTGAACGATTACATATTGTAAATCTCATGAATTATGAATGCTGGTAAGACCGTTACATCCATTTGAAGATCATTTCAAAATGTATATGTCGTAACAAAAAATAATTAGAGAATCTTAGTTCATTCGAAAAAGAATTGCCTATGTGTAAAGTTCTAGGTCAATTTACGTGTGGTTTGCGTAAAAACATGTAAACCAACAAGTTTTTGGAAAATTAATATTCTGGTGTTAGTTTACTTTAAAACAGAACCGAATAAAACTATTTCATTATTTTTTGTTGCAACTTAAACTGTAAAAAATATTAATCTTCATAATAGATAAGTACAAACACATTAGCCACTAAACAAAGTTAACACCTCTTCTTCTATTAAACATGAAGAAAATTCAACGTGGACAAACATTTTATCTCCTTCAGATCATATTCCTTAGCGTAACAGGACAACCGCAGCTTAGATTCCCATGTAATTTGAACGCACGGAGCGTATGAAATATGCAAAGATATGTAACATTTATGTAGGCGAGCACACATCAAGAGATGCACGATAATGCATTCCTGGAGGCACAATGCGTCCATTGAGCCAGTAGGATGCACTGGATGCAACGTAATGGGGAATTTTAATGCGCTTGATATAATGCCACAATAAATTGGCAGATGTGGATTGCGTTTCGCTAGGGAACTGCATAAATTGTCGTTATACATCAGTAGCAACTTTTTTAATTACTGAAGTAGCCAACGAGCATGCTTTCCACCTGATGGTAAGTGGCCACCCATGGATATCTGTCAGTAACTTCACATAGAATCTATCTGCAGTCAATTACAGATGCGTTGCTACTTCCCAGGACTAAGATAGTCGCCTCGTATGAAAATATGCTGGCAACCACACTCTTCCATCGAAACGCAAAAAAATTTTTCACGCTAGAAATAGATGTGGCGGTTGTACTTCCCCGGTCGAACTACACTGGTACAAATAAAATATATATATGTCGATATATATTACTAACATATACCGATTTTTATCTGTTTCTGGTAGATTTCAAGCTATGCGCCAAAGCATGGCATCAAAATTATTGCTTTTAAAAACCAGCTCTAAGTCGTTAAATACTCGCGAAAAATTCACGGCCAGAACTCAAAATTGACTTTAATTATGTACATCCATATATTATTAGAAACAATACACTGTAAAAAAAGGTTAAGTTTAACGACATTATTCTCTAGCCATCATTCTATTACCACTTGGAGTTACTGACTTTTAATGTACTCTCTAATGTAGAGCAGTGATAGCCTAATGGTTGAAACTTGCCCTCTCAATCGAGAGGTCCGAGGTTCAAACTCAGGCACGCACTGATTTATATGCGTATTAGAAATTAATTTTCTCTGCTTTCATCAGGTGGATTGAACTGTTGTTTATTAATTCTGTAACATAAAAAAGGTTATAAAGCAGTAATATTTTAATGGGTTTAGTGACAGGAAGAAAAAAAACACTCTAAAATAACAACTACATATAAAATTATTTGTATTGGCAATAAATTTTAAGCAAACCTATCAATAGGTCAATGCCCCTGGATGATGTAACTATTTGATTATAGTAAATATTTTAATAAACTGGATATGGTAACGTGTCATACGATATAATCATTAATTAAATCACTTTAGTTTATATGCATTTTTGGATGTTTCTTCTTGATTCGAATATCATCAATTAGAATATAATTAATTTTGTCTTTTATTGTTTATTTATTGTTAATAATAAAATATCTATTTGTACAATGTTTTGCTAATGCTATGAATCTTAGTGAGGACGTCTTCTAATACATTTAGATACATTAGGGAGATACAACCCATTATCGTCCCACTGCTGGGCACGGGTCTTCTTTCAATGAATGAGTTTTAGGCCATAGTCCACCGCGCTGGCCAAGTGCGAATTGGTGGACTTCACACTCTTCCGAGAACTTTTTTTTATTGATCTCTCGGGTGTGTAGGTTTCCTCGCGATGTTTTCTTTCACCGAAAAGCAGTGATAATAAATTTCTAATGCGCATAAATCAGTGGTGCGTGCCTGGGTTTGAACCTCGGACCTCCCGATTGAGAGGGCTAGTTTCAACCAATAGGCTATCACTACTCTGACTGCTATCACTGCACTCAAAATATCTTAGGTATATTAATTAGGTCCTAATTTAAATAACAATATTTAATATAACTTTTTTGTTTACATGGTAACACCACGGAGCTCGTAAACGAAAGAAACATGGTCATAAACACTACCACACGACTAAACGAGATTCAAAGTTGATACTTTTAATTATCAATCAACATCGTACAATAAATGTTCTATTAAGTAAAAATACATTAAAGTTAATACCTATACTACACTAGTTAATTAGATTAAGTACATTCATTGAAACCGTACAAAAGTTAATTCAGCAAACTATTTAAGCCTTCGTAATGGCCTAGTAATGGTGTCTATACTGTCTATACAATTACTAAAGAAGATACTATTATACCTGCTGTGTATACCCCTGATGTCAATTAAAATTAAAAAAGTTGAAATAACATAAAATAAACCTGACTAAAATGTTAATTTTTTTTCGGAAATGGATAAAAAATAATCTGCCAATTTATCGAACTATTAAAGTTAATGAATATAGTTTATTTAAGTCATTTGAAACGTACAATGCTCGTAAATACATTTAATTAAATGATAAAAACTTTTTAACAAAAAATATCTACCGACTTCCATGTCACAAAAAAGTAAAAAATAATTTAAATATATTTTGGTCTAGAACATACTCAGTACTTAGTACATAGTCCTGAAGTCGGTGCTCGACATATTTCGCTGGACGACGGTAACTACGTCCTATATGAGCACCGACTTCAGAACTATGTACTAAGTACTGAGTATGTTCTAGACCAAAATATATTTAAATTATTTTTTACTTTTTTGTGACATGGAAGTCGGTAGATATTTTTTGTTAAAAAGTTTTTATTTTACACTTTTTAGTGACTATATTTTTATGTTTGTATTTAAATAAAGCCTCTAAGTTTGCTTTGTGCATCTACATATTCACAAAAATTAAACATAAAACACTTTTACAATTCATACAAACAGGGCGCCCCCTCTGGAAGTACCCCTCCATCATCAGGGTTGAGGAGTTGAAGGTCAAATTTTTCATCTTATATTGTTGCTTAGTAATCTTATAACATATACGTTAGTACCAGGTGGCTAACTTCTATGGCTCAGGCTTGCAAGTACCCTGCATCATCAGGGTTTAGGAGTTGAAGGTCAAAATTTTAATTTTGTGCCTCTGTTTGGTATTATTTTTACATACCCGTAAGCACCAAATTGCCAACTCCTATGGTTTAGAATTGAAGTACCCCTTCATCATCAGGGTCGAGGAGTTGAAGGTCAAAATTTTAATTTTGTGCCTCTGCTTAGTATTATTTTTACATAACCGTAAGCACCAAATTGCCAACTCCTATGGTTTAGGATTGAAGTACCCCTTCATCATCAGGGTTGAGGAGTTGAAGGTCAAATTTTTGATTTTATATTTTTGCTTAGTATTTTCTTTACATAACCGTAAGCACCAAATTGCCAACTTCTATGGTTTAGGATTGAAGTACCCCTCCATCATCAGGGTTGAGGAGTTGAAGGTCAAATTTTTCATCTTATGTTTTTGCTCAGTAATCTTATAACATATACGTAAGCACCAAATGGCTTATTCCTATGGTTTTGGCTTTAAGTACCCCTGCATCATCAGGGTTGAGGAGTTGAAGGTCAAATTTTTGTCCCATGAATTTGCTTAACAATTTCATTATATATTCGCAAACATCAAACGACCAACTTTTATAGTTCAGGCTAGCAGTACCCCTGCATCATCAGGATTGAAGAGTTGAAGGTCAAATTTTTCATAGTAAATACCTACATAGTAATTTTATTCTATATTTTACTCAATTGGACTTCTCCAGCTAAGGTTCGGCCGACTATCACTAATTTTATTATTTTGCTCCAAAAAGTTGAAGATCCTATGATTAGAACCTTATCAAACTCTTATCAGACTACCCCTGGAGTACATCCTTTCTAATAAAAAAAGAATCATCAAAATCGGTTGGCGGGATATTGAGTTATTCATACATTTATCGCGTACATTGAAAATGCAAATTTAAGACTTATGCGTTTTTCTTATGGATGCCCTAGTCAAAAAAATACTAAAAAAAAATGGGACCCTATGACACGCACTACCTTTCAAATAAAAAAAAATCATCTAAATCGGTTCACCCAGTCCGGAGAAATCAGGTAACAAATATAAAAAAAAAAAAAAAAAATACAGACGAATTGATAACCTCCTCCTTTTTGGAAGTCGGTTAAAAAGTGGTAGAACACCCGAGTAACATTTAATTATTTTATAGATAAAGATTTTTACACGATTAGGACTACTCTGTATGACTTAATATTTGTAGCTTTTAGTAATAATAAAAGCATTGCTTTCATGCGAAATGAGACATCGGAGGAACTATTATTTTTTTTTATTACGCCCACAACAATCTTCAAACGTTATGCCAATTCGTTTTGTTCAATTTTGATGTATATTAATTAATATTCAACAAAAAAACACAAAATGTTTTTTTTTTATAATAATGCAGTAGCAAACGAGCATGCAGTCCAGCTGATGGTAAATGGTCACTGAAGCTCATAGACATCTGTTTCATTCTATCTAAAGTCAATCACAGATACGTTGCTACTCCCGAGGACTGGGATGGCCGCTTATATAAAAGTGTGTCGGCAACCACACTCTTCCATCGAAACGCAAGGAAACCTTCACGTTAGAAATAGGTGTGGCGGTGGTACCTCCCCGGTCGAACTACACTGGTTCTACCACCTTCAAATATTAGATCAGGCCTAATATTTTCATTTATTCTCCAATGAAAAACGTGTGAATACCAGATCACCAAACCAATCATCATCAACACATACACGTAACGTAAAACGGATTACCATGGTACATGATCTTCGCGCAAATTAAAAGTTATGCTCAAAGTTAATTGTAATCTTTAGTTACGTGTATAATTATTAGATTCGCTGCAGACGTAATATTATCCAATAGTAGTGCTGGTTGCCACGCAGGTAAGGCCGCGTTCATAAAGCACTTAAAAGGAATCTATAAATTTATGTTACAGAATGCTAAGATTATAATATTTATATTACTAATGTTAACGTTTTTGAAGATATAATTTCCTATGTAACATCAATAATTTGAATAACAAATTTTTCAATAATAATTTTCAAAAGAAAATGATACTACCGTTAAAATTATATTAAATGTTGTCCCTGAATATAATGAATAATTAGAATCCATTGAATGCAAACTTAATAAGACCGTAAATTTATTGGAGTTCATTTTTATGATCTTATATCTAACTCTGGCTTGTACCAGAAAATCGTATAATACCTATACCTCACTCTACAGACAGTAAAGGAATTTGTCAGTAAATACGGTAGGAAAGAACCTCCCTGTTCAATCATCTTAATCAGTAGTCTATATTTCACAAGAGATAAGATAAGATATTCTTAAGTCCGTCTTAATTACCCATTTATATAGAACTTTAAATTTGATAAGTCATAGGTTTACACCTGGATTCGTTCTCCCTTCCTACGTTTTGCTTTCACAAAATCCTTACGCTTACCTTGCTGATCCCACAGAATAAATACTACAGAACCAATATCCATTATTAGAATAAATAAATGAAAATTGAAATCTACTACATAGTTACATTAAAAACTAACGTTTTACGACAACATTGTGGAATCGCCCTAACGCCGTCCCATATCCGGCCGCAAACATTGTTATTAATGCTAATAAGTTTCTTGTCACTACTCCCAGGTGGGAATTTGACATCGGAATGAACAATGATTTGTGCAAAAAAAACATAATACGTAACAAGTACCAAAAGTATCGCCTTGAGACCTTCAAATGCGGTCAGTACAGTCAGTCCGTTTTTATAGTCGCGGATATTATCTTTGTACTCTACAAATGTCATCGATCCAAATCACACATGATTCTAGCGTGAAGCAGTTATTATTATTATTATTCTATTTAAGTTTTGGTGGAAGAGTGTGATAGCTTGCTTTTATACGAAGCGACCATTGATCGACCTGTGATTGACTTCAGATAGAACCTCTGCTCTACATGAAGTTGCTTACGTCCATGGGTGGTAGGGACCACTCACTATCAAATGTACTGCAAGCTTGTTTCTCGTTTCTGTTTCGTCTAGTTTTCGAACTACACTAAAATGTAACAGTGACCAACCTGATTTAGTATATTTACTTCGGAAGCCTATACTTAATAACCTAATAATTCATATTTGCAAGTAAATTATCGTTAACCATTAAATATAGCGTTCTCATATAGGGCGAAAGCTTTTACTTTACATGGTAAAATAATTCTAATTTTATTGCAGTAAATATAGCATCATACATCGCTGTTGCTTACGGCATAAATCAATCGATATTCCGCATGTCATCGAACCCGTTATTTATAGCAGAATCGTAAGTAGAAACGCTAAAAATGTTACCTAACAATGGGTTACGTGCCATGGGAAATTCTATTGCATTTCGGAATGAAAAACACGACCATTAGATAAATGCTGGCGTAATTGACAAGTGTGAAATTGCACCAACGTTTATCTGCGCATACCACGCGCTGAGCATGGAGGTACTATGGAATTTAACACAGTTTTTATGTGAATGCGACAGAAAGAGTGATGTTTTATGAGCATATGAATATATTCCAATTGTTTAGCACGCTATGCAGTTTCAATGGATAGGCGGATTTTAACATATAGTCACCCGTCGCATCGGTCGAGATCCGACCGTTATTTATATTAAAAACTAAACTTCATATTGTCCAAATTAGTACGAATATTTCTCTTATTCGAATAAAATGTAATCATTTTCAAGTAATTTTAAACGTACCCGTTAAATATAAAAAGAGGGTTATTTAGCTAAGCCGAATTTAAGAGCAATAACGGGTATTTTGACAAAATCACTGACATTTCTGACGTTATGTGTTTCATAGTAAAACATTGAATGTTCGAATTCGTTTATTATTTATGTATTTGTGACAAATGCACAGTGTGTGAAATGTGTTTTTAATGTTTTATGCATTTGCAAAAAATATTAACATTCTGCACTCCATCTCTAAATCCACTACATACGTGCAAAATTTCATACTAATCATATTACTTAAAAATGCGTCACAAGATTTTGCTTCACGTATTAATATAATAATAATATAATCTTGGTGGCATAAGTGATAAAAAATATATGGAAAATTCAAAGTAGGTATACTTATGCGGACCATAGGCGACTTAATTACGCAATAAATTTAGAAGAAAAGATATGTTTTTAATAACAGTGTAATATTTAAATTTATATTTACATTACACTATAACATTTTTTTATCTAGGAATATGCATCAAGATTAATGTTTAGTGAATTTTACCTCGAAATTTTTATTTAATCTTCATTATTTTTGTTTAAATATTTATGGGCATCTTTGCTATTAATTTTTGAAAAGTATGTATAACAACGATAGAGATAACAGTAATTAAATACCAAGCGTCTTTCTGAAGCAATAAATAAACACGGTTAATATTTTTTGTAAAATAAGTTCATAACAAGGTCAAATGACACAGACAAGATCTTAAAATTATGCTGTAATTGTAGTTAACATAATTGTGCAGTAAATAATTTCATCTCATCTCATATTCAAATCTTTGTACTGGTGTAATAAAATTGTTATTATATACAGATGCAAATGATAGTGTTATATCTCATAGTAAATCTTGTTGCTTTTAAGATTATGTGTCACTTAATATGGCTTTGTTTCCTGACGCTTCCTTATTTATTATATATTATTAAATTTTTTGCTCTTTTGTTATTTATTAATTTATTTTTTGCTCTCCACGAATTAACTACGTTTAGAATTTTGATTTGACCTATGAAGTTTTGACATAATCATTGTGTTGTGTGCAGGTGATAAATAACTTTGCAAGGTACAGCCTGATCTACTTCTTATAAATGTAAATTATTTAGGTAAAAAATATTTGCCTGAAACCTAAAACGTACACCTTGTATGCGACCTTATAGTGGGTCCTTCGATTCTAGAGGCACCACTATTTCTGCCTAATAACGGTGTTGGGCGCTGTTGCATGGTAGCGAGGCTTAGGAAAAGGAAGCGCGCTCATAGGATGCATTCTAACTTAGTGTTCACACGTAGCAACACATCTATCACCCATTTAAGATAGGACTCCAACTCTATTACGATTTGGTCACAGAAGTCTATTATCAGCAATTGTCATGTATCATCAGATGGACTGCAGCTGTTTGCAACCTTTATAATTATATAGAATACAGAAAAAAATACATAAATGCAGCAAATCAGGACCAACTATTAGGCAGGTACAATAGACTGCTTTAAATTTTTAGTTTTCCTTTGCGTGCTAGAAAGCCAGTATGTAACCAGTTTGTAACCAAACAAGCATCAATGTAGTTACATAATTATGTACCCGCTCGTACATCCTTACATTAAGTACGTAATTTTGTTCGTAATATATTACAGTAGGTATATACCGTCGAGTGCCTAAATAAATAGGTGTGAAACGTTACTGTTATCTATTTTCATATAGGTACGTTAACAATATATTTATATTTTTTTATACTAGTCACCCATCACGTCGGTCGAAATTCGACGGTAATTTAAATTAAAAACTAAACTTCATATTGTCCAAAGTAGTACGAATATTTCTCAAATTCAAATTAAATGTAATAATTTTCAAGTAATTTTGAACGCACCCGATAAATATAAAAGTTTAGCTTTTTATGCCAAATTTAAAAGCAATAGCGGGTATTTGGACAAAACACTGACATTTCTGACGTTATGTGTTTTCATAGTAAAACATTGAATTTTCGTTTATTATTTAAGTGTTTGTGACAAATGCAGGGTAGTGTGTGTAATGTGTTTCTAGTTGATTTTATGTACCTATGTTTTAAGCATTTTTTGAAAAAAATATTAACATTCTGCACTCCTTCTCTACGTCCACTATAACCATGCAAAGTTTCATACTAATCCGTCCGCAGCATATTACTAAAAAATGCTTCACAAGTTCTTGCTTCACGTATTAATATATCGCCATTAATGCGTCGTGACTGATTCGTTGATAAGTCCCTTGTTCTACAATTTAGTGTAACCAAGTGGGTTATTCAAATGGCTATTGGCACAAGAATGTTTAATTCATTGAAAGTGAAACTTGTTAAGATGCAAGCCGAGACGCCGTCAGTATGTATCGCATGTCTTGTTCATACGCAGACGATAAAGAAAGTGACATAATGGGCATACACCTACTGAGGAAAATAATATTACACATTGTATTGCAGTTTTGTACTAAGTTGCTTTATAAAAAGATTATTATTATCATAATTGCATTGTACGAGGATTAAATAATATTATATATAATAAACACATCCACTTGTTTGTACATATAATGTTTTGTAAGAAATAGCTCGGAGCACAGAAAATAGATGATATTAGATATTTATATACAACAGATGGTGATTGAAAGTGGTATAACCAGTGTAGTTCGACCGGGGAGGTTCTTGCGTTTTGGTGGAAGGGTGTGGTTGCCGGCATACTTTTATATGAGGCGACTATCTTAGTCCTCAGGAGCAGCAACGCATCTGTGATTGACTTCAGATAGAACTCATGTTCTATATGAAGTAGTTTACAGATGTCCATTGGCGGCAGTGACCACTTCCTGTCAGGTGGACTGCATGTTCGTTTGCTACTTCAATCAGATGAAAAAAACGTGCGACACTCGAAGACTGCCGCGGTAAAGCATTTTTTATCAACTTATGCAATTATAATTATTTATTTATTTATGCAGTATTTTATTTCTTTATTATTAATTCAAGTTTTTTCATTTATACTATATACTTTCTCACAAACAGCTGCTTACATATTCGTCCGAATTCCGAGCAGCTTCTCGATTCGTGCGAGCTTCGTATTGTCGTACCATATACATACAGATTAAGCGGAACCGCGCTACATGGTAGGCGGAATGGGGGTGTTAGGTTTTTTCGTTACGGAATTTCTTGATTCTGTCGCCGTGCTCAAAGCCCGCGATAAATGCAATGCAATAGCTTGAAGGATGCGTTGCCCTTGAGGACTAAGTTGGAGCGCTTCGTATAGGTATGTCTCTCTTTACCACTCCTTTTAGACCAGAAAACAGCAGCGCTTTAGGCAGAAATAGGTGTGGTTGTTGTGCTTCCAGAGTCGAACCACATATAGTTTCTACCACTGTTTTATTATATGGATGAAAGCTTTAAAATTGCATCAAACTGTCGAATTGGATTCATTATATTAAAAATGTATTCATAAGTTCCCTTTTTGTATTTTGATTTCTTTGTGTGTGCATTAATATATAAATGTGTGTGTGTGTGTGTGTTTTATATATTCTAGTACTTGCTTTAAATATTAATCTAATCTTACATTTTAGAATAAACTATATTTTTAGCGGCATATTAATTAAACAACGCACACTCCCCTGTAGCGGACGGACGCGCCCACGCAAATTCACGCAACACAATTAAAGGTGGACAACTTCTATTAGTAGTATTTATACGAAAATGCCACACGCGTGATATGACATAATGTCTTATTTTTATACTGCTGTACACAGCAATTGCCATATTAGTAATTATAGTAACTACAGCTAATATGGACGCTAGATGCTTTTACCTTCCCTGTAGTTCCGGGATCAAAATAGGGCTTCGGCAGTCAGTAAGAGTGGGAGTTCGAACCGTCCAGCAAAGCGATTCCATGTAGGACGACGGTAGGTGTGGTCACATGCTGTCGTAAATCCCAGTGAACATTGCACAGAAAGTGCAATGCTCACTGGGAAGAGCCCAAAGGGGACATCGTGCTCGGAGGACTCCGGTTGTGTTCCATTGAAGATCCCGGAGTCCTCCACGAAGCGTTGAGGACGGCCACCGGGTACCTTTTGAAGGGGAAACCTTGATAACAAAAAAATGCTTTTACCTAAAATTAGAGCAAAAGTAAATCTAATTTTGCAAAGTTAAAGCCAAATTCAAGGAGGTGAATTGCCGACTAATTCCCAATTGATCAATGAGGTGGACAATGGCTTTAACTCACTTTTTATGTGGAACCCGTGTCCAAACGGGGCATACAATTTGAAATGTCTGTTTAGCATTTATAATTAACTGACGACTTTGACGACCCGCGTGGCGGAACAGTTACCATGCAGGTCTGATGCGCTATGGGTCCCGTGTTCGATTTCCGGCCAGACAGATATCTGAATGATGAGTTTAGATTCATGTTCTGTGTCTGGGTGCTTGTGTATTCGTCTTGTGTGTGTCCATGGTACTCATGACACAGGAGAAAATCCTAGTGTGGGGGCAATGAGTGTAGAACGTCTGTTTTTTTTTCTTTTAAATCATAAAATCAAGCATGTTTATTATTTATTTCTTTCCTTAATCTTATAATCTGCTGAACCAAATTTTCACAATAAAAATATACAAAAAGTCGAGAAGCGCACACGGATGAATTCGAAGGCGGAATCTAAATGATTTATACACTGTTGCTAATAGATACACAGACATTGACATAGACACATAGTCGCCTATTAATAAAAGTGGCGTCATTTAGCATAATAATAATATTATTAATGATTGTCATTTGCTACAAGTATTGTAATCAGTAAGTCACATAAAAGTAGGAATCGGGTATGAAGTACCTAAACATGCAGGTTTGAATTTCAGTAGTTTCAAAAAACTGCGAAATAAGAAGACACCAGGTGTAGGTATTTCTAGAATGTAAAAAGTAGGCGACTTTGAACACAAACGCAGAAATAAAACATAGAAAATTGAAATTCGTAGTATTCTTTCATAATTTAGATACATCCTAATATTCTCATTTAATGCAGGCATTTAACACTTTTTACGTCAAGCTTATTTGTAAGCGAAATATGATATTTAACGAGCTGTTAATAGGAAGTCAGAAAATAAATATGGGTATTGAATAATTCATTCATTACGACTGATATTAAAACCATAAACTGAACGTATTCACACTACAATTGCATTTGAACGCGTCAGGTACGTTGCGAGCACATTGTTTTATTTATAAATTGTATAATAAATTATTTTCCTTATATTTATACATTACATATTGCTTAATTTTAAATTATCTATTGTGTTTTTGTAATGTTTATTTATTATGTATGAATATATTTAATCTAACATTTAATACAGCTAACTATGCACCATAAAAGGGAATAAACAGATTTTTATAAATTTCCTATTTTCAAACTTTTAACATTTTTAATTATATATATTATTAAAACTATACATTACTTACAAAATATATATAAGATATTTTGTAAGTAATGTATAGTTTTTTAGTAATTACAAATGTATTTTAAGAATTTAAGCTTCTTAATTATATAACTTTAGACTAGATAGTCACATATTAGATAACTCAATTATGTCCCTAACAATATTTTTGTTTATCAGTACAAAAAAAATATATTCAAATTTGTATTCTTTTCACAACTTATTTATAAACTTATAAAATAAAGGTGTTTTAAACTGTATAGTCAGTAGTTAAGTAGTAATCTGATTGCATTTGAAACGCGTAAGATTACGAAACGTAGTAAAAAGACAATACGACACAGTAGATGCCGTGCGAACTGATTCTTATTTCGCTTTACAATGAAAAATTTGTGTAACATGTAAAGTTATGATTATTTTTACTGTAGTTTCATATATAGATACAGATAGTGTACTGCCTTTTATGCAGTGATATATAAGTATTACTTGAGTGATATTATCCCTTCTATGCAGGGTTTATACGTTCAAATACCAAAAAACCAAATTTCTCCAAATTGTATTCTCCGAATTCTAATATGTTATCTTAATGGGAACTTATTTTAATTCAGGAGCAAATACAAAACATCTTATTGAAAAAAAAATGCATGGTGAAACTCAATTATCACTAGAGATAACTATTGTGAAAATAACTTGATATACCCTAAGAGTTTCGAGAAAATTCTTAAATATTTGTAGTCTCTCCTATACTTGAGTATACTTGTAATTGGTTAGTTTTTTGATAATGAGATGATCATGTTAAATCCCAGCAGTACCAATGCATCTGTAATTATCTTCAAATAGAACCTCTTTTCTATATGAGGTTATTTACAGATGTTCATGGGCTGTTATTAAGAGTGTTATATACCTATGCATTGCATGATCGTGTGCTACTTATAAAAAGTATTTCAACCTACATTTTTTCCAGTAAAGTGGACACAATCTTTATTATTCTGAGTAAAAAGCAGGTAAAATGAGCGTAATAATACTTATTGTCCTTATTAATGATAATATTTGTTGCAGATAATGTCCACCGTGTTAAGATTTCTGGTCCTCTTCACAACAATTACCACATCAATAATCAATGCCACAGTGCCGGGCTCGGCTAGTGCAAATGAGATAAATCAATTGCAGAAGAAGAGCACAATCAACACAGGAGGAGCTTTATACCCATATGCGACAGAAACGAGAGATTTGAAGACCTTGGACGGAATATGGAACTTCAGAAAATCGCCCACTGATCCCGAGTTTGGTTACAGAAATGGATGGTACGAACAAGATCTGGAAAGGGTAAGTACTATTATGATAATTGATATAATGAAATTAAATGAAACTTCTTAATTTTGTAAAGGCTTACGCCGGCATTTACAAATTATGTGTTACAATATTTGTCTTATAACAACGGATCAGAACATAACCTGAACTGAAAAGATCCGCCATGAAAATGAGTATATTAATTTTGGTTAGTGCCACCCATGGATGAACCCCAAATAGGTTTAGTTCCTACCTAAAAACAATTAAATATGTCTTGTTTACCTTCAAGTTATTTTGAATCGTATAAAGGTCCCTTAAGACCCTTTTTAGACTAGAACTCAGCTGTACTGAACACTTACTATAAGATTTTTTTGTCAATAAAAGTACTGCCGCCTTTAACCTAATGGGGATGTCCTACATCAAACTGCTTAGCAACTGTTCGTTTATGGGCCACTTTTAAGCAAAATGAGATATGATATTTTAATAAGAGGGATGTTCTATATCAAACCATTTAGCTACTATTGCCGTTGTTGAAGAAATTTATTAGTTGTATCAATGAAATGAAATGAAATGTCTTTATTTTGCATAGGCCGTCGGGGGCGCTTACAAATTGTCAGTTACATATATATATAATTTTTTTTTTACACTACCACCGGATCGATGGGTTTGTCTTTTTTCTTTGTATCTTTTCTTTATTTGCCATCTTATTTTTACATGGGTAACAAAAGTAAGCTCCAGCTAAGAAACTCAGTGGGTTTGTCTTTTTTCTTTGTATCTTTTCTTTATTTGCCATCTTATTTTTACATGGGTAACAAAAGTTAGCTCCAGCTCCGATGATTGTAGAGTACTGTCTCCGCAGACAGGTCCCGTGATCCCCATGCCAGTGCCGTCGTCCTACAACGACGTGACGCAGGATACTACGCTGCGCGACCACGTGGGGCTGGTGTGGTACGACCGGCGGTTCTTCGCGCCGGCGGCCTGGGCTCGCGCTGAACAACGCGTCTGGCTACGGTTCAGCGCTGTGCACTATGCTGCGCAAGTGGTAAGTAAAACAATAGTAATCCCTACTAATGTTATAAATGTGAATATAAGTTTGTTTGTTATGTTTTGTTTCACTTTTCACGGTGTGAAGGTAGGGTGTGTCTCGAGTAATTTCATGCCTCAGATGTATTGGTATTGCCAATTGGCATGTGGTCTAAAATACATACAGGTACACACATAGAGCCTCCGCAGGAAGTTTACAAACATTTATATTGTATTTTTACTAATTCTTTTACAGACAGGTACTTTATTCAGGCAAATGAAACATAATTTTCTTCATTTTAAAAAAACATTAAAAAGTGAATATTGCAATTTTGGATAAATAAGATAAGACTCTAAGAGGCGACCCGCTTGAGATCGGAACTTGACAAATTTTCTTAATTGCGGTCTCGTTTCATCGAGAACACGAATAATAATAATTATCTCCATAATCTTTTTAAAGAATCTTAATAATGTATCTACTAAATGTAAGCGTTAAAATTTCACTCAACAAAACTCTATAAATAAACTTATGCAATTTTATACCTATATCAAAGTCTATTTGTTCAGGTTAATCAGGAAAATGCGTATAAAACATAAACATAAAATAATATAAACGATTTGCCTGTATGCCCCGTTTTGATAAACAACTTATTTCCGGCAGCTTTATCCGCCTGGAACAACTTTGAATAAATTAACTATTGTGTATTATCTCTAATACGAATTAATTGATAAGTTATGAAAGAACAATACTAACGTAATTACACTTACGTCAAGTTAACATACAAATATTATTGTTAGCTTCCACGCGCGGCACAGCTTAAGTACTTACATTCAGTTTATTTTGACGACCCGCGTGGCGGAGCGGTTACCGGTCTGATGCGCTGTCCCGGGTTCGATTCCCGGCCAGACAGATATCGGACTGATGAGTTTAGATTCATGTTCTGGATCTGGGTGTTTGTGTATTCGTCTTGTGTGTGTCCATAGTACCCACGACACAGGATATCCTAGTGTGGGGCTATGAGTGTAGAAAGCGTGTTTTTTTTACTAAAGATTCCTATAATATATATATATATATATATATATTCCTATAAGTAGGTAACTTTTTTCTATAACTTGTTTTACTTCATATTTCTTCTATAAAGTGAGTGATATTTAAAGCTCACATAATAGAGAATAATACAAAGTCATATTAAACTTTAAATTTTAGTTTTAAGTTGTCATTTCTGGTTAATTTAACAGATGAAACTGTGTCGATTCATTTGGACTTATTATGCCCATCAATTATCTAAACTATAAGGGAATTATTATATAGATACTAGGAATACAAATAAATTGTCTCAAGTAACATTACAACTATTACTTCCTTTTATAGTCTCGTTGAAATTAAATATTTATTTCTTTATTTATTTAAACTTTTGAAACACCTTAAACTAAGGGTTCCAGGGGTGAACTTAATGCCTAATGGCATTCTCTGCTAGTCTATCCTGGGTGACGGCGATAATTTGTGGTAGCCATATAATTATTATAAGATAAAATTTATTGCTGAAATAATCATTCTTTTAAAATATGCAGTTTTCAAGATCTTTTCAACATAGAAATATACAAAAACAATGCAAAATAAGCATGTGACCTTAAAAATGTATCTTATTTATAAATTACAGACAGACTACAATTTTATGTGCCTGTTTATTAGAATACAAATAGAGTTTTGGAGGATAAAAACAAGTTTTAAAGTAATGATCAAATATTTTATTGTCACGGAAAAACTACATACGGTTCGTACTGGGAATTACCGTGTATGTAATTGTAAATATTTAATTACGTTGCGGTTTCTCAGTCTTCTTAAAATTTCTTAAAATAGCAAAGTAAATCTAAAAGTTATTTTGAACCATCGAACACTTGAAAATAAAAATGTATTTTAATTATATTTAGTTAAATAATTTGCAGTAGGTAGGTACTCTTCATATTTACTAACATCGAAATTAAGAGGATTTGGTACTTCAAAGGTAATTGGCTAGTGCCGCAAATGGACTTCCGTAATCAACCGCTAATAACATCAGAGTCTTACATGAGGTTGTACATGGATGCGTGTTATCATTAAGGACTGAGTTTGTACACCTCCATCAAGTATATTAAACCCTTTAAACCACCGATAGCACCGCTTAACACTGCTGTAATAAGCGAAAATGGGCATTGCGATGTACTTTCGAAGCCAAACTTTTTTTTTTCGAGGAGGAAACCTTCAGACGGGTTATGTGAATCCACGGTCAGGGAAACCTCTGAGCGCCTTGCCCCATCGGGCTCCTCCCAGATGGGCGGCTGGGCCCACCGCTCCCTCTAGTCTTTACGACGGTATGCGACGCGTACCGCCATCCTTCCCGGGATTGCCTGGCTGGACGGCTCAAGCTCCCACTCTAGCCGCCCGCAATCCCGGAAGACCCTTTTAGTCACCTCTTACGACAGGCAGGGGATACCGTAGCCCTATACCGATTCAGTACCGGATTAGCCACATAGCAAGAGTAGCAAATGCTACCAGCCCCGAGACTGGAGGGCCCCGCGGACCAACACCTACCTGCTATTTATTATTTAACTGAAAGAAAATATAGAAAATTTTCCTACATTAATTCCAGAAAAGTTTACTAATAACAGTTTTGTTTTATTTAATATCCTTACTTAAGGCAAACTATGGGCCTCCTGTCAGAATTTGCTACAAGCCCCGCGCTGGCCTAATATGGCAATGTTCTGATCCCAGAACTACAGGAACGACCGCCGTCAACCTAAGTGCGATAAACAACCCTTAATTAAATATACTTCAATATTATTTACATCCATTTATCACGTAAAACTCTACTCCAAAGGTACTGGATGCCCAATTACTTTAACTCAGTTATCCTGTTCGGGCAGCTTCAGTCAGACGCAGTTATTGAGAGTACATAGAAACATTGAATCCAATCGGTGCCCGAAGTAACTAGAGTTCCCATGTGCGCCTTTTTGCATGGGACAGACTTCCTATAAATAACAGTGTGAGTACGTAATTATTATCGTAATTAGTTAAAAAATATAAATGTACATTACAAAAAAATTTAACAGAGCAAGTAATGAAGTCAATAAAAAACTTACACTTCAATATGAACGAAGTCTCATAATTATAAACTAACAGAAAAAATATGTTAGTCATGAAATCTTTATCAAAAATCGTTGTATAACCAATACGTATGGTATATAATCATTCTATATATTTCAAATAGATGCTGGTTGCAAAGCAGATAACAATCCGTCACCTGTTTTCACAAAAGCGCTTATAGAATTACTAGGTTATATACGCGGGTTCCCTTGCTTCGGTCACGTCTACCATAGAAATGAGAGCACTATGTGTTAATCTACATTGTAAAATATCTGTGTGCTATATTTCAGTGGAATCCGATCAGTTTCGCGTGATAGTTACAAACAAACAAACATCGTTATAAAATTATAACATTAATAAGGTAACAAAAATAGTATAAAAACAAGTTTAAACAAACGATCGATTTCTCATTATTGTCACACGTAGTTTACGTACGTGTCTTATATAATGTTAAGGCCATAATCTGCTGATTAAGTGTAGGTTAATAGACTTCACACATCTTTGAGAAAATATAGAGAACCTTGAAGTATGAAGGTTCTGTGATGTTACGCTATAGCATTAATGTTAATAATAATTCATTTCTGATACACAAATAAGGTAGAATATCCTAAGACACATGAACCTTGAAAGCCACGCCTCCAGCGTGAGAACCTTCAATTTATTATTAACAACTAAAATAAACTTGTATTAAACATTTAGGTATCAACTTACAAAGACCAATTATATATTAAGATATAGGTACGTAAATGCTACTGTTCTAGCGATATTCGAACACGTTCTTGTATTCGCGGCTAAAAATTTCTTTATTCGCGGTTGTGACCGCTACACGTAAAAAGAGGTTTCGCCTTCCGTTTCCTATTATATAAAGAAATATTCGTGGTTTAACATTGTTGACCGTAAGTGTAAGTAGGTACCCAATAACAACGAAATAAGCTTAACAATCTTCTGTGTTATTGTTGAATAGTATTCCGTGTGCAAGTGCAAAGTGTAAGTTTGCCCGGCAACCACACCCTTCCATCGAAACGCAAGAACTGCTTTACGCTAGAAATAATAATGAGGGGGTACCACACCCATGCGAACTACACTAGTCTGTCCTACCACCTGGTCAATAGTATGGTAAGCGAGAGACAGTTACACGAGCCATTGCGATTTTATTTTAAATATAAACTATTATCAACTGGTAAACTATATATTATGGACATTTGCTGCAACAATTCCATACAATTGCATATGAATCCAATTTCACCCATTTCTTGTCCCATGATCGTAAACAACATGGCATCTCTCGAGCAGCAGAGGTGTCTATGCCATTCAACTGTCGCTATGCAATTGGTGCGAAATTGGACAATTTGTCAGGCGAGACCGGTCTCGTGAGGTCGCTGTCGGCCGACGCAGATTTAAATCAGATGATCGCGGTTGACCCGCTCGTATGGTTATCTACCTGGGACAAACTAATCGTGGGAGTGTTTACTATGAAAACGTTTGTAATTTTATGCTAACGGATTTGAAACAAATGATTAGGTATGTTTCATCATGGCAGCGCATTTTTGGTACCCTTGCGCCAGTGCGTTACCTATTTCTGAATAATAATAAGTGACAAGTAACTACTATTGTATTATAATTATGTTATACCTAACAGCGTTTGGAAATTCATTGTTACGTATTTAGAACACCGTTTATCCGAGTCAATCACTCATGGTTCCGTACCCAAAGGGTAAAAACGGACCCTATTACTAAGACACAACTATCCGTCTGGCCGTTTGTCTATCTGCCTGTGAGCACACTCTATCTCAAGAGCAGTTATAGCTATACAGTTGAAATTTTCACAGATGATGTATTTCTGTTGCCGCTATAGCAAAAATAACTAAAAACAGAATAAAATATTATACATTTAAGCGGGCTACAACGAACGTGATTTTGTTTACCGTTTCTTTTATAAAGAATGGTACGGAACCCTTCCTTCGCGAGTCCGACTTGCACTTGGCCAGTTTTTTCATAATAACACACATGCCTAATTCCTTTTTCTATGAAAAACATTTGAAAAACATTTAATATGACGGTCCTAATTGACAATGACTGTAGGGCAAGATTCACTGACCTCTCCTAATTGAGTCATATTAAAGACTTCCTAATAAAGAAGAAGTGTAATTTTCACTGTTAAGTTGTACTACGCAGCGCGACTCGCATTCTAGACGTAATACTGACAGTATTAGATTAACATTTGCACTCAAAACTACTCGTATTGAACGTTATCTACATAAAATAATAAACCCCTTTGAGATCCAAAAATCTGCAAACTATTTCGTCACAACAAACTATTAATCTATATTTGTGGCTTTAAAGTACCTAATTTGCATTTTTTTATGACTTGCAGTCCACCTGATGGTAAGTAGTCACTGCCGCCCATGGACATCTGTAATCAACTTCATACATGGGTTCTATCTGAAGTCAATCTTAGATGCCTTGCTACTCCCGACTACGATGGTCGCCTTATGTGAAAGTGTGCCGCCAACCACACCCTTCTATCAAATCGCAAGAAAAGCTTCACGCTAGAAATAGGTGTGGCGGTGGTACTTCCCCGGTCGAACTACACTGGTCTACCACCTTAAACATTATCTTGCATTATGGACGAAAACAAACAATGATTGTTTTAACAAATCTTAATAAACTCACTGGGGCATTACGGAAACTCTTAAGGGGGCGTTAGCGTTACAATAATAATAATCTTAAAGTAATTATTGATTATTGATGTTATTTATATATTTTTTTGTTTTGAAACAGTTTTAATTACACGCATACACGCTTACACAAAATTATTTCCTATGTTAAATTACCTTTATATTCAACATTTATTCTACATTTTAAAAGCATTTACATTTCATCCATTATAATGTCACTTAATAAGATCGATAACGGAGATCAATCATTAGATCATCTCTGATGTCAAGAAATTGCAACAAAATTACGAAGACGTGTCCGTATATCGTTACTTACTATGTAACACATGACATAAGCAATCTTAGTGAAGTAGAGCGACTCCAATGTCAATTTAGTGATAAATTGTCAGAAGTTTCAAAGTACTAGTAGTAGTGTGAACTAACACTATTTATTTACGACTATTTTATGGCGACTGGGTTGACGCGCAATGGGCCCCGGGTTCGATTCCCGGCCAGACAGGTATCTGGAATGATGAGTTTAGATTCATGTTCTGGGTCTGGGTGTTTGTGTATTCGTCTTGTGTGTGTCCATGGTACCCACGACACACGAGAAAATCCAGAAAGGCTATGAGCGTAGAAAGTGTGTTTCTTTATTTATATAATTATTAACGATGTTGTCAATTTAAAATGACAAACCTTTCTTTCTCTAGCGACACACAATTATTATAAGTTTGTATATTACGACAGAAAAGTAACCTTTAGGGTTGCGTTTTTTAAAGGATGCATATTTATATTTTTAATGTATAGGGGAGATTTGTATGACCTTAAGTTCAAGTTTGTGAGGTCATCACCCGAGAGTCACCCGGGAGGACGAGTCCCCCGGCCGCCATCGTGGAAAAGCGGATTCAAAGGGTCTTCAAGCCATATCTCATAATCTAAAAACCTTACAGAACATGTATAAGTCATTATTTGTAGCAAATAAAATTGCCTACACCTTTGTATCTATTACTTTTTAACGTAAAATGCAAAATAAAAAAGTTACACAAAAATAGCAAAAATTCTTTTGGGCATATAGCTCTTACAATAAAACTCAAATCATCAAACATTTTTTCAATAAATTTTGTTTTTTTTTAAAACACCTTAACACCTAGACATAGTGTTACAACGCTGTTGTGAGAGTTATAGATACATTTAAAAGCATATAATACGAATATACGATTGAGGGGTGGTAGAGTTCGCGTGGGAGTGGTTCGAGCTACCGCAGCTATTTCTACCGTAAAACAGATCTTGTATTCCGGTAAAAAGTGGATACCGACTGAGTTATATACATACGAAGCAACCATTTTAATTCTCAGAAGGAACCTTTATAATTGACTTATTTTAAGGTGAATTTTTTGTATGAAATATTTTTTATACGAGTTTTAAACAGATGTCCATGGGCGATAGTGTCATTATAATGTATTCAAAACTTTAACAATTTACTTTAAAGTATTTGGGTAACGGAAATTCATATATGTGCTAAAATTCAGGTTAATTAATCGGAATTTGCTCCGAATCAATTGAATTCCAAATAAATTGGCTATGACAGAAAAATATACGAGTCAAAATTGATATTATAATTCATTCATATTATATTTCTTATTTGATATTATATTTCAATCTGGTGTCCTAAATAAATGTAACTTGAATAATAAACACATTTTCTAGTCATATATTATGACTTAATTTTTTAATCATGTTTTGTTATAATCATAAAATAAGACTTTATGTTCTTTATACAAAAGGAGCATAAAATTATGTAATTTGTCAGCTAATTACAACAGCGTTCATCTGTAGTTTACAGCTTTTCAAAATAATAAGATTATCGACTGAACTGAACTGATAGTTACGATAGTTACGATCTATGCAAATTAAAATATAATTGTTGTTGTGTTCATTTATTTCGGACCCCCTATAGCATATGGTAAGGAAAAACTAGCAGACACTTTTTTTTGACTTCCGTCAAACCACGAATGATTTACCACTCTATCTATTGCAAATACAAGTTTTTAATGAATATTACTCTTATGTTACAGTTTCGATTAGGAACATGCTTATATAACTTCATCTTAGATGACCAACTGTTTAACTATTGGCTTCGGTCTATTTACGTTGTCACAAAAACTTGTCAAACACTGTATTCAACATTATCATCAACGGTAAGCAAATACAGTTACAAAACATTTTTTATCATCATGTCTCAATTCTTATGCTACGAACTCCATAAGACACAGGCCGAAATTTTTACATTAGATTTCGGATCCGTTCAGTGTATTCTTTAATTTAATAGCATCTTCATGGAAAATTGCAAAAAATTCAAAGTGATAGAACCAGTGTCGTTCGACCGGGGAAGTACCACCGCCGGAAACCTATGCTCTATGTGAAGTTGCTTACAGATGTCTATGGGCGGCGGTGACCACTTACCATTAGGTGGACTGCATGCTCGTTTGTTACTTCTTCAATACATATATTTTATTTCGCAAGAACATGGGTAGGTATATGATGTAGACGTACAGTTATTGTAAAATTATTTAGGTCCGCCAAGTTCCGCCTGTCAAGGCATGCAAAAAGTTTCATCATAAAATTCTAATTTCTTCTTCTATTGATACATGACAATTTATAAAATTCAAAGTGTACAAGCTCAAGTACAAAACATATAATACAGATAATACTAATGTAGGTTTTCCTGTGTAGAAATCGTTTATTTAGTTAACCGATAAAGGTAATGCTGACACTAAAAGTTACTTAAAGTAACTCCTTCACGGTTGGGTGTCAATAAGATAAGCCAGTATTGACTGGCAATTTACAAACATGATTGTGATAGCAAAAATCAACTTACAAATTTACCCGTGCCGTAACCGACTCTTACTGGTGTGAAATACGATACGAATATTTCCATATAAATGATATCTATCATTTGACTATGGAGATCATACTACTTTTTAAAGGAAACAAGTGAAAAAAATAAAAAAAAATATCATTTAAATAATTACAATAATTAAACACAGAATACTATATTAATAAAATAGTAATAAGGCTATTTACATTTATAGCCGCATCACACCTCACTAAACTAGGATTTTCTTCTGGTTGCCCTACACACACAAAAATGCATATGCAAACACCCAGTAAGTAGGACAGAGCACATAATTTATTCAGATACGAGTATCTATCTGGCTGGGAATCGAACCCGGTACCCACTCAGATCGGCATGGTGACCGCTATGTCACGCGAATTGTCAAATAATAAAATAAAACATAATCTTGTACCTATCTAAAACTATGATTGAATACTTCCTTAGTATTAATATCGAGTTATTGCATGTGAAAACTATATGGCACATTAGATGGATGACACATTATTTGCGACTTCTATCAATTAATTAGATCAATACCATATTTTATATTGACGTAGTAAACAAGTCTGCAGTTCACCTGATGGACACAGCCGCCCATGGACCTGTATACCATGGATTCAACTCCAAATACGATTTGAATCCTACGGCAGACATGGATGTTTTGTTGCCACCACTGGAAACACAGAGTACCCATAGTAGAAACGACTCATTTGTTTTATGAAATAAAATAACACACACACACGCTTTCTACACTCATAGCCCCACAGTAGGATTTTCTCCTGTGTCGTGTACCATGGACACACACAAGACGAATACACTAACACCCAGACCCATTACAGGAATCTAAACTCATCATTCAGATACCTGTCTGGTCGGGAATCGAACCCGGGACCCATTGCGCGTCAGACCGGTAGGATAACCGCTGCGCCACGCGGGTCGTCGAAATGAAATGTCTTCATTTTGCATAGGCCTGCGAGGGCGCTTACATATTGTCAGTTAATGTCAGTTAATATATGTATTTTTTTACACTACCACAGCATCTGAACACGACCTCAACTGAGAAAATCCGGCAAGAAACCGAGTGGGTTTGTCTTTTTTCTTTGTATATATTATTTTTTCTTTGCCATCTTGTTTTTACATGGGTAATAAGAGTTAACTCCAGTATTTATAAGAATAAAGTATCAAGCAGGCTTTCAATTTAACTGATGATAAGTGGTCACTACCGCTTGTGGATATTTGTATAAAACCGTGGTTCGAGCTAATTATAGATGCGTTGTTAGGTACCGACAACCACACCCTTCCACCAAAATGCAGGAATTTCTTCACGCTGTAATAAGGTATAGGTGTGATACCTCTCCTGTCGATCAATATACGTTTCTGACTCTTTACAAATCATATCATATTCATATGAGTATCTCTACCATGTCTTTTAAAGCAACGTTTTTTACTACGTGCATAGTGCACGAAGGATTTTCTGTTTTAATGGAGTTTCACTTAAATATAATTCTAATATTAAAAGATCAAGCGTAAAATTAAATCTAACGAGCAAAACAATCGCGTAAGATAAACGACCTTTTTATAAGATGAAGACATAACTTGCAAAACACCTGTCAATAGTTATGCATCTTCCTTATAGAGAACATGTAACAATGCGATAATAGCATTAAGTAGCTACGTAATTTATAACAAAAAATATTGCTCATAGCTACATGGCAATTGTTGTTTGAAAATGTTTTTATATCTAATAAAATCAACGAAGTTGCACTTCTTGCCTAATCGGTAGGCTCCAAATGATAGTTACATTAATGCTACTTTTTTTATCTGATTGAAGTGGCAAACGAGTATGCAGTCCACCTGGTGGTAAGCCACTGCCGCCTACGGACATTTGTAAGCAAATTCAAATAGAACATGTGTTCTATCTGAAGTCAATTACAGATGCGTTGTTACTCCCGAGGACTATAATGGTCGCCTCATATAAGTGTGCCGGCAACCACACTCTTCCATCGAAACGCAAAAAAATGCTTCACGCTAGAAATAGGTGTGGCGGTGGTACTTCCCCGTTCGAACTACACTGGTTCTACCACCTGCTGTTCTACCACCTGCTGAACCTGAACTATTCGTGCTACTTTGGACATTATCAACCCGACCCGAATTTGACGACCCGCGTGGCGCAGCGGTTACCATACCGGTCTGACGCGCAATGGGTCCCGGGTTCGATTCCCGGCCAAACAGGTATCTGAATGATGAGTTTAGATTCCTGTTCTGGGTCTGGGTGTTTGTGTGTTCTTCTTGTGTGTGTCCATGGTACCCACGACACAGGAGAAAATCCTACTGTGGGGCTATGAGTGTAGAAAGCGTGTGTGCGTGTGTGTATCAAGTTTAATTTTTAAATTGAATTACGGTCGAATTTTGACCGTTGCTAAGGGTGACTAGACTTAATAAATAAAGCTTTCTACACTCATAGTCCTACACTAGGATTTTAGCTGTGTCGTGCCATGGAAACAAAGAGAATACTACAATCTAAATTCAACATTCTGAAATTTGTCTGGTCGATAATCGAATACGGAACCCGCTGTGTGTCAGACCAGTATCCGTTCCACCACGCGAGTCTTTAGACACATCAGTCGGATTAACTGGAAACACCTCTTTCAAATGACAAAATGATTAAGCATATTATAAAAAATCTGACTATACAGAAAATAAAACAGCTAAGGACTGAACGTTTCCATAATTAAGTGAATGTCAAAGTGTAGCGTATCCTGCCAAATTTGCTTCTTGTTCATATATAAGGCAAGATACTGAAGCTAACTTTTATAAGCAATGTAAAAACAATATGACAAAAAAGATATACAAAGAAAAAAGACAAAACCACTGAGTTTCCCGGATCTTCTCTGTTGAGATCGTGTTCCGATGTCCGTAACTAACAATTTGTAAGTGCCTCTGTAGGCCTATGCAAAATAAAGACATTTCATTTTATTACTTTAAGTCAACCAGTAGTTGATAAGTGATTACATAAGTTCATCCGTCACTAATAAGGCGTCTTCTCTCGACCTAAAATGACGAAACCCAAAGAAAAATCCAGGATGCGTCGTTAGTCCCTAACGTCATGGATTTGATTTGATTCATTTGACTGTTTTCACTTCTGATGGAAACAGAAAATTATAGTTTCTCATCCAATTTAACCTATTATAACTGTTTTCATTGATTAACAATAAACTGCTAACTCACTTATTGCCGGACTAGTTTCCGATTCCGGGTCTTTCTCCTTACTATTAGGGTCCTGTCGGTCCACAAGCAGTACAAAGTTTATTTACCTTTTAATAAAAAGTAATTTCCTTGCAGTGGGTGAACGGCAAAGCTGCATTGTATCACGAGATGGGGCACCTTCCCTTCGAGGCAGACATCACGGCATACCTGAAGTACAACACCAGCAACCTCCTAACGGTGGTAGTGGACAATACTCTGTTGAGCGACACCGTTCCACAAGGATCCATAAAGGATATTCTTATAGGGTGAGAAATTAACCTTACATTATATTCTATACTTATTTTTTTTTTATCTGACTGAAGTAGAAAACGAGCATGCAGTCCACCTGATAGTAAGTGGTCACTGCCTCCTGCCGGTCATCTGTAGTCAACTACATACAGAACATGGATTCTATCTGAAGCCTCAGATGCGTTGCTACACCCGAGGACTATGATGTTCGCCTCATATAAAAGTGTGCCGACATGACACCAAGTGGGGAAACACAACGACCACCTTTGTTCTCGATGTAAATGCTACATCACCAGCGTTGCCAATTTTTTTATAAAGCAGGGATTTAGAAACGTTTTCAGTAAAAAAACGTGATTTCATAGTCAAAAGCCGGACACCAGAGGCAGCGCAAGGAGTGGCCGGAGGATCTAGATTTAGCGATCTATTTTTCGGCCGTCAAACTGCAGTTCGACTTAAAGTTGTTTAGATTGGGCGACCTTTCTTTGCAAAAGTCCCTTACCGAAAACGGCGGAGCCTGTCTCGCGCGAGATATTTAATATTGATAATAATCGCGACGTCCCGCCACAATCAGGACGTCTGGCAACGTTGTACATCATATATTGATCATATTTGTTGTGATACAAGATAAGTTTGGCACCTTTGATGGTCTTTGAAACTCTAAGCTGGATGGATCATTTGCAAGCTTTGCAGATGAGCCATTCTTCACTTTAAACTAAGAAAAAGCTAAGCTAACTAAGCTTTTCAGGATGCAGATGGAGATACCTAGGTACAATAGTGTATCAGAGATGTTAGCAAAGGCAGATGTTAACTGCTTTTTCAGCATAATACGTAGAAAATTCAGCTCTCTGATTCATCGTGTCCAGCACTCCAAGAGTATACTGAACATATTTAGTAATAGAGGTGACTGCAAGTACGTCATATTTTATCTACACGTAGATGATAAAATTTAGAGACATGTTACTTGAAATAAATAAATATTATTATGATTAAGCAATTAAGCTTACTTTAGATAAAAATCTTGCAGTCGGAGAGTATAAACGTTGAACAATTAAATGATTCTTTAGTTATGATCTGGAGTTAGTATTCGTGTCAAGCACACAATTTTTGTAACCTCTTAAATTCGAAGACGACAAATTCTTCCATGGATAACTGTAGACAGTGATTGTCAATTTATTTATATATTCCATCCAGAAACAACAAAGTTCGTCAAGAGCAGACGTACACCTTCGACTTCTTCAACTACGCGGGCATCCACCGCACCGTATTCCTGTATACCACGCCGCAAGTCTACATCGATGATGTCATAGTTAACACTGATATACAAGGATTGACTGGTAAATTATATATTTATTACTATCTAGTATGTATTGAAGCACATAAGGTGGTAAAATCTTCGTAGTTCGACTCCGAAAGAACCACTACCATGTATCAACAATGTTCCTTTTATGTTATTCTATGTCCTATTAGGTTTGGAAGTTGCGCTGAGAGAGATACTACTGTATTTGGCAAAGGGTTTAAGCTTAGTTTTCAGGAGAAGCGATACATTTGTGCTTAGCCTTAGGTAGGACGTGAGCCCTAAATCGGTCAAACTAAAAGTCAGAGAGAAAGTACAACATTTTTGGAGGTAGATATGAATATCCAAAAGCTGCAGTTGCCACTTATAGTAAGTTATAGAACATATTCACTACTTCTATAAAATAAAAAAAACCTATTCAGTTTAATTACATAGTATAAAACAAAGTCGCTTCCCGCTGTCTGTCCCTATGTATGCTTAGATCTTTAAAACTGCGCTACGGATTTTAATGCAGTTTTCTTTAATAGATAGAGTGATACAAAAGAAAGGTTTCTATGTATAATACAGATATATTATAGTAGAGAAACACTGATAATTTTATATTTCTGACTTTTAGACGGAACGAAGTTCGCTGGGTCAACTAGTTTACAATAAGACTTGAAAGAAAACTAATAATCTATTTTATTGGTTGTCTACTTAAATGATCTTTTTTCCTAATATTGGTCAATAAACTTTAGATTTAGTATTACAATTTAGATAACTAAGTAACTAACGACATCGAATCTTAACAAATCTTTTAGCGAAATACCAATGCCTCTCAGTAGAACATAAACAGTTTCGTCTGGAAAGTAGGCAAGCAAGTAACTTTCTATGTTTAATTATCAATTCTAATTCATATTGCGCCATTACGTCAGCTAAGCTATGAAGCATGGTGGTTTTTGACGACAAAGTATATCCTTAAGAGTGCTTGAAGTCAGTCATTTTTTATGTTAAGATAAACAAAATAATTCGCAATAGATACATGATAATAAGTGCTCTTCACCGTTTAGAAGGCAGGTTAGGTTTCCATTCAATTTTACAAAAAATCAAGGTCATATTGTCCTATTGCGAATTTTTAACCTCTATATTTTCCTAATCCGTATGCAAGGCGTTCTTACTTAGCCCTCAGAGCTATAATGCGCCTGTGGCCAACTGCAGGTAAGTATGAGATCCTGCGTGAAGTCGGGTTGCATTGGATATCTGCAATCGATACTGGACTTATCCAGAATTGAAACGACAATGCCCCCTAGCATCAGATGAAATGCTTGCTCGTCTGCTACTTCTATATTATAAAAAAAAACATCGTCAACCCATTATAGTCCCACTGCTAGGCACGGGTCTTCTCTCGGAATAAGGGAGTTTTAGACCATAGTCCACCACGCTGGCCAAGTGTGAATTAGTAGACTTCACACACCACCGAGAACTATTTTTTTAAGAACTCTCGGGTTTTCTCACGATATTTTCCTTCACCGAATAGCAGTGATAATTAATTTCTAATACGCACATAAATCAGTGCTGTGTGCCTGGGTTTGAACCTCGGACCTCCCGATTAAGAGGGCAAGTTTCAACCTAGCCAATTTAGGCTATCACTGCTTAAAAAAATATTTAGTAATAATGTAATTCAGGGATATATTCGTACATGCTGAAATGCCTCGTCTAGAGGTACAATATATAGGTAATCAAAGTTGGAACACCTCGTATAGTATTTTACTATCGCGATTACCCAACCCACGCACTACATACGCTACTCGACAATGAGATTTTCACATTACGATTCGCATACAATTTGCATGACTAACACGTTTTATGCAAGTAAAAATGTAAGCTTCATGTATGAACATTGTAACGGTGTGTCTAGTACAAACAAGCGATCTACTGATAAGTCTACTGACACATTTAAGAGAGAATAAACATAATAATATCAGTCGATCAGTGAACTAACAATGAAATATAACGGTGCGTGCAATATGCTGTTTTTATCCGTCGTTAGAAGGAGGGTAGGGTTTTTCGACTGTATGTTTGACTGTACGTCTTTCTCTGTGGCATACGCTAAACGGCTTGACGGATTGTAACATGATAAATTTGTTTGCGTAATAACATAAACTTCATATTTTTTTTAATACGACGCCTGCGAACAGAAAAAGAGGAAGGAATAACGTTTTTTTTCTGTTAACATATGAGTATAAATATAATTCCAAAAAGATATTATGACACTTTTATGTTACTATTAGGACACAATTAAAAAAAAAACTTAAATATGTTTCTTTTTTCTAAATTGTCGACTCAAATTTTAGTTTTAACTGTCGGGTTTTTGCTTTAGTTATAATTTCTTGGGATCTCTATTATCTGTCTCAATAAGAGTACGAATGAGAATGAGATGGATAACATGAATGGACGATAAACAGAGGTCAACTCAAGAAATGAATGACATGTGTTATGGAAAGGTTAATAATACCGCAGGACTTGTTGATATGGAGAGCCAAGATACTTATCAATAAGTTAATACAAACAGTAACATTTACTTTGCGCATGTACTTACCTACACAGAAGTTCTTTATGTACGACTTACAAGTGAATTATTGAATTATTGAATATGGACATAAATAACGAATACTAAATGTCTGATACTTTTTCATAAAAATCTTAAGGTAACTTGCTTCGCAGTGAAACAGCACTAGGTTTATGATAAGTTATATACTTGATGTTTATACGTATAAAAGAGAAACGATACCTTTGTTATCTGAGATCGTAGATACATACTTTTAAAAGTTTTTTTTCGTGTCATTCCTAAGTTCCTAACTTGTTTATTTCGTAAATTATGTGTACGAAGTCGCGGACACTACACACACATACATTTTTCTATGGTGCGTATCATGAATATATTGTCACTTTCTTTAGCGGTGGTCAAGGAAGCCTCCTAAACATAAGTATAGTCTTAAAAAACTTAAAACGCTTTCAACACACATAGCCCCACAGTAGGAATTCTCCTGAGTCGTGGGTGCCATTGAAACACACAAAGCCGAATACACAAACACCCAGACCCAGTGAAGTGATTATTCAGATACCTGTCTGGCCGGGAATCGAACCCGGGACCCGCTGCGTGTCAGACCGGTATGGTAACCGCTGCGCCCCGCGGGTCGTCAAAAGTCTACCAATCTATATTGAACTACCGCAATGGACAGGTCTCAAAAAAACCTGAAAGTATAAGAAACACATAAATACATCTAAGGATTCACACCTTTCAAACTTTCACATTTATAATACCAAAAAATATTATCTATTACTTCCCAGGTTTCGTAGTCTACAACGTAACGTTCAAAGGGTCGAGGGCGAACACAGAGTGCGTAGTACAATTATTCGACAAGAACGAGACGCAAGTGGCCGCGGCCCAGGACTGCGCGGGGCTGCTCGAGGTCGGCAACGCTAACTTCTGGTGGCCCTACTTGATGCACCCGAACCCTGGATACCTTTATACGTTTAAGGTAAACTACCGATTATACATCATACTTCATATCATACTACATACTAATATTATAAAGGCGAAGGATTGTGAGTGTGTATGTTTGTTATTTTTTCACGTGTAAACGGCTGGAGCGATTTTCATAAAATTATTAGCTGATACTCTGTATTAACATATAGGCTACTTTTTACTGTGAGAAAATATCTTATTCACGAGACAATAGATTTTTGTTAACGCGCGTGAAGCTGCGGAATTTAAGTAATCTAAAATAAATTTGAGCAATATTCTATTCTACCAAATGTGTTATTTTAAATAAAAATAAATTTTATAAGATTTACTTAATAAAAATTTAGATGTAAGATGTTATCTTTTTGTGTAACCTTAGAGGCTTTTGTAATCAATTATTGAACATTTAAAGGCATTATAGAATCAAGGATATTCTTTTATCTTTGCCTCGAGACAAAATAATAATAAACGACGTAAATTCAGCTATGAGATGTGATGTTTTTGTGTAAATTCAAGGCTTTTTGTAGGTTATCATCATTAATTGAGCTTTTAAAAGCTTTATAGAATCATGAATATCCTTCCATTTTTGTCTTAAGGCGAAATAAATATCGTATACGAAGACTAAATTCAATTGTTTGTTTCAACACTATAAGTAGGTATCAAGAAATGCTTCTAATTATTTTGTAACTGAAATAGTGACCATTGGTCAGAAATAAATTTAACGATTATAGGAAATACCGAACACCAAACGTTCAAAACTACGTATAGAAATTAGAAGCTTACTAACTAGATAACGGTCAATTTTTTTTAATATCTACAGGCTTCCTTAGTGGGACTACATGGCGAAATCATTGACACATACAGCCTTAAAGTGGGCATCCGTACAGTAACGTGGAGCAACACTACGGTTTACATCAACGACAAGCCAATCTACCTACGAGGCTTCGGAATGCACGAGGATTCTGATGTGAGTTTTACTGTATCTTACTAATAATATTATATTGGCAAAAGTTTGGGGTGTATGTACGTTTGTAACTGTACTGTTTGTATCTATTTAATAGATATAATTCATTCGTCCCTGTAGTTCCGGGATCGGAATAGGGCTACGGTATCCCCTGCCTGTCGTAAGGGGCGACTAAAAGGGGCTTCCGGAGTTGCAGGCGTCTAGAGTGGGAGCTTGACCTGTCCAGCCAGGCGATCCCGGGAAGGACGGCGGTATGTGTGGTCGCATATCATCGTAAAGACTAGACGGAGCGCTCGGCCCAGGGCAACGCGCTCAGAGGATTCCGGCTGCAGTCCTTTGGTTTGAAGGTCCCGGAGTCCTCTTTATAGCGCCGAGGACGGCCACCGGGGGGTTTTAGTGCGGTAAAAATCCCACATAACCCTGCATCGCTCCCACGGCGTCGGGTACCTTTTGAAGGTTTCCCCCTCGAAAAAAAAAGATTTAATTCATTGTCTTATGTATACTAGTTGAGAGGGTAGCTGTAAAATAGTCAGTTTCGTATCGCACGAGGTAAATGTCAGACGTGCGCCCATGCTCGGAGCTAGTATAGAAGTGAGCCAGTGTTTACCTTACAACTACGGACATTACAGTTACATTATCACGCAATAACTATTCGCTGAATTTTGGACTAAAAATGATATAACTGATTGGCCATCTGATAGAAAGTAGTCATCGTCTCCTATGAACTTTAGTGACTCGAGAGGAGACGCCATTGTATCGTCGGCTTTGAGAGCCAGGTCGTTTTGCACCTGTTTTGAAGTGGACCATGTTTTCGCGCGAGGGGAATACCTCAAAGAATAATATTTAAAATATTTAAATAATCATGTTGAACTAGTGGGGTTACTTGACTTCTTATTTTCAATCGGGCCTTCAAATGTTGTTTTTGATAGTATACTTCTTTGATAATTAAATGTGATTTGAACGAACTTACCATCTCTCCCAAGAAAAAATCTTCTTCTTCTCTTAAAATGAGAGGAATTATGACCATAGACCATAATCTAAGGAATCGGACAAGTGGGAATTAGTTGACTTCACACACCTTTGAGAAGTTTTTTTTAACTCTCAGGTCTGTCTTTCCTCTCTATTTCCTCATAATGTTTTCCTTCACCGTAAAGCAGTGATAATCAATATCTAATACGCATATAATTTTAGAAAAATCAGTCTTACACACTTCAAAATCTATCTAAGTGGTATTATTCATCGAAATATCTTCAATTTCAATTAGTTTCTCTTTATTTTTTTTATTTGCTGTGTTAATCCTTATCGAAAAAAAAAATTCTATTCACAATTTCTAACTTGCCCAAAAATTTTGCAGCTTCGAGGCAAAGGCTGGGACCCAGTGCTTTGGGTGAAAAACTTCAACCTCATCAAATGGATTGGCGCGAATGCCTTCCGCACTTCCCATTACCCGTACGCGGAAGAAATCTACCAAATGGCTGATGAACAAGGGATCATGATTATTGACGAGTGCCCTAGTGTTGACACTGAGTAAGTTGATTTTAAATTTTACTCTTGATACCAATTGCTTCACGTTTCTGGTGAAATATATACAGTTAAAACATTAATTTTATATATAAAGAAAATACAGGATTGACCACCATATCTTTGATTGTTGATTTCGCCGTAGGATGGTAAGCTAAAACATTTTCAGAAAACATAACAAGATCAAAAAGAATAAATTTAATAATTCACTGTTTTTAATAAATGTTAAAGTTCACTCAGTTCGTATTTATTATATTATGTTAACCTGCTCTTCTTCAGTCTAGACGTCTGGGCAAATTTCATTAATATTCCATTTTTCTCAGGTGCAATGTATATCTACTTATACTAAAGTCACACTAATACTAAACAATCGTTGCAAGTGAATTACTTGCAACGATTGTTTAATTGCTTACAGATGTCCATGGACGGCTGTGACCACTCGCCATCAGGTGGACTAAGTACAGTAATAAGTACCATAACCAGTAACATTTATTCCAGTATCTTCACATCGGCGCTGCTGACGAAGCACAAGCAGTCGCTGACGGAGCTCATCCGCCGGGACAAGAACCATCCCAGCGTGATCATGTGGTCCATATCGAACGAGCCACGGTCTGCTAACAGGAATGCTGATGCGTATTTTGGGTACGAATCTGTATACTAACAGACTGGATCAAAAAAATGTGTCCCTTTATGATTTGTAATTCAGACCATAAGGGATGAATATTTGCGATTTTACCATGCCGTTTAAGAGGATGACATATTCATCGTAATTAAATTATAATTAAAAATGAATTAATGTGTCAGGACTTTTTTTCTACAAAATTAAAGTAGATTAAATCATGGTCGGGGTTGTGGTATAAAACCATTAAATCGACGTCACGACGTGGTCACTTTTGTGTGAAAATTTGCTCTACCAAAATAGAATTTGAGTTTCATCTAAGGTCGTCTACACTTGCAACACTACCTTTAAGGACTAAGTAAGAATCCTTCGCACAAAAATAGTTATAGCCCTACAACACTTCAAAGCAGAACACAGCAGTGCTGCTTTTTAAGGTAGAAATAACTGAGTATTCAATACTATATTATTCAATAATGTATAAATAAAGTGTTAACTTTTTTCCTTTATTTATTTCAGTGAGGTGGTGAAACACGTAAAATTGATGGATCTCTCAAGGCCCGTGACCATAGCTATCGCTCAAAGCTACAGCCAGGACAAGTCTGTAAGTATCCAAATTAAAATGCACATGCAATATTATACACGTGGTACAAGTGCAACTTAAAAAAGCAAAAAATCATAAATCAAAGTGATAAATATTAATGACATTGATTGCATGCCTCAACTATTCATATGACTAAGTATGTACTAGTTGACGCGAATATCTGCAATGTAGCAAAAAAAAAGCAAGCGCGATTCTACATGTGATATCGCTTTGTAAATAATAAAGGCTCTGTCCTTAATATAAGTTTATTATGTTTATCAAAACAATCATATATTTTAACGCAGTGGTGGCATTCTTGCTTCTTGCGTTTCGAGGGTAGGGTGTAGTTACCGTCTTAATAATCCTCAGGAGTCGCAATGCGTTCGTGGTTGACTTCAAATAGAACCAGTCTTATAATTAAAGTACTTACAAATGTCCATGAGCCGCAGTGAGCTGCTCGTTTGCTACTTCTCACGTATAAAATAAATAATAGTTAAAAAAAACTAAAAAACACGCTTTTTATAGAAAACCGAACTAAAAATAGAAAATTTAAATGAATTTAAATTAAGAAAATAGTGTTAAAAATTTCAATGAATATAAATTAATAATAGTGTGAATAAAAAAAAAATATTTTATTAAAAAAAAGCGTGGGGTGCATGGTGTCAATGGTTATAGATATTTTATTGACAGATATGAGTAGAGTGATTATCATTTCGATAATATCTTAAAAAGCACCCCACGCTTTTTTTTAAATAAAATATTGTTTTTTATTCAAACTATTATTAATTTATATTCATTGAAATTTTTAACACTATTTTCTTAATTTAAATTCATTTAAATTTATTTTCTATTTTTTAGTTCGGTTTTCTATAAAAAGCGTGTTTTTTAGTTTTTTTAAACTATTATTTATTTTCTACTTTTTAGTCAAATTAAAAAATGGAATAATTTTATCAAATTAGTGTATTGTCATCGGTCCTCAATAAATCTACAAAGTTTGAACGAAATCTGGCCGTATATGTGGGTCAAAATCGCGCCCAAAGAAGTCGGTTACAAACATACAAACAAACATACAGGTGAAGCTAATAAAAAGCTAATAAAAAAAAAACAAATCACAGCCCAACAATAAGATGTTTAAAGAGAATAGATATTTATGCCATTTCACTATCAATTAAGAAACTGTACTCTTCAATAAACATTAAATCAAGAGTAGAGCGTGCTAAGTTCATTCCGCACCTGCGCTCTACATTCTTGCGAAGACATGATCGTACTTCAAAAGGCATTAGTTTCGAATTCTTATGCCTTTTCTACATGTGTTTGGCACGAAATTTACATAAGTGGCATTCAATCACACGCCCGGAGACACGATCGACACATCTCATACATCTTTACATTAGAAAAGTAACAACCTGATTAAATGAATTCTCACTGTTGGACCATTTTTTTGACACCAACTGATATTTGTTTAATTTTATACGTTAGTAGTTTAGGACATTGTTTCCCAAATGGCAGGTCACGTCGCGGCACCGGGTCACGGTACTAAAATAGGTACAAGGATTCATTAATTTTTGTATTTTGTATTGAGTCACAACCGATTTCGGAGGAAATCGGGAGACGAGCAATCTTGGTATATATGATTATTTAATTTAAAATGATAAAAATAATAATTATTTAAAATAAACTAGGTTGTGTTAATATATGTTTAATACAGTGGTCACAATGTGTTCTTTATTTTTCCAACATTCACTGGATGGGTTAAAGATTTTGGATAGGTTACAATAGAGAAATATGAAAAGAAAACAGACCACAATATTACAAAGTTTAGGAAACGCTGGTTTATGTGTCAAAATCGAAGGCAGTTTCTGAAAATTATGTTAATAACAATTACTTACATACGATGTACACTCATATTAGTATAGTAATATTCATTTGTGCATCAGAGAACACGATGCAGACACAAAAAATGCCCACTTAATATTACAACCGCTGTTTCACGATGTGTTTTTGCAATAGAGAAAAACTACGAAAAAACTTCTTTGTGCAACATAATGAACAAATTAACGCAAGTTTTGTCTTGTCGTGGACCTTGAATTCTTGGACCTTTGCTTGCTTGATGATTGGTAGAAACAGGTTTAACAGGAAATGTATTACCGCCACTCCGATTTCTAGCTTAAAATTGTTCTGGTGTTTTGGTAAGAGTAGTGTATGCCGGCTCACTTTTATTCATATAAAGGTCGATCTTAGCCCTCGGTAGTAGCAACACTGTGTTTGACTTCAGATGGAACTTCTGTTCTATATAAAGCTGGCTACAGATATCCACCAACGGCAGTAACAACAGTATCCTTTACTACTTCTATCTCATGAAAAAGGAAAGGAGTACGAATGGAGATTCATTAAAAACAAGCACTTGTAGACAATAATATAAGGCAGGATATAAGGCTAAAGTTATGCGATTGAAGTGGCAAACAAGAATGCTGTCCACTTGATGGTTAGTGATCACTGCCGCACATGGACATCTATAAAAAAAATGTAGCATAGGTGGTCTATCTGAATTCGATCACAGATGCGTTGCTAGTCTTGAGAACTAAAATGGTCGCCCGGTGACTCGGCAATCAGACCCTTCTATCGAAACGTAAGAACTGTGTTACGCTAGAAAAAAATGCGGCGGTGGTACCTTTATAACCCAGTCTTAAATATGTATATTAATGAACTAATTCCAAAGAAAAAAATCCAGGATCTTCGCAGATTTGGTCATAAATCTGTACTTTCACTTCTCAATTCTTGTCAGGGTCAACACCTGGACGTGATCAGCTTCAACCGTTACAACGGGTGGTACGTGAACACGGGCTCGCTGCTGAACATCGCGAGCAACGTGGCGGACGAGGCCACCGCCTGGCACCGCAAGCACAACAAGCCCGTCATCATGCTGGAGTACGGCGCGGACACCATTGCTGGACTACATCTGGTATGGTCTGTTATGTTATAGGGGACTTCTTTCTAGGGGACTTTCTTCTATGTTTTTGTTGTTATAGGGGACTTCTTACCAATCTTACAACCGTGTCAGCAGGATGGTTTTTACTGGTGGTAGAACCAGTGTGGTTCGACCGGGATAGTACCACCGCTACACCTATTTCCAGCGTAAAGTATTTCTTGCGTTTCGATGGAAGGGTGTGGTTGCCGTCAAACTTTTAAACGAGGCGACCATCATAGTCCTCGGGAGTAGTACTTCGATCAGATAAATAAAAATGTGGAAAGGGGAAAGGAATTTTCGATTTTCGTGGGTCTCATCTTTGCCTAAGGGGGTGAACGCCCCCGGTAGTAATGTACATGTTAGGTACATTACTACCGTTAAAAATTACTAGGTACCTACGATACTTTCTAAAAATAGTATCTCTTTGCACTAAACAAAAAAACTATAAGAGCCCTAAAAGGATATGAAAATTACCGATAAAGCAGACTCTATTTAATGACAAACTAATTCATTTTTATAATTATGCATTTTTAAGATGCCCGAATACCTGTGGTCAGAGGAATACCAAGTGGCGCTGATGTCTGAACACTTCAAGGCCTTCGACCGACTTCGGCGAGCTGGCTTCTTCGCGGGAGAATTCATCTGGAACTTCGCTGATTTTAAGACTGCTCAAAGTAAGTATGGTCTTATGCTAACTATGTCACTATCTCATTTCGTTGAGCCTTTCTCGAATGTTCCATATTGCATTGCAAGGTATAGTCGAAAACTAAAATTTAAACGCGCAATGCTGGACGTAAAATGAACTGTATGCGCGAAAACATAAAAACGTACATTAAAAATATTTTTTATACATTTGAAGTAGGAATCGATCATGCAGGCCACCTGATGACAATCACCCATGGGCAACTTTATATTAAAAAAAAGTTTCTATCTGAAGTCAATCACAGGTGTGTCACTACTTCTGAGGCCTAAGCAGGTGGCCTCATATAATAGTGAGAAGTCAACCACACCCTTCCAACGAAACACAAAATTTGCTTAAAGCTAGAAATAGTTTTGACGGTGGTACCTCCCTTGTCAAACAGTATATAAGTTCTACTCTATTCTATTGCTCTTACTTATATCCTTATTAAAGTGTAAACTAAAGTATAATCTGCTTCCACAGACATAATCCGAGTAGGCGGCAACAAGAAGGGCATATTCACACGGGAGCGTCAACCGAAGGCGTCTGCGCACCACCTCCGCGCGCGCTACCTCGCGCTCGCCGCCGCGGAGTCCGGCGCGCCGCCGCCCGACCTGCCCTACTACGTCAGCGACCATCGCCCACCGCAACATGAAGAACTATGAAATGGAAATAATAAATCCCGAGTAGTAACATAGCGTATTCAAGACCTAGGATTGCCGTTCTACGTCAGCGACCATCGCCCGCCGCAGTAAGAACTATAAAATGGAAATACCCCCGACTAGTGCGTAAGCATAATTTGTGTGAGACCTAAAGTTGCTGTGCCTATTACGTCAACGACTTAGTCAGCGACCATCGCCCACCACAACACGAAGAACTATGAAATGGAAATACCACTCCTAACTATTAGGTTGCTCGGAAAGTAAATTCGTTTTCCCAATATATTTTTTTATCCTCACAGCCTACTTCATACTTTGGACCCATAAATGTGTTTTTACTACAATAATCAATCAATTGGTGTTCAGAATTATAATTATAGGTACGGTTAAAGTGTAAAGTTGGCTTGAGGAGAAAAACATATGTTGGAAATGACAAAAGTACCTACCTTTCGAAAAACCTAATGATAGCATTTTGCCATGTAAAAGCTGATGATGATAACTGCACACATTAATAACTGTGCTTTAGAACATTTCATCAAGTCAACTTCTCTAAGAAATGAAATAAAAATTGGTCATTTTAGGAGCTACGACGCCAGTCAGACACAAGTTAAGCCCGTAGGTTGCTTTAATTAAGACTAGCTAACTAATCAGGAGTAAACCTCGTAATTTTTTTTTCCCGTGACTCCTTCAGTTTCCAAGGCATTTATTTTGTGAAGACAAGTTTTATAGGTCAACTATTACTTACAAAAGGCTTTGGCATTGACCTTATAGACATTGAAAGCGAAATAAAAAAGATAAATGTTTTTTATCTTTATTATTTGATATGCTCACAACCCAAACATATAAAAATTATTTTAATTAAGCATATTTCTTACTGAATTGTAGAATTGTAGATTTCAACATTAATATGAGCTAAAAGCAGAAATTATTGTTTATTGGCTGAATTGACTTTCTAATGAAATAATGTTTTTACAAACTAAGGATCCATAGAACAAAGACAAAACTTTTATTCGTAGATCAAACTTTTCCATAATGAAATAATTTGCAACATTGTGCCATATTCAGGCAGAATTACAGAACGTGAATAGTTATGAAAAACAAAATTCAATCATTATTGAAGTCCGTCCTTTACTCCGTCCTTTTAGTATTTTTTCAGGATGTTTCACAAAACAATAAATAGTTAATAATCAATTTATAAACATCGGACTTCTCATTGGGTTGTGAAAATTAAAAAAAAATCAGGACCACTACCTCATATCCACTAGCATTTTTACCTAAGTAGGGTGCATATTTTTAAAAAGTCATATCAATTTTTAAAAATATTATTATAATGTTCATACAATTTTAACCAATATTACTATATTTCTGTATTACCATATAATCAAATATTGTATAATATTGTAAAATATTCACAATGTGTGAATATTGCCGATAATAAATAATATATTAGATACTATTATCTGTTAAGTTATTAGAAACGGGATCAAAGACGAAGAAAAGTATTTGTATTTTAGTTATAATAGAACTTAAATCGCGTTTTAGAGTATGGTTAGCTTTACACGTTTACCGTTGATTGTATTTTGTAAAACTGTGCAAATGATAAAGATGAATGATTACTAGCTTAAACCTTTTACATCTTACTCACAGTAGTGTGTACTATACTGCTGTAAAAATGCTTTCACACCGGCATGATTGACCACCGGGAAATATAAGTAAAACATAAATCTATTATTCCCCGAGATTAAAAGACAAAAGAAAGCACAAACACGCCCATAATGATATGCATAATAACTTCCAAATACATTTATATTTTGTTGCATTTCTACAACAACATACAACTCAGTGGTAAAATTGAAGTAATGCGTATGAAGTACGCGCAGTAATATTGTAAATATTTATTTGAGTTATTGTGTGTGAATAAAGTACAAAACCAATGATAGCGATGTTTAATTTCTCTTCATATTTAAATCTTCCAATTGACGATCTTGAAAATTCAAATCAAACTTAAACCTCCTGCTGCACGCACAAATAGTGGGTACATGGATGTATAAAAAGACATGGATACAACGTTATAAGTGTAAAGTGAAATGCATATACTTGTCCTTCTTTACGTATGACGTAAATATTGCGTAGAAAAGAGACAAATAATACTGTCCTGTTTCATTATTTCGTGGGTTGTCACAAGGTAGTGATGCCACACTATCGACATTTTCGCGTCGATATAAAACATGATTTAGTTTTATCAGTCGTATATGTTGTAGTATTCATATAAAGTTTTTTTTTGTTTTTACGTAGAGCATTTATTATCATTTCATTAAAGCGTTATCGGGGCAGGTTGACGCTTTGATAGAGGCTAGATGTTATTGTACGAGCTGGCGGCGTTGACTTCTCTGTAGACCTCCGTAGAGGTGGCAGCTTTTGGTCTGTCAACTGTCTACGTTGTATATTTGTGTTTAAGTGCCTAGTGTTAAATGTACCTAGTTGATACTAAATCTCTCAGATTTTTTTTCACCTGCAATTTCGCCTCCACAAAATGTCTTACGGTGAAGAAACTCACTTGATCGGCATTCTGCATTCATGCTCCGACTTAAATATTATTGACTTTCCATGTACTCGTAGAACGGATGACAAAATTATATTATTTGCAAACGATTCTATTCTGAATGTAAAATGGATACGTTTAAATATTTACTAAAATCTGTAAACGCTGCACTAGGTACTAATATTAAGTGGTCAATGGAAGAAAAAAAACATCATAACAACCACAAAAAAAAGCAAATTTATACATACACAGCGGTAATGTTATTGAACAAATAAATATTTGCGAGGCTAGTTTTTTGTGAAGAACAATATTCGCCTCTTAAGTCTAAAATATATAACATGTTCCAGAAAAGCAAAAAAAAACAAATATAATGTTCTGCTTATCCAAGTACCAAAAAATAGCCCTTTTTTTTTTTTTTTTAAAGTGGGTAATCCTCATGGATACCCAGCCACCCGGGGCGGCAGCTGGGTTATGCCGGACTCTTACCGGCTAAACCCCCACTGTGTTTTCTCCTCGCACCGTACGGCGGGAACACGGGTAAGCTTTCGCAGTCATCCGCGAACCCGCCGGTGCCTGGCCGCTCCCGCAGCCCCTCCTCGCGTGGAGCATAAAGCTCCCCTCCAACAGCAAGGCGCGCCAGAAAACACAAAGGCGCGCCTTACCTCCAAGGCCCCATCCGCAGGGTGACGGTCCAACCCCGAGACCGCCACCCAGGGGCCGTGGGCATGGCAAGCCGACACCCGCAAGGCATCCCTACAGGCATCGACCAACCACACCCAGCGGCGGATCCGTTCTTTGGTTCCGCCGCAAACCACCAAACGGCCGCAGAGGATAGGGAGGACGGCAACGACACACCGCATCTCCTCTTCCTCTGCGGCCCCACCGCCACCGCATCTGACGGTGCGCCCCCGTTTGGTCGCGGGAGATAGGGTGCACGGCAACGACACACCGAGACACCTCTCCTCCCGCGACCCCTCCTGGCTGCAGAGGCCAGAAAACACCGACCTCCACAGCCCCCTCGGATGCGTCCGGAGCGGGCCCTCAGCCAAGCCCGCTCGGAGCGTTCCCTCCCTGGGATCTCTCTTGGCTTCACCGCGGCGCCCCCAGCCACGGTTACTGAGCCCCCTCACCACGACAAGGTGGAGATCCCTGCGAGGGGGACCAAAAAATACCCCTACAATAGAAGCTGCGCAGATACAGTCAACGATCTCAATGTTATTAGTTTAAATCATAATTACGCATATATATGAGCATCTTACAAATAAATATTTTTTTATGTGCGCCAATTTTTAAATGATAAAATTACAGGATATAATTATACATTAAAACAAAACAACCAACAACAAAACAAACTTGTAAATACCTATTAAACAGTACTGTACCGTTATTCGACCTAATAATTATGAGAGAGAGGCTTCCGTTTCCATCAGTTGCTAGTCACTTACATCCGGTCCGCAGCGCCCTCTATATCTAGTTTTCTGCAACAATCACTTGTTAATTTCCGGTGGATAGCAGTTTTGCTACACTAGCGCCACCTAAGGCAGGTTTAGCATTGGGAAACATTTTTACTTCATTGGCTGTTCTGTTTTCGGCCGAGGCGGTCGCCAGCTCGCTCCGCAACGAGCACTGGGCCGACTCCATATTGTGCTAGTCTTGCTTACAGTTATAGCTATTTTTGTGGTATTAATTTAAATTAAATATTGAAATAATATATTATTAAAAAAAAAAAAAAAAACTAAACATCGAAAGTGAAATGAACTGAAATAAGGATTTAACGAATTTTTCGTTCGGTAAAGTATAAAATAATAAAAGCGGTGAGTACCCTTTATTTTTATTTTTTCTGACCGCCATGTCAGACTGTTTAAATTATTGGTTTGTACACGATTTAAAGAAGTTTTTATTTTTTTTTCAAACACTATGGGAATCTAGAACTCTTAGATTCCCTCATTGGGGAACTCCCCGATGTAAATTATGGTTATTTTAAACGTTTTGTTTTTGTGTTGAACGTCTTAACGGGTCTTTATCTCCGTTTGGGCGTTTCTCTAAATCCCAGGGATAGGTGGTCCGCTTGCGCTTGCATCAAGAGTGAACGTCACCGGAGAAACAACTTAATTAAAGTGAAGAAAAACTTGCTAAAAATAACGCCGAATGCTTCAAAATGAAAGAATAATTTTCTTTTCTTTTTGGGCTTAATTTGAAGCTGCTAATTAATGTATAATAATATGCATGCAAAAATTAGGTTAAGCTTTTTCCACAGGATGAACACTCTAGTATGATGAATACAAGGAATACGCTAGTGATATTATGAATACCCCTAGTTTGGGTTATTGAGCTGAGCTTGTCCAATACAAACGTGAGTTTGTCAAGCTGCTGTCATGAATCCTAACTTTAAAAAGCACACTGTGGAAAATACCACCTCCGTGGTCAACGCTGCTTCAAAACTACTTATTAAGCGTAACTAGACAAAGCTGGCAGCATGAATATTTTTCTTTTCTACAGTGACGACTGTGAGTAAGGATCGCATATCTGCGCCGCAGATCGATCCGGGTACCTCTGCAAAGAATCAAAAATCTTTCGAGTAACATTTACGGATAAGGACTCTAAGGACACATGAGAATACTTGACATACCTTCCTTTCGAGGAAAAGATAGTACGAGGCAATCTACCTCACCGAAAGTTTTCCGGAGAGCCGTGTGCGAACTCTCCCATTTCCCGCCGGGATAAGAGAGATCATGCTAAAACGAGGTATTGACTCACCGAGTAAACCTCTTTCGTGTGCGTCAACTGCACTGTATTGCCACCAACGAGAGTTGATGGGGGCACCGCCCTACATCCTCTAAACGGTTGCGTGATCCTATTCAAGGCGGTTTGCCTTGTTTCAATCACCAAACACCACAATTAACAAGATGTTAAAGCACCTACCTCACCGAAGGTTTTCCGAGGAGCCGTGTGCGAACTCTCCCATTTCCCGCCGGGATAAGAGAGATCATGCTAAAACGAGGTATTGACTCACCGAGTAAACCTCTTTCGTGTACGTCAACTGCACCTGTATTGCCACCAACGAGAGTTGATGCGGGCACCGCCCTACATCCTCTAAACGGTTGCGGGAACCTATTCAAGGTGGTTTGCCTTTATTTTAATCACCAAACACTACAATTAACAAGATGTTAAAGCAAGGTGTACTCATACTGGCGAGGTCTTCTCCCAGTTTTTAGTGTTGTCAATGTTCTCGCGGACCAAGAGCGACGGTACATCAAGTGCAATTTTCAACCGAAAAAGGCTCAGCGAATGTGTACATTCAGGCAAATGAAAACTGCGTGCAACGTGTGCAAGTTTTTCTGCAACCCCACGACGGGTTGTTCAAATTAGCCTTCATCGAGCTTGCTTTTATTTGCAAATAAAAAGGAACACTCGGCCGTTTGCTAACATTGATTTATGCCACGCATATAAAAAGGACTGTTTTTCGGACTCTCCTAGGCCCCGAAAGCCTTTGCCTACTATCAAACTTGATCAATCAATTTTTGAGAAGGCAAGGTGTTCGATTTTTTATATATTTGGAAGACTTCCTTTTGGTAAACCAGGACCCAGCCTTGCTACGCGAGCACGTCTAACTTGTATTACACTCGCTAACATTCCTAGGCTGGAATATAAACATCGAGAAGTCTATCCTTATCTTAAAACAAAAGGCCCTAGAGATTTTAGGCGTAATTTTGGAACCCCTGGAACAATTTTACATTCTTACCAGACAGATCAATCATAAGGATAGAATCGGAGGCGTCAAGTACTCTAGTGAGAGATGTTTCCAAATTGAGAGACCTACAGCGGAAGATCATGGGAATGATGGTTTTCGCTAGTTTCATAAGGTTTTCGATCTCAATATCGATCACTACAAGCGCAGACAAACCAAAACTTGTCACACGACGTGGACGCCTCGGCGTACGAGTCGTTATATACGTGTGCGTTCCCGTCAAGTATTTGCCGGTAGAAATCTGATCAGACCAATAGAATTTGGTGGCTAACCAACCGCAGAACAAGTTCTCTAATACATCAACACCTTTAAGTTCTCTAATCGAACCCACAGAATACTATCTCGCAAGGGTCGCCAGCAATATGGGTTGAGGTGCCATGCTAGAATATTCGAGCTTGTAGGGCACCTGGACATCAACCCGCGTAGCAACCTCTTCAATACAATCTATAGGTATTGACTACCTCATTAAATGTATTACATGGCTATAGCCGGCTCCTGAAATTAAAAACCCTGCTTACACAGAGCAATAACCGCGTAGGGTGTTCACCTCCGGAAAAAAGGAGGTACGAAATCTGCGGCTGTCATGGTCCTCACTATGGATTAGCTGTCGTTTTACCATATTTTGGGATAATACAATTGTGACTCCGATCATTTGTCAAGGAAGAAAGCTCCGCCAGAGTGGCTCTTGCTGCAACGAATAACAAAGATCATATTTAGGAAATGGGGCATGCCAGCCATAGATTTATATCGAACATGCTGTGCCAAAATATTGCACTCTATTGAACAAACAAATACAATGGCTTTTCCCATTAACATGAGTTTTCCGCCTCCATACCTTGTACTAAGAGTTAGCACACAGGAACATCGCTACGGGGTCTCTCCTGGTAGTACCTCCCAGACGGAACAATGTGTTCTGGAGACTGGACTAAAAGAACAATGTCCTAGCTGCTTGATTTACAATACAGAAACTTTCTCAGGTTCTAGCTGTTGCAACAAAGGGGCTGCGCCTCTCCGGGACTTCGGAAATGGCACTGGAAATTTTTGAAATGTTGAGCTGGAACCAAATCTTAACTAGTTGGTCATCACAACTAGGGTCGTTACTGTCCTGTACCAGGGTAGCAAAAATCCACTTTAAATAGTTATCGTACAGCTTTGATAAAGTGGGTGACTTTAGTAAAGAGTTCAAAGGGTTCTGATCTGGGTCAATATCTTGCTGACTTGCATCAGAAGAGAGGTTTGTTACTTAATACTATGTTGGTTCACAAATCGGTCGTTGCTACCTTTACCAAACCCAACAATCTTTGACACTGAGTTGTCGCATCTCGGTAAATATAAATTTTAAAGGCTATTGCGTTAACCAAATCCAAAAGTATTAAACCTGAATTACAGACAATGCGTCTAGCACCCTGTTGAAGCCTACTAACACGATACCTCTGTGTACTACGATTTTTTACATTTCCGTACCCAAAGCGTAAAAACGGAACCTTATTACAAATTAACTCCGCAGTCCATCTGGCTGTGACCAGGCTGTATCTCAACGTTTTCGTTGCATCTAAAATAACAAATACTAAAAACAGTAAAATAAATATTGATTTAATATTGTGCTCGAGACTATGTGCTGGCGATTTTACGTTGTTAAGCATTTTCCCTAAACGGTATATCTTAAAGGGTGCTTACATTTGTTGCATATTTTTGGATCAAAACTGACACTTATCACTAATTAGCTTAGGAACTGAGAATTAACGCCAGTAACAAATCATTATGTCCAGGTTAGTAGGTTAAACGTCTGATCCCTGCAGACAAAGAGTTCTAGCTAAATCTGTCTTTTGCTAGCCTTAACCGGTGAACCTAGAGCTGTTAACCATACAATCATACTAAGTTAGATAAAGTAGTTCCTTCAGGAACACTGCATAAAGCTACAGCAGTTGTGTTAGCGCTAGCATCCAAGAACAGGGTTGAACAGTTTTTCCTTTTAGACGAAAATATGTCAAAGGTACCAGGGGTCTGTTAACACTTTTTACAAATATTACCGTCGTGATATTTCAGTTGACCAAACGGATTTGTCTGTATCGCGAAAGTTCTAATTTCCGTTTGTACACATTATGTAGATTGTAAGCCCTTACTGCTTACGACTTGAGGGAAAAAACTTATACATCATTTCTTTCAATTTCAATAATTCATCTTCGTCTTTGAATGTACTTATTACAGATCGGACTTATCAGCATTTCGTAAAAGGTTTAACACTCACAAGAGTTTGTTGATATAATGATATAAAAACCAAGCATATTCCAGATCGGTGTTTTTTCTATAACGAATATTTACTGATTCACTTTTTCTATTTTCAATCTTTTATCACGGGAATATATCACATTGGCTTGTTCTAGCACCACCAGGCGATAATAGACACGTCTCTCATAATTATTAGGTCGAATAACGGTACAGTACTGTTTAATACTTACGTTTTACCTGAAATTAAAACGTTTATTAAACATACTTACCTTATTCGACCTAAATTTTTAAAAGCTGCCTGGTGTTATAAGAGACGCAATGAAGTAAAAATGTTTCCCAATGCTAAACCTGCCTTAGGTGGCGCTAGTGTAGCAAAACTGCTATCCACCGGAAATTAACAAGTGATTGTTGCAGAAAACTAGATATAGAGGGCGCTGCGGACCGGATGTAAGTGACTAGCAACTGATGGAAACGGAAGCCTCTCTCTCATAATTATTAGGTCGAATAAGGTAAGTATGTTTAATAAACGTTTTAATTTCAGGTAAAACGTAAGTATTTTAATATACAGTAAAACAATTGGTAATTAATTATTGATTAGCATTCAATCTAGACTTAAATAGATACATACATAAATTTACATCATAGATTTTTTTGATCAATGTTATTGTCTATTGTTACCATAGATAAAATAAGTTGTCTTGTAGAATAATCTATCAGTAAGTAGCAAAATATACATAAGATACGTTTTCAATACTTAATATATGATGTTTTCCTTTTAATATTTAAAGAGGTTATATTTTGTTGTTATTTTGTTAGTGTTAATGCACCGAATGAATGTCCCACTTCGAATGAGTTGAAACATACGTTACGAATATAAATTTAATATGAGATTTGATTGTATGTTAAATTAATCAAAACATTCGCTTAAATAATTATGCGCATTGCCCTTCTATCGACAACACTATCGATCAACACTATCAAAACGTAAAACTACAAAATAAAGATGCCAGCCGTCTTAAAGAAAATTGCAGTTTGGATGGAACTTTTGAATTTATTAGCATAATAGAGCTCAAAAGAGGACCGCTTGTGACACGCTAATTTAATAAAAACAGACAGACATATTTTGTTTCACTCACACTTACGAAATGATATTTGACATAAATGAACAAGCTATAGAGTGCTCAGTTTGTATTGTTTATGCTTATTCTACGAGTTCCTTATTCTAAGAGTGGGTAGTTCGAAAAAATATTGTGCGTGTGCTCGATCCCTACTACGCCCGCTAGCAATCTTAGTGTTGCAACATTGACAAAACTGCCTACGAAGCAGAAAATATTAACGACTACTTTAATAAATTTCATAAATAAAATATCGCATTTTAATTATTATGTAATAAGTATTTTTTTTGGACAATTTTAAGGTCTTAATAATATTAAATTAACTTAAAAACTAAAACGTAAAAATTTGGTGGTAAACTAAAATTGTTAAAATAAAAAGCATATGAACAAATTCCTCAAGGTTATGGCATTTAAAATCATGCAAAAAAGGCCAGAAGATGCTGTAGGTGATTAGTAGGTAGAATTGCACTGTAAATATGATATGTCAAAGTACGAAATTTAATGAAGATAGGCTGAAAGACATGAAGCCAAGGCCGTTAAAAGAATTTAAAAAATATATGTCAGTTATAATTTTGATAGATACCTACATGAAATGTCAAGTGTCATTACTGTCATGTCATTTAAATCACATGTTTTGAAATTAGAGGCTTTGTTTGTGTTCCTATTTATGTTTTTCTAATAAACATTTCAACGTTATATTATATTCTGTATAATAATAGGTATTACGACACACATTCTCTTAAAGTTGACAACAACTGGAATTCTTGGTGGATTCGTAAATATTAAAAATTAACTTATATTGGCTTCAATATGAACTGTATCGAGTGTAATGAAACTGCAAAATACAAATGTCCTACATGTGTGAAACCATAGTACGTACCTATTACTAAAATAACAAATATTTAGGCATCGAATACTATTTTGATTGCATAATTATATGATTATTATATTTGGCACTGGCCTATGTTGCTCGATCACCCTTTTCGAATCTAAATACGAGTATTAACGTCCATTAGTCAGTCTGGAAAGTAATAGAACTTAATCTCTTAGAAAAGCATTATCTTTATTATAAAAATTCATTCAGCCTACTCTCAGATTGTCTCCCTCAAAGCAAGATTCATAGAACTGCCAGTGCTACTATTACTACCCATGCATGATACCTTGAGATTTAAATAAGATAATATGTAATCAGAGTATTAAAACATCATAATTAAACAGTATCTAAAATAAAAACCATGCCCAGATATACCCTATACTCTAAATGATTGTTAACAAAGATATGTATTAAACACCATATCTGGGAGAGCTACAAAAGTATCATGAACACAATCAATAAGTGTTTTGATTGTTGTTTACTGTATAAGCATTAACATGAAAAAAAATTGTACATGAGGTAAAAAGTTACGTCGTCGTCAACCCATTATTGTCCCACTGCTGGGCACGGGTCTTCTCTCAGTATGAGAGAGTTTAGGCCATAGTCCACCGCGCTGGCCAAGTGCGAATTTGTGGAGTTCACACTCCTCCGAGAACTTTTTTTTTTTTAAAGAGCAGTGATAATTAATTTATAATACGCACATGAATCAGTGGTGCATGCCTGGGTTTGAACCTCGGACCTCCCGATCGAGAGGGCAAGTTTCAACCATTAGGCTATCACTGCTCTCCTCAAAAGTTATGTACACATCATTTAAAACAAACAGCAAAGTTATGAATTCCAAGCTGGTCTCGAAGTTATCACACACAATTTTTATCACATTATTTTGGTTAACAAGCAATAAGTGTCCAAAATAATGTATTTGAAAATCTATTAATACCATGACTGATTCTCTATCTCATAAATTTGTAGATATCAAAGTATTATTTGTATTTCTAGTTGTTCGGTAGCATGCTGCAAAGCTCACAAAGCATCGCCTTGTTCACCACCGACACCTCCTCCAGAAAAAGAAGATGTAAAAAGTACTTTCAATTATGAATTTCCAACCGATGATACTATCTCCCCAGAAAAGTTGAAACTACTAGGTGAGGAAATAATACAAATAATATATGTTTTGTCTTTAGATTTTTTTCTATCTGACTGAAGTAGCAAATGAGCATGCAGTCCACCTGACGTTAAGTGCCCATGGACATCTGTAAGCAACATCATGAAGAACCTGAAGTCAATCATAGTTGTTGTCTTACCCCCAGAGGACTAAGATAGTTACCTCATATAAAAGTCAGCTAGCAACAGCATATTCACAGACATACCGGAAAAGCTCTCCATCAATCAAAGTCGCTACCCACTGTCTGTCTCTATGTATGCTTAAACCTTTAAAACTATGCTACGGATTTTAAAGCAATTTTTTTAATAGATTAAGTGGTTCAAGAGGAAGGTTTTTATATATATAATACATGCATATTATAGTGGAAGAACACTGATAATTTTAGATTTTTTACTATTAAACAGAACAAATTTTGATAATCAGTGACATATTTTTTAATATTTATATTATCTAATTCATTGTTTTCAGAAAACTCTAAGGATTTAAGGAAATGCCTCGAGAATCCTCATGTAAGAGAAATATTGGAGCTGTTAGATAAATCACCTCATCCAGACATGCTTCTGAAAGAATATATGCAAGAGCCTATTTTCACGGAATTTGTAGATGCATGTTTGAGTGTAGTGCAAGATAAACAAAATGAACAATGAAATGAAATGAAATGAAATGTCTTTATTTTGCATAGGCCTTCGGGGGCGCTTACAAATTGTCAGTTACATTTATATATATTTTTTTACACTACCACCGGATCGGAACACGACCTCAACTGAGAAGATCCGGCAAGAAACTCAGTGGGTTTGTCTTTTTTCTTTGTATATCTTTTTTTTATTTTTTTTATTTGCCATCTTGTTTTTACATGGGTAACAATAGTTAGCTCCAGTATCCTGCCCTACATTTGGCCTAACAAGGAGCACGTTTGGCAGGATACGCTACACTTTGACATTTTATTAATTACGTATTGTTCAGTCCCAAGCTGTTTTATCATCTATATAATCAGAAATTTTGTAATATGCTTTACGACTAAGCTTGATCTTAATAAATGCTTTAAAGTTATTGATTGACAAATTTCTGATTTGAATTGGTAGTTTATTATAAAAGCGTATACATTGACCCATAAAAGAATTATTAATTTTGTGGAGACGAGTAACATGTGCGGAGAGATTGTGTTTGTTCCTTGTATTTATATCATGGTTGTCACAAAGTTTACTGAATTTATTAATATTTTTCTTAACATAAATCAAATTCTCATATATAAATTGGGATACAACAGTAAGAATATTTATTTCTTTGAATATTTCTCTAAGTGAAGATTTCGGACTTAGATTATAAATGGCTCGAACAGCCCTCTTCTGCAATACAAAGATAGAATTGAGGTCTGAAGAACAACCCCACAGCAGTATACCATAAGACATAATGCTGTGGAAGTAACTAAAATAAACTATTCTAGCTGTTTCAACATCAGTTAAATGCCTAATTTTTTTCACAGCATATACCGCCGAACTGAGTCTACCCGACAATTTTTCAATGTGGGGACCCCATTGCAATCTGGCATCTAGAGTAACGCCTAAAAAGACAGATGAATCCACAAGATCCAAAACCGTTCCATTGAGTTGTACATTGGTTTCAACCTGTCGCACGTTGGGCAACGAGAACTTGATACATTTAGTTTTCTTCTCATTCAGAAGAAGGTTATTTATGTTGAACCAATGTACAACTTTCGAGAGAGCATTGTTTACCTCGTCAAAATTATCCAGTTGTCGTTTAATTTTAAATAATAATGAAGTATCATCAGCAAACAATACAATCTCGTGATTATCTCCTATATAATGAGGCAAGTCATTGATATAAATTAAAAACAAGAATGGACCGAGTATCGAACCCTGCGGAACGCCCATTGTAACACATGCGCCGGGCGATTTTGTACCATTTATTACAACCCTTTGAATTCTGTCATTCAAGTAAGAATTCAAAAGGCTAAGAGCCTTGTTCCTGATCCCATAATGGTGTAATTTCCTGACTAGTGTATCGTGGTGGACACAATCAAAAGCCTTGGATAAATCACAGAATACACCTAGGGCATCGCGTGATCCATCCCAGGCTTCGAATACATTTTTCAGTAGTTTAGTTCCTGCATCTATAGTAGAGCGGTTCTTTCTAAAGCCAAATTGGTTATCATGAAGTATTTGGTTTTTATTAAAATAATTCAACAAATAATTTAGGATGATTTTTTCAAAAATTTTACTTAACGTTGGTAGTATAGAAATCGGTCGAAAATTAGTTGGATCTGAAGTACTACCTGATTTAAATATTGGAATAACTTTACTTTGTTTCATAAGGTCAGGAAATACACCGTAAGTAACACGGGCATTGAATACAGTAGCCAAGTGCGGTGCAATGAGATGAATAATCGAGGAAACAACCCTAACAGAAAGTCCCCATAAGTCTGCCGTTTTCTTACGGTCTAGGCTGTTAAAAGCAATAATGATATCTCCCGCATTAACCTTTGAAAATTCAAAACCTGTATTACATTCAGTTACATATTCTTTAAGTAAGGACTCGGCAGAAGTAGAGGACGACTTCAGAGTTTTTGTTGTTAATACGGGTATATTAGTGAAAAAGTTCTCAAACTCTGATGCCACCTCCAAATCTCCTTTTACATCTATATTATTAATTTTTAAATTAAAGTGTTGTTTATGTTTAGATAAGTTATTAGTTTCGTTGTTGATAATGTTCCACGTCGTTCTAATCTTATTAGTAGATTTGTTTATCTTATTTCTTAAATATAGGGATTTAGCACAGGAACAGGCCTGCTTAAAAATTTTAGAGTATTTTTTTACATATTCTTTAAATTTAACATCATGGTTATAAGATTTTTCATAATATAAGTCATACAATTTGCGTCTACTTATATAAATACCTCTCGTTGCCCATTCACTAAATTTCGTTCGTCCATCATTTATGGTTTTTGACTTAAAAACTTTTCCAAATTCAATACTGATTAAGTTAAATATCGAGTTATATAAAATATCAGGGTCAAAAATAATAGTTTAGTGTCTTATTCTGTGATCTAAAAAATATATAAGTTTATTTTTAATTCAACGATTAAAGTATCCAGTATCTTAGAAGAGTTTACAAAAGGTGCTTGTGTTTCAATACAATTAGTGAAATTCCTTTACTCTAGTTTATATTTTCGGGCGTGACTCATTCGCACGTGTGAGTAACCTCGCAGTGTCTTTAGAAGTGATGTAACGAATATTCGCATTTACAAAAATTGTGCAACACTTTTATATGAGGCGACCATCATAGTCCTCGGGAGTAGCAACACATCTGTGATTGAATTTAGATAGAACCTATGTTCTATATGAAGTTGCTTACAGATGTCCATGAGCAGCGGTGACCACTTACCATCAGATGGACTGCATGCTTGTTTGCTACTTCATTATTATAAAAAAAAATGTTTTGCGAATATGGAATTCAGTGTTTAGCAAAAAATGTCGTTAATGTACAGATGTAATTCGACTGAAGTTTGTCGACAAATAAAAAGTTCGCCAAAATTTATATCCTCTGACACCCTGCACCAAAAACAGAAAAAAAACAACATCCGCATTCGCATTCGCGAATGTCAAATTACATTTTTTACATCACTAGCGTGTAGGTACGACGCGACCTTTAATTATTTATGAACAAACTGGTACACATGCAAACTAGATTCGTACGCGAATATGAATCCATGTGATAGCAAAAAAGCCTAAATTATGGTAATTTGCCTATACAGAAATTGTGTTTCATATGTTATTACGAGAGAAATGCGATAGCATGGAAACTAATGTTAAATTTTAATATCATTATTCCATAATGCGCCTATATAAGACAAAAAATAAACACATTTACAATAAAAGATATATTTAGAAAACCAATATCAGTATTTATTAATTTAATTGATTGCATTATAATATTGTTTTACAAAAATAAGAATTCTATACAGCATCACAAAGCGCAGCTTTCAATAAATTATCAAGTTCATTTGATTTCTTCCTTTCCTCTTCAAGTTGCTGCTCAAGCTGTTCTACAGCTTCTTTATAATTATTATAACTACTTATACTTTCATCAGCCACCTGTATATTCTCTTGAAGAAGTGTTTCATCATTATCATCTAACATAATACATTCTTGAGAATCAATAGCCATTTTACGACGTTTTGCTTCTAAATAATGGTCTAAATCGTCTTCATAGTCTAGAGCTTTATGTTTCAAAGTATTTAAAACACTTGTTTCATATATCCAAGGGCTATTACGATAATTTTCAAGCGCTGACTTTTCATATATGGCATACCTATTTTCAAAATTCCTTAGCTTGCTGATTTTTTCGTAAACTATAATATTTAGTAGGTCTATGAGATCATAATGTTCATAAATATTACTTAAATCTTGGCATGGCATTACTGAATATGCATCTGGTAATATTGCAACTACTTTACAAACAACTTGTTCTGGGTTTTCAAACCAACCTATTTGTCTACAATATTTACGCACGTTTTCTTCCATATCGACAATGTCTTGTGGATGAAAGTCTAATGTAGACCTTGGAAGTTTCAGTTTGTTCATAATATCTTTAATAGCATCTACATTTTCCGTATTTTTTACACTACTTGGTATAAATTCATATGGTTTTGGATATGGAGACGAACTGTCCAAATATTCTTTAAATTCTAGAGGGAAAGAAGGATAATTGAACAAATCCTCATCAGTTATGACTTTGGTCAATTTTTCCAGAGAAATATTATAAATGTCTATGAGTTTATTTAAATCTTTATGAATAATGTCCATCCTACTGTCCTTTTCAAATTTTAATTTACACCATATTTCATTGCCGAGATACCGTTCACATATGGATTTTAAGTAATCTATTTCAATAGGTGGGGATTTTTGGTAGTTTTTAGCCAGCCACTTCAATGCTCTTTTGGTATTGGTGTCTAATGACGTGATCACATTATTTGAATCAATCAAATATATTTTGTAATCAGATATTAGATTGTTATTTTTAATTTTTATTAATTGCGTCTCTAAAACACCCAAATCTTTTTCTGTTAGTGAAGTAATAATTGCAACCGGAATAACCTGATAGATATACTTTTGCTTCATAATCTCATCTATTATATCAGTCATATTATGTTCAGTGACATAGAAAAGCAAAGAATTAGCTCCTTCTAAAGCTTCGCTATAAACATTTTTGTGTTCCCTATTTATCAAACTTACGGATATTGCAAAATTCATCAGATTATTCCACGAATGCCTGCCAACGTTAATTAAGCAAGAACTGATTTCGTGCGACTTTTTATCGCCAAATGCATCTTTTAACCATTTTTCTAAGTTTACTTTACGACATAGCCATTTATCCACCCCTGGTGATATTAACGCGACCTTCCAAAAGAAACATTTGTCATAGGGATAATTAATCTGCCTTGCGCGCTTTAATAGTGGAGATCTTATTATTTCCATAACATTGTAAGGCTCTGGCGATGGTAGTTGCCTTAATTCACCATTAAAACGATAACCTCTGTGAATAGCGTTCATATTTTTCAAAGCAGTTTTTTCTACTAATCGCCTTAAATTATTTGCTTCTTCGTAGGGTGTATTATCTGTCAACCAAACAGGAGTATCTTCTAATAACTTTCTTCTTTTTAAATTACGAGCAACGTGTTTCTTCCAAGTACTGAACCATTTAGTCATTAACTTTTTACTCAAAAACATTTCAGCTTTTATTTCTAGATTACAAATTTCATTACATACTTCTGAAAATATATCATTTGTAGTCTCATTGGCATAAAGCATGATATCTCTAAAGCTATCTATTTCCACCTTTAAAATCTCTTTTACCGTTTCTTCTTCAACTTCAACAATAAGTTCATTCGTCAGTTCTTCAGACTCTTTTTCAACTCTTGCCTTGAATTTCCTTTCTTCTTCTTCTGCTTTTCTCTTCAATTCAGCTTGACGTTCTTTCTCTAACCTTTCCTTTAATTCCTGTTGCTTCTTTTCTTCCATTTTTTTCAATCTCTCTTCTTCCCTTCGTCTTTCTTCCTCTCTCTGCCGCTGTTCTTGTTTACGCTTTTCCTCCTCTCTACGCCTCATTTCTTCTAGTCGTTTCTCTTCTTCCCTTCGCCGCATTTCTTCCTGAAGTCTTTCTTCCTCTTGTCGCCTTTCTTCTTCTTTCCGTAGTTTCTCGGCCATTTCTCGCTGTGCGTCTTCTCTGATTTTTTGTTCATACATTTCACGCATTTTCATATTGTTATTTGTTTCATCTACATTTTGATCGAAATCATAGACGTCATTCATATTTCGATTAGTTACTGAATTAAAAATGCTATTAGCTACTGTAGGTTTATTTTTACTTTGGAATATTGAATAATTCTTTGTATCTGAATCGTTAGGCTGCAATGCATTTTTAAAAAGACTTCCTGGTGACGTTTTAGCAAATACACTGTCACCATTTGAAACAACACCAGGCTGCGTGAAATTATTAGTTTTAAACAAGGACGGTTTTTCGGAAAATGAAGCTTTTCCAATTGGACCAAAAATATTGGATGCAGATTTTATATCATTTTCCTGTGATGTAGAAGATTTCCCAAAAATGTTTTTATCTGTTTGAGTAGTAGACTTAAATATATTATGGCTCTCTGGAACCTCTTCTTTTTTAGCAAACAAATTGGTATTGCCACTTGAAAATATATTCTTTGTATCTCCTGTCTGGGTACTATCTAAATTATTTTCAGTTTTTTGCCCAAATATAGAGTTTCCAAAAGTCGGCTTTTTGAAAACATCATCAGTAGGCTTAGGTACTTTAAATAGATTTTTGCTCGACTTAAATGGATCAACATGATCATTACTTGGTGTAGCAAAAATAGATTTATTATCTGGAACCGATTTGCTCAGTGATTTAAATATATTATCATGGTCCTTTTCTGGACTTTCTTTAGGCTTGGAAAATTTAAATATATTTTTGGAATCTGCCCCAAACATTTTGTCGGGAGAAGTGTGGACAATTTCTTTGGAAGCGATGGGTATAGCTGGCTGAAATGAGAATCCTTTATGTTTAACCTCTACATTTCCTAATGAATAGTTCGGTGGTACTTCTGATTTCATAAATATATTTCTCTTGATTTCTTGTGTTTTATCTGTATTTGCAAAACTTTTGTTTCCGTTTAATAATCTGAACACTTCTGCTTTCAATGATTGAACATCTTTATTGCTATCATTGATCGTATTGTATCCAAGATCTTCTGCGATCAATGCTGATACCTTTAACTTCCCATCATTATTAAAACTGGAATGTAGGCCGTAGTTAGCAAAATCATAAATTGGGAGTTTACCACCCGCTAGTACTTCTCCTACAGTAGACTGGCGTTTAGATTCTATGAGAGAAATAGCTCTAGCGATTGGATATGGGTCACTGTCTTCTATAAACTGATTTCTACTTAATATTACATCATATTCATCTGTATCTGTAATTCTACTTAGTCGTAATCCATAGTGATTAACAAATGATTTCATACTTTCAACAGATTCAAATGACAATGTTTTCATTAATTCTGCTACAGGATAACGTGAACTTCCTCTAGGCGCGAAGCCTTTTACAATTCTCGCAAGTGCACGAGCTCTTACATCGTTGAAATACCGAAGTAATATGCAGGCTTGTAAGTATGTGGCTCTTTGTTTAATGAGTCGAAAAAATTTCACGTAGTTGTTGTTGTCTAACGCTATAAATACTTGAATTGCAAATACAATTGGTTCGGATTTCTGTATTTCATGACGTAGATGTTTAATCTGAAACAAATATTTTGTTTTAATGTAGTTCTTTATTTTTATCTAAATTTTGAAACTCATATTTTTTTATTTAATAAACAAGTTTTACAACACTTGTATTATAAACAACATGCATATTGACTTGAATGTTGGTGCGTGTCGACTTTTGTTCTGGAGGAAAAAACATGTAATTTCTTTGATAATTTTAGTCCGTCTGACGGTAAACGTTCACTGCCACTAGTTGACATTGGGAATCAAATCCAAATAACGTATAAGCCCTACCTGATGTCGGCCACAGATGCGTTGCTACCCCTGAAGACGAAGTAGAAACGCTTTGGATAGATAGATTTATTGACGACACCATTCAATTCCAACAGTGGCACTCAATAGAGCTATTATAAGTGAGGCGGTAAAGTTTCTCAAGTCGAAAAACAAAAGATTCTACCTATAGTTCTCCGCTAATAACCGCCTAACTAAACAAAAAAAAATGTAAGGAGAAATATACCATACCTCCCATAAAAAGTTGGAGTCACCAAGGTTGAGCAACGCTATATACCCCCGAAACTCTGCTTCGTTCGGCTTTTGCTCTGGTGTAACTTCATCATCATCGTACATATGTTTTAGTGTTTGGAGACACTTAGTGAGGTTGTCAGTGTTCAGCTTTTGATCGAACTGTGTATGTTCTAGATCGGCAAGTCTGGCAGCGCAGTGGGCGTGGAAGCGAGCACACATCTCCACTAGTTGTATTGATTCTGCAAAATATAAAAAACTGTTCAGTCATTTTTATTCTATCACGCGTGTATGTGGCCGTATGCGTGCCACCGACTAACTATTATATCAAGGATTCCCTTCCGGACATTAAGTCATACACAAACCTGCACGACGAGAACAAAGCTATAAATATTTTTTTAACGTATTCAATGAAAATAAATGTATATTTCACACACATGTATGACCATGTGTGTGAAAATGTAGATTTCGAAGGATAATATTCAGTATAAATTTTAAAATTGTCTATTCTTGGTTATTTCTCCAAATATCTCAATAATCTCGAAGCATAAATAATAAAGTTATAAATTGACAATTGCTTAAGGCACTTTTTACTTTTACAAAATTGCCGAAGATTAATTTGAAACACTTGTATCAACTGACATTATGTAATTATTATAAATACCTTTGCAGCATAATGCCTGCTGTGTTATATCCTTCCTTATGCCACGAAATCTGTCCCACATGAAATGAAACCAATCCGCCAATGTCACCTGTAATACAATGTTCATGATCATATACAAATTGACAATTATAGTAATGAGATTAAAATGGACTTGAAAGTTTTTGTTGTATCCAAATGAGTATGTATTGATTAAAAGAAAGAAGGTCATTAGATTGTAAAAAATGCGTTCCACACTTCCGACCCTATAGAAGACAAAATAACTATCTAAAATGGTAAAAATCATCAGATAGATTTAGATATCTCTAGCCGGCCGGCAATCGAACCATAAGCCCGTACGTGTCTGATCAGTATGAAGACCACAGCTCACTCAAACTCAGCCATTAGGTTAATACTGAACATGTATACACACAAAAGTTTATTATACTGATTTGTTGGATATTTATAAAGTAGATGACGAAACCTTACTTGTCGCTTAGTATCCGCTATTTCGTGCAATAAATAAGCGCAAGTCCGCATGAGTACAGAGGCCGGCCGGAGCTCATAGCACATAGGGATCTCCTGGTCAGCTGAGCTTCGACTGTACTGTTTCACTGCTCGCCATAACTCCAATTCACCATCCGAATCCAATTTAGTTTCTAAGGTCATCACCTGTAATGTAAAATTTCAGAATTAATATTTCAATGTAGTAAAACATATTTTTATATATCACTGTTCTGGATTGAGTAAAACGGTACCATACAAATTGCTGTAGAAATTCACTAAAAATATGTTGTCATTTGTAATGTACAGCTCTATTAAGAGGCTTTTCGCAAAATGTTATTTTTTCATGTCCTCTGGAAATAGTTGTTGGACATTTAACAAACATAAATAAAAAACAAATGCAAATATAATTAAAAGCCTGTGAGACACGTAACAATGTATATTATCAGATTTTCCACATAATATATTAATACTGCAATATAATACAATCATCTTACTTGATGTTCAAACTGTCTATGTAATAGTTCCTTTTCTGGGCACATATCTGGACACGTTCCGATGGTAGCCCCGCCCACCTTCACTCGCGAACCAGCTCCGCCCCACGAACGTAATATTCTGAAAAAAAATTAAGACATATTTTAAATCAAATTATATAAATTGAGATTAGCACCGCTAGTAATTTTGGTACATATTTAAGAATAGGCTCACATATTTTTAGAATATTTTCCTTCAATATTAAATATTTCTTAATTACCATGATGTTTCATTTGTGTGATTCTAAAACAGATAATAATAACCACACTCTAGGTTCTCTCATAAGAAACCCAATAATCCCATTAATTGACATACATCGATATCCCTGAGCCTCACAAAATCAAGTCACAAAACTTGATATTCAATGTAACGAAAATATGTCACACTAACGATTTTACTTTGTACCTTCTATAAGGGCTCAACTTTGGTATGTGCGAAATAATAATAAGTTTCATTTCTGCCGTGTATGTATTGCTCTCATTTAAGTTTTTGTATTTGTGTATTTGTGTATTAATAAATTTATTTGTCACTCACTTGTCTCTAGCATCCAATATCCTCCACTGCTCATCAGGCGTTAGAGACACCTTGAAGCTCAGCTGATGCAGTTCTGAGGCAGCTTCTGATGTGCTTATGTAAGTGTTTGATACAGTAATCACTGGAGAGGCTTCAACTGGTGCAGCAAAAGAAATGGGTTGTGCTCTGTGAACAATGAATTAATAATATAAACAAATGTACAATTAGTAAAATTCTAATATTAATATTTCGCTTCATTGTAAATTTCGTAACTGTATTTCTGCAATTTAATATAATTATGTAGTAGGGGAGCCAAGAGGGGATCTTGGGGATGGAGCACGGCAGATTAATTTAACCTAGGATACTTTATATATTGGTAAGTATCTTCTGCAAACATGAGGCCTAATATAGGGAGGTACGCTCAGAGGAACTTTGTAACCCTACGTTGTAATTAGCCTCCCCTTATCCTCATCTGAATATATTGTAAAAAGCCTATATGTAGAAGTAAACTTGATAATTACTTATCAAGTTGGGGACAAGTTTATAACTAATTAATCATAAATATATTAATTAGATATAAACTTTAAAAAATGGGTATAAACACAATCCACAACAGAATTTATAAATTATTTAGTAACATGATGAATTACATAAATTACATTACATTCAATATCTTCACCATAGTAGACAAAACTAAAAAAGTGAATCCACAATCACATAAATTTATACTTACAACACTGCCTTGGCTCTTAAAGGCATTTCAACTCTTTTCTTCACAGGTGAAAATTTAGTAACACGCACTGGTGGCTTGCGCTTCTTCACCATTGGGTCTATATCCATTGCTGTAAACATTTTAGCATTAAGTATATTGGCAATACAAGTGGCATGACTGTTATAAATATACCAAAGGATTGTTATATGTTAGTAAGTTATAGCAGAGCGGTCACCATGCTGGTCAGACATGCAGTGGGTTCTGGATTGATTCTCAGCCAGCCAGGTATTTAAGTGATGAGTTTAGATTTCTGTTCTGGGTCTGGGTGCTTGTTTATTCGTCTTTGTAGGCACCCACGACACGGGTAGGTAAGTTTCTTCATTATGGTTTTCTTCACCCAAAAGGCAGTGATTTTAATTGTTAATATGCACATAATTTAAAAAAAACAATGGTGCATGCTTGGGTTTGAACCGTGAACCTCCCGATCTAGAGGCTATCACTGCTCATATGGATTATGGAATTACATTTAATAAATTTTTGACCAATGACCAAAGGGTTGACGCTTACCTTGGGCAAAGGATTTGCATAGCTATACAACAAGGCAATGTCTCCAGCGTTTTATTATATTTGATGTTTTTTTAGTTTAGTCAGCTTATATTTTACTTTAAATGATGTGTATTTTGTAAGAAATTTAATTGTAAAGGAAAGTGTAATATATTTTATGAGAATAAATGTTCTAATAAAAAAAATCTAAAGTTCAACTTCATATAATCTTATTCTTTAGATGTATTTTTAAAGCCTACAATAACAAAATGAAAATACTTACACTTTTGCCGAGTAAATCTATAAGATGGTGCACCACTCATCGCTGACAATTCCTCCTCCACCTCCGGATCTGGGACCCAATCCGGATCATCTTCTTTCTTACTACTCTTCCTCCTTCTATAAGAATTATACGTATATAGATGAGATAAAAAATATCATGGAAAAAGGTTAAAAAGACTTGTAAGGATTAAAGCAAAATTACTGGCCATATTTGGCATACAGGTAGTTTATCTGCCTGATTCAACATATAGGACTGCTCTATATCATGCCAAACATAACCAACTCTAGTGGAGCCACTAAAATAAAGTAGCAATAAAATATTTCATGCTTTTATAACAGATGGAATGGAATGACAGATGGAAGAATGGATGGAATTCTTCCAAAATAATAATTTTCAAATCAAATTATATGTAATTAATGGTTTTATGGTGTTGCTTTAAAGATAACAACCTCTTATAGTAAGAGACATTGATTATTATTATACAACTAGCAACCCCGCAGCTTCGCCTGCATTATAAATATTGATGTATTGATTGTCCCATGGGAATAACATATTTTTCCACAGTAAAAAGTAGCCTATATGTTAATCCAGAGTGTCAGCTCTCTACCAAATTTTATGAAAATCGCTCCAGCTGTTTAGTTGTGAAGAAGTAACAAACATATACACTCACAAACTTTTGCCTTTATAATATTAGTGTGCTTATATGTAAATAGTATAATAATTTTATGGAGTTTCTTTAAAGATAACAACCAACAACAAAGTACAATAGTAAAGAGGAAGGTCTAAGTTATTTCTGGACAATATTGTCTTCATTTTTAAGAAAGTCACTTACACCCTAGTTCTCCTTGTGACATCAAACATAAAGCCATCATAGGCACCGGCATTGAGAACAGCCAGTTCAGCTGCCTTGGGTGTGTCAAACTCAACCAAACACATATGTCTTTTGCGGTACAGTTTTATTCTCTGGACTTTTCCAAATTTATTGAAATGCTTCTCCGCCGCACCCGTTTCAAATAAACTATCAGGAACTTTGCTACATCTGAAATGAGTGTAAAGATCAATTTATTAAAATAATTATTTAAATGTCTTGAAATCAAATTAGAAGTCCCAAAGCCACATTAGAGACAAAATGTAAATTAATAATGGTGTATATTCTTTAAGACTCAATAAATTTGTAAATGCGCAAAAACAGCGACATCTTTTACATTTGAGGATACTACTGAATCACTTTAATTGTGATCCCATATCAAAATGTTTGTAAACATTAAGCCATACTACAGGATAACTTGCAATAACAAAGCTTTTAACAACAAATATAACGTAATATGTAAAAAACAGTTTTAAGATTCGCTACAGAAACTTTTTTACATACGAACATAACCTAAAAGCCATAAAAACAAAATGCGTATTATGTCTTTGCGTCTCCTCATTTTGTTTACAAATTGAAGGTCGACGTTAGAAGGTAAACACGTCGCAAACTTACATCACCGATGTCTTAGGATTTATGCTTCCGTCTGGCAATGGACTTTTTAACTTTTTCGGCGGACTCGTGGAATGATCAGAGTCCATGCTTCTAGTGTTAATTTACTTCATGTAATACGGAATTACAACTAGTACTTTACAACCAAACGCAGATTTAGAGAAAACACAAACTATAAATGCCGTTATTTTAAAATTAAAGCCACACATAAAAACAAAATGATCTCCAATTTAACATCAACCTCACTTCAATCATTGCTGTCAATGTCAACTGTCATACGTCATCAAATGTCATGCATGCATTTTTATGTTCTGTTTTAAAGCTATGACTTTTTGCCTTTGAGCCTCATTTGTTTCTTTAATCATTATATTTCCTTTAATAATTTGCTTTATTTTTTTTTTGTATTTTCTTAATATCATAAATCTTATCATCATTATTATTTAAGTTATTTCAAAGTTTATATTTTAAATGTATTTTGATAGTTTGACAAATTTATTTACAAACTGTAGACTCTATTGTATTGTAATATCTATGTTAAAAAGATGCAACGTCAATTATCATTATCAGTCATAATTTTCAAATTATGGCATACTTAATAATAATTTTGATTATTAGTAAGTTTAATCGACAGCATTAATTTCCCTAAAGAGTAAGTTTTGATAATCTAGCAACATTTATATCACTAGTAGGCTCAGTAGCGCCACTTTCACATGCGCATAGAAAAATTGATCAGACTATACCGTTGTAACTACACGTAAAATTTAAAAGCGCTTGTGATTTGAACTTGGGCTTAATTAAGTTCATGACTGTTGTAAAATTATGAATGCAACTACTAAAACTAATAATAATCACTACTAAATCCAAAATTAATCTCGATTTAAATTTCAAATCGTACAATATATCGGGGGAATGCCCTGGTAGACAGTATATGGTTCTGTCCTTATAAACTTTTTATGAATTATAAATTGGTAAGGCGAAGCAACAAATTGAGTGTTACAGGCCTTATTCTTTGAATGCACAGCGCAGTATATACAGGGGGATACCTTTATTATCATTTCCAATACGCTCTAGAATAGTTCATAATAAATATTTTTTAGAATACTTTTCTCATTACTAATAAAAAACTAATACAAGTAGAATAGCTAAAGAAGATTTTTGCCAGGTGGTGGAACTAGTGTAATTCGAACTGGAAGATACAACCACTACTTTTTTTAGCGTAGGTAAAGCAGTTATTGAATTTTAGTGAAAGGGTGTGTACCTGCTTCCTATTTTATGAGGCGACCATCTTAGTCCCCAGGAGCAGTAACGCATCTGTGATTGACTTCAGGTGAGGGTGGCGATTGTGAAAGTGGTAGAACCAAACGACCAGTTCGACCGGGGAAGTACCACCGCCACACGTATTTCTAGCTTTTCTTGCGTTCCGTTTGGAAGAGTGTGGTTGCCAGCACACTTTGATATGAGGCGACCATCATAGTCCTCGGGAGTAGCAACGCATCTGTGATTGACTTCAGATAGGACCTACTCGTATGTTCTATATGAAGTTGATTACAGATGTCCATGAGCGCTGCCGACCACTTATCATCAGGCGGACTGCATGCTCATTTGCTGCTACATTCTGTTGTTTTATATGGAAAGCTACTTATATATGGACTTTCAATGGTCTTGCATCATAATGTATATTTAATTAACTGACCTCCTTCTAGACTAAGATTCTATGAAACCATAAAATGTATGAAATGTTACAATGATAGTAGTTAGATATATGCTAATAACATTATCATAAAGCAACTAGAATAACCTTTTTTTGTTGTCGAGGGGGGCCCTTTAAGGACATTTTAACCTTTAAACCTTTTAACCTCCCACGGCGTCTAGTAATGTAACAACGCGAGTTACGTAAGATCCTTACTGCACTTAAACCCTCCCGGAGGCCGTTTTCAGCGCTTCGTGGAGGACTCTTGGATCTTCAACGGAACACAACCGGAGTTTTCCGAGCGTACTTGCACTCACCGTACCTCCTGGTGTTTACGATGGTACGCAACCACATGCCGCCGTCCTTCCCGGTGTTGCTGGGATGGTTCGAGTTCATTTCTCGTCGATGTTTTAGGACTATTCGATACAAATGAGGTAAGACAGCAGAGTCTTTCTGTGTAACTTTAACAACAGTGGCGGTTACCTACAACACGCATGCCAGGTGCGATGACTACGGGCAAAAACCCTAATAAAGGGAGATTTTTATATGAATAGGGCTAATAGATGGACATCGAAACTAGTATTAGTACCATAGTGGCGTAGCGTGGCTTCACGTCGCCCGGGGGAAGTACAATTTACCGCCTATCATCAAAAAAACAGTTTACTCTTTTCACTTATCTCTCTGCAAATTGAATACGCAATGGTCGTAAATATTTTGCCGCCCCCCAAAACGTGCCGCCCGGGGATACCCCTTCCCCCCCCCCCACACACACGTCCCACACACGTTACGCCACTGTAGTACCATCAGCTCTACCTATACTGTCCACGATACCCTTTCAAAATAACGATCAAATTTGTAAGCTAATGTTGGCTAATAGCAATTGGGTCAAACCTCATTCATCTATAAGTTACAATTCATTTCCATACGTATGTACCAAAAAGTTTTTATTCGGCGTTAGTGTTTAGACGGAAAACTTGCCATTCAGTAGAGGCATCATCAACAAAAAACTTAGAATATTACATAACGATCCGACGAAACTGTTTGCGAAATTGAATCATCCGACTAGCAGATTTTCGCAGTACTTTCGTTACCTTGCGATTGATGCAATGAAGTGGGGGACTATGACGACATGGCTGTTACCGGATGATGTAACAGCATTCCGCTCAAAACTCGCTAGTTCCGGATCGGTACGTTCCGGATGTACCTGTCACTTTCTAATGAACCACGCGGCTAGATATTTCGTCGATTATGTTAAACCGCTTGAATGCCTGAAGCTTTTATTAGCTGGTGATCTCAATATAGGGTCAATGTTTCGATTGTTAACCAAAAAGCTGGTTCACTTTATTACAAGTGATGTTAAACCGATGGATATATATACATATTTAAACAATTAAAACAGCAAACGAGGATGCAGTCCACCTGATGGCTAGAGATCATTGGCGACCATGGAAATTTGTAAGTACTTGTAAAGTCAATCACAGAAGTCTTGCTACTTGGGAGGTCTAAGGTAGTTGCCCTATATGAAGGTGAGTCGGCAACCATATCATTCCACTGAAACGCCAGAACTACTTCACCCAGTATCATCCCAGTAGCATGATACTAGTTATACCAACAAGGAAATATAATCTTAAAACAAGTGTGTTACACACAGGACCAAAATTGAAAGAAATCATACAGCCAAACTTCTTTACCTCCTCACTCAAGAACTGTTGATATATAGTAATATAAAAGTGACACATAACTATTTTGTAGCAGACCAGCGATAGACCTGTTTATCGTAGGGGCTACAAGCACCAGAGTGATCCCGGGCCGCAAGCAAAGGCGTAACGTAGTGTTAATTTGGCGAAACAAAGAGATTAAAAAAGGATAATTCCAAATTCTCGACCAAAAGAAGGTCGCCAAATATGATTTCAGCTGGGCCAATTAAAAGAGCCCGGCGGACCGCAGGTTGAGTATAACTGTAATAGACTATGTAGATTCTTAAATAGTAAGTCACATGCTGCAAGAAGTGACAGCGATAGCCTTTATCTGTTTAGGCAGTAACAGTCCGGTAATTCGGTTTCGGTCTAGCAATATCGCTCGGCCTTTGTCGGGGCGTGACGGCGCTACGTGTCAAAGATCTACGAACCACGTGGAGAACCACCTTAAGGAGGTAATTTCTTCCGTGTTGGCTGCCGTGATATAGAAGTGCAGTCTGGTTATCGATCTAAGCTAGCAGCTGTAGATTTAATCCTCAAGAAGGTCGAAGAAAACCTGTTCTTCAATGTCGCGAGGGAGCAAGACGCCATCAAGTGGATAATCGTGAAGCTTCGTGAAACTTTTGCAAGCCGCAAACTTATTAGTTTGGAACCTCAAGTTAGCATTCTCTCATGGCGTTCTATAATGGCATGGTCTCATGTTTGCCCTAAGAGACTGCTATAACCGTCTTCCGCAGTTGCTCTAATTGCTGCAAATAGTTGTGCCTAGTGGAGAGCCTAGTATGGTCATATAAGTTTAGCCACCCCGTCAGATTAATCAACATCCAAGTAAAGGGAAGAACATACGAGGAATTAAGAGTTATATCTATGTGCCACCATCAGTTACACTTGTAGTTTCTAAAATTATTTAAAGTAAGCATTAAGGAAACATGTGAGCATTCTCGCTATTCTGAAATGATCGTAGATGTGAATCACGCGATTAAGAAACAACCTAAAAGAGCGAAGTCAATCACTCTTGAGAGTCCTATACGTGTAACATACACGTGCAAACACATTGTGTTGTTGTTTTGCAATTGTCCAACTTTAAGATCCTGTTGTAGCGATATCAATTCGTGGCAGGAGAGAAGCAAAGGAGCGGTGATTCACCTCGGATGACGTCACTGCAATAAATTCGGGTGTCGCATTCCGTCGGCGGCCATGCGGTTATTTAAAAGAAAGTGGCGCGGTCGCGCAGCGACCTTGCTCGGTGAAAGGCGTGTCGCAAGTGGCACAGCCGGAACTCGCTCTTCCCACGGACCGATCCCGCGCCTCTCGCCGACCATGCCGTTATGCGCCCGCGCAACTTTCGGTAACCGGTTCGCTTGCTAGCGCAAAAAATGCACTGTTCTTGGACCGAAGCCAGTTTAGAAGATTCCGACCGGCGCACATAAAACACGGAATGTTGCAAACTATCTGTAACACTATCGCGACGCTAGATTTTTTGCTCAATTTCAAAATGGATGATTATTCCGCCGTCGTTTGTCTTGTCGTAACCTACATTGTTCCATCTAAGGTGTTTTTCTTCTTTTCTGCGATAATCAAAAACCTGCTGTCAGTACGTGACTGGATAATAAAATATAAAAAAAACTTAAAATATTTGGAGCGTATCAAGTGATGAATAAAACGTTTATGAATGAAACCCCATTGAGGCAATGTTTTGTTGCTTAGCTGAGATTTATATTAGAAGTTTATAAATCCAACAAAAACGGACAAACGTTGAAATGTTTGCCGATTAACTACGTGCTACCCCAGAAGTGCCTTGAACCGCCTCGTTATGACGAACACTCTTGACGCTGATCTAAAGTGTTCGTAAAAACCTGCATATTTTCTTTAAAACCTGTATGCTTAATACTTTCTAACAAAAAATTAAATGCGACCAATCAATCAGCAGCTGGTCTAGAAAGGCTTTAAAACCGTTAAAATATAAATCAAACATACTTGATACGGTACATACAAGATGTTTAATTCTCGATACCGATATTCACACGATGAGTTGGTGATAAAATAAACAGCTAGGTAGCATGAACTACTTTCATATGCCAATTAAACTCAAGATGCTTTGGAATAAACGATAAACCGCAATATCTCTTGCATTTTACTATATTTATCAAATGTAGGAAGAAAATTACTCATTAAATTTCATTCAAATGCTCATGAAACTTACTGTATTTTTTAAAGAAAGAACCCAACGGCTTACAAAAAGCTGAGAACAGGAAAACAAGTAAATATTATTAAAATAAACCACTTGAAATTCACTAGCTCTGATAGCTATGTAGATAGATAGATATTATATATTAAAATAAAGTAAACAGAAAGAGAGTTTCTAGACTTCTTTCTCCTATTCGCAGACTTCATTTTTTAAAATAAAGCCTATGTCAGTCTGACAATTGAAACCAATCCAACTACAACTCATAAATCGTTTGAACTGTAGAACTTGCCAAATAAATGGCAATGGCACCCCCACGAAGGGATCTCCACCTTGTCGTGTTGAGAGGGCTTAGTAACCGTGGTTTGGAGCACCAGGGTGAAGCCAAGAGTGATCCCAGGGAGTAACGCTCCAAGTGGGCCTTGCTGTGGGCCCGCTCTGGATGCATCCGAGGAGGCTGCGGGGGCCAGTGTTTTCTGTCCGCTGCAGCCAGAAGGGGTCGCGGGAGGAGAGGTGTCTCGGTGTGTCGTTGTCGTACACCCTGTCTCCCGCGACCGAACGGGGGCGTATCGTCAGATGCGTTAGCGGTGGGGTCGCAGAGGAATAGGAGATGCGGTGTGTCGTTGCCATCCTCCCTGTCCTCTGCGACCGTTTGGTGGTTTTCGGCGCAAACAAGGAGCGGATCCGCCTCTGGGTGTGGGAGGTCGGTGCTTGTAAGTGGGGGATTAGCCGGTAAGAGTCCAACATAACCCAGAGGATTATCCACATAAAAAAATATTAAAGCCAATTTTAGAAGGTTGTAGTAGCTTGACAGTGATGGTACCCTCGCCACACCTAACTATTTCTAGAGTGTAGCAGTTGGTGTGTTTCGCTGGAAGGGTGTGGTTGCCGATTCACCTAGCCCTCGAGAGTTCTGAGTGAAGGTTTTTACAGATATCCATGGGCGGCGTGCAGTCCACCATTAGGTGGACTGCACGCCGTTTTTCAATAAAAATGACATACTTATGTAAACGCTCAAAAAACATTATCCTCGTTCAAAGGCAATCAAATAAATCATGCTTGCACTACTACTACTTATGTAATTTTATAATCATAGCAGTTAATTTGCCTTAAAAATGTACTTAATTCTTAAAAAATTGTAACAATAATATTGATTACATTCAAACAAAACTAAACTCGTTAAATATTTTTTAACAAAAAGGAAATGCCTATAAAGTAAAGCTCCTTGTTAGACGTTACACTGGCTTGTTTTGTTCATTATTTCATTACGTTCATTAGATTTTGTTTTTCTAAAAGAACAATAATTCTTGAACCAATTTATTAAAAAAATAGCACTGAGAACATGTATAGCTCGGAAACTGCACGCACTATCAAGAACATTATATAAATTGCTTATTCATGTTCTCATAATGTTCTCCTTCACCATTAAAGCACCGAAGAATCATGATTGTCTGGGAATCAAACCAGCAACCCAAACGTTAAACCCACTGCCAAACTACTGCTGGACTATCAATGATTGAATCTAAAATGTAATAAAAAACACACCCTATATCATTATATATTTTATATATAAATCTATATGCCGGTAAATACCCGTGCGTTGCGTAAACCTTTATACGGATCTAGAAAAGTCGAAATCGATAGGTAGTTTCAAATGTAAGTTTTAAACCAGCGTTCCTCAAAGTTGGGTACGCGTAAAACTTCAGTAAGTTACTTAATCGTGGGCTAAATACGTGATGAAAATTGCGTATATTAGGCTACTTACATAAGTCAGGGTATAAATACCAAATACCATATCTGAATTGATCCTGAAATTGACTTAATTTGCAAAAAAACAAACCCATCAATCACATTAATGAATAACAATTGCAATTTTTTGTAATTATATTATTTATTTTTAACAAAATACTATTGTTTGTACCTGCATTCGTAGCAAATTTTAAAAGGGGTTCGTTGCTGTTTTGTAAGTTTTACTGTAGTTCGGTAAAGCTTTAAGTTTGAGAAACCGTGTTTTAAGCCATTGCGTAGTAACTAAGTTTTGCAATGTTAAGTTCCTAGTCATTTGATGACTCAGTCTGTCAATGAGGTAACTGCATTGAACTGGTTGCTGAGTGGCCTTCTGTAAGAGTTCCGGTTTCAGGCCTAAATTAGTTGTCACGTTATATCACGTTATAATTTAGGACATGTATATGATTTGGCTGAACATAGAATTGCTTTAATACTCCCCAAATATTGTGAATGGCACTTTCAATCATTTCGAAAGTTATGGAATCGCAAACTGTGACCTTAATTTTGATAACTGGTAAGCTAGTAACATACTTTTCTGGTTTCAAGGCGTAAAGGTAAGACATTACAACTTAGGACTTAGGGACACTAATCTAGGGAGGGAAATTTACCCTCTCCCTCTCCCTATATAAATGTAAGTAGTAACACGTCACATGGTAGTTTCACAAACAGGAGGTCACAAGCAACCCAAAATCAAAATAACAGTGCTCTCCTTATAGACAGAAACTTATTTGTCGCCATAAATTTCCTTGTAAGCCACCTAAGCTTTATCACATTTATAATCAGCGTTTAAAAACTTCAAACTAACTACAATACTATTGTTTCTAATCAGAAATACAAGTTTTTTAATCCTACGATGTTGTATTACTTGTCGAACCACGAATGACCATTATCAAAAATTGCTTGCTAAAACTTCAGATACGATGAATTAGTACCTAAACACAATTTAATTAAACTGCTAAAGTCATTAACACTACACATTGAGGAAATAGTTGTAAAAAGTAAACAAACATGAATGGTTCAAACAAAATTACTTTAAAAAACGTGCACACATCCTCCTATTATTTTGGATGAGTCTCGAGTCTTCCTTTTAGCTTCGTGTGAGCGAGACACAAGAATATTACGTAGAGAGCTGCGGCCTAGAATTTAGACAATTTCCGATTGCCACAACTGCCACGACTTACCAATAATAGAAGGTACCACTTTTTGCTACAAGCTTATAATATTATAAGGAGGCGTATACACAGTATATTAATTTATAATTGTTCGTAGTATCGTCCGCTTTAAGAATGTTCCCTCCACGTCTTGCAATGATAGATATGTCGTTGATAGTAACAATGTATTTTTTTTAAATGTATGTTTCATCGCGATACATTCAATAGAATGCAGATCCTTAGAGAAATGATATTTCCATATATAATGTATGGACTTAGTAGTAAATCGTGTAAAATCGTGTATCTTTAATACATGCGTTATAATGATTTTATTAAGTCTAGACGGGCCTAAAGCTTTGTGTAGTTGGGTTTGCTGGTGCAAGCAAAGTATCTGTGTGAATTATAAAAAGTCAATTATCGTGCCAATAATTTCGCATTAACATTACAAGGTTGCTTCATCGATAAACATTGCATGCATGATGTGCTGCTTAAATTAGATTACACTGGTTTAAAAATAAGTCAACATGTAAGTAATTCCTGCCATTGACTCTATCGTAGAGTCAATGGTTAGAGTTTTGCTCATTCCTTATGTTTAAAGTTAACCTTCTATTCTTTATTAACAATATTAATATCTTTTTTTTTGTTTTCGAGGGGGAAATGTTCAAAAGGTACCCGACGCCGTCCTTTAGCAACAGTAATTAATAGATGGCATTTCAGCATAATGTAAAACACGAGTAACTTTTAGGATACATTCATTTATATTTCAAGTGTATCATGTTGCACGTGTACTTTTTATAGATAAGTTTTGATTCGATATATTGATTAAATATTTCTTATAGCTCCAATTTATACATATGCTTTTGATCTATTGGTTCCCCTGCCAGCGCCAAGTTGAGAGTTTTACCCACAACATATTTATCATATATATTTATCATAACTCCAACTCGTCCGGGTGCAAGCATTAACATGATTTTTTTTTGCAGCCCATATGTTATCATGTCTCCGATTCATAGGTAAGTTTTTATTCGAACCATTGATCCACCTGTGCTAACAGGTGCTAATCAAGTAGAGAGTTTTATCCAGGACATATATTTATCGTGACTCCAATTTGAAGATAACTTTTAATTTATATATATTATAATTTATATATAATATATATTGATCATATATTTCTCATAACTCCAATTTATACATATGTTTTAATTAGATCTATTGGTGGACTAATAGATAGAATTAAATTTGCAGGTGGACCTGCGAGCGTCAAGTTGAGAGTTTAATCCAATGCATGTATTTACATGACTGCAATTTAAAGATAAGTTTTAATTCGATCTAGTGTTCCAATTGCATGCATAAAGTTAAGAATTTCATCCAACGCTTAAACTTATCATAGCTCCAATTTTATAAAGTTTAATTCGCCGATCTATCGGTCCACGTACAAGTATCAAGCTGAGAGTTTTTTCCAACGCATACATTATCATGTCTCCAATTTATAGATAAGTTTTATTCGATCTATTGGTCCACCTGCCAGCATCAAGTTGAGAGCGTGCGGTCGCCGGCGCGTGCGACGGCCGCGAACCCGGATGCGGTGGTCTGACGTAACGCCCGCGCCCCTCGCCCACTCCACCCCCGCACCGTCTGACGCCCCTTCCACTAAGGTTGCCACCGATGTTATATCTATATGAATTTAATATTTATATTAATACGAATTACACCTATTTCGAAGGAGAGGTTCGTTGCAGTTAGGCTCAACGCATTTACAGTCGATTACAGATTTCAATCATATCAGAGGTCGATTGATGGTGTCCATGACCCACAAAGGCCATCTACCATTAAGTGGATTGGATGCTCCTTTGATTTATAAAATGATAATAAAATACTGGTATCCAATATAATAAAACCAATTTTGAAAATATTAAAATACTTGCACGTTGCATATTTTCTTAAATTCCTTAATTAATTACAAAAAAAACTATCAAACGAAAAATGAAACCCAAATACATGTATGTTTCTAAACATTAAAAAGTAAACTACTATTTTTGGTCCTGAACATTAGTCGTTTTCCTGCTTCTATTTTGAAGGCTTTAAAAAATAGACTGACAACCCTACCCTGCCCCCTCTACGCCCCCCTGCCATGCACCACGTCTGGCTCACCGTCTGTGCCGATCACTTTGATCTCCATGCCTTGTCGCGATCGACTTAGTTAATTAAACCCGTATACAGAGTTGTTGACTTAACTGAGTTAGCCGAGGAGAAAATGGGTGAATTACGATCATAATAAGTTGCTAAGCGCAACTCGTGACGACCTCATGCAATATAATAATTAGGTTAGGCTTTACACTTCCTACATAGATATACTCAGACTACAGATCTGTATAGAGTACAACCTCAGTAAATCGAACTCGAAGGGAGACAACAAAAATATCGAGTTATATTTTTTGACACATGGAGTATTTCGACTTGAGTTAATTTTGTAAGGAAACATTTATGTTGTCGAGGTTAAGATATAAGTATTCCAACAAATTTTGAGTTATTGTAAAGGTAGTAAAATGAAACAACGCTATGTATGAGGTACAAAGTAACATAAGTATTAAGTAAGTAAGTAGAATATACTTATAGTTGCGCACTAGTCATTTCCATTTAGAGGGTTCAGATTTGAAACAATGGAGGTTTTTGACTTATTGACGTTCAACTTAGACTTTAAAACGATTTAAAGTGTATGGTTTCTAACCACCACCGATATTCCTGTAATAGCCGCGTTAAGTGCTGCTGTGTTCTACTCAAAGGAAGTTGCAAGGGAGAAACATTCACACTGCTTCCAACTTAGTTCTCGATGCTAGCAATACCTATTTAGGTGGTAGAATCAGTGTAGTTCGATCGGGGAAGTACCACCGCCACACCTATTTCTAGCATAAAGCATTTCTTGCGTTTCGATGGAAGGGTGTGATTGCCGGCACACTTTCATATGAGTAGCAACGCATCTGTGATTGACTTCAGATAGAACCCATGTTCTGTATGAAGTTGATTACAGATGTCCATGAGCGGCAATGACCACTTACTATCAGGTAGACTGCATGCTCGTTCGCTACTTCAGTGAGATAAAAAAAAGGGATAACCCCAGGTCGGATTCCAATCCTATCTTATGTAGATTTGATAATAAATACCTCGATGACCACTTATCATCGAAAGTACAGTAGGTACATACTCGCTTACTAGACGAAGCGGTGGGCCTAGCCACCCATCTGAGAGCGTCCGGATCATTCCGGCTGCAGTCCTTTGGCGGTCCCGGAGTCCTCTTCATGGCGCCGAGGACGGCCACCAGGGGGGTTTTAGTGCGTTAAAAATCTCACATAACCCTGCGTCGCTCCCACGGCGTCGGGCACCTTTTGAAGGATTCCGCCTGTAAAAAAAGGTACATACTCGCTTGCAATTTTTAAAATATAAAACAAAACTACATTACTACATTATTAGTGGCAAAAGACACAATTTCATCTACACTATAATCAAATCGCAATGAAAAGATGTTAAGTTATGGCGACTGTAATGAACATGGCACGAAATAATTATTATTTGAAATTAAAAATAACGTTACTTAGTCGTTACGGTCTGCAGCTGGGACGTTGACGCCCGCCTCGCTTTGAAATAATTCGTCAAGTTATAATTTAAGCTCAAACCTACGTTTTAGTGGACCTTGCCACATACATTAAAAATATTGTATGTGTTTCTAAATAGAAATTTATAAATCTGACATATAAATTGCAATATTCATAAGCTATGGTTATTTGTTGCGTAAATGAAATCTTTTACTGTCTACGTTTATTAATCTAAGTTTACTAATCTCTACAAAGTATAAACCAAAGTCGCTTCCCACTCTCTGTCCCTATGTATGCTTTGATCTTATAAACTACAGTACGGATTTTGATATAGTTTTTTTATAAATAGAGTAATTCAAAAGGAAGGTTTTAAAGTATAATACATGCATTATATAATAGAACACTGATAATTTTAGATTTTTGACTTTTAAGCGAAACGAAGTTCTCCGGGTCAACTAGTAATAATTAAACTTACTAGTCACCCGTAGCATCGGCCGAAATTCGACCGTAATTTAAATTAAAAATCAAATGTCATCTGACATTCTTGACGTTGTGTCTTTTCATCTTCATTTACTAAGTACATATGTGTTTGTGACAAATGCAAGGCAGTGTGTGTAATGTGTTTTTAGTTGATTTTATGTATGAAAAATGCATTATTTGAAAAAATGATTAACATTCTGCACTCCTTCTCTACGTCCACTATAACCGTGCAAAATTTCATACTAATCCGTCCGCGGCATATTACTTAAAAATCCGTCACAAATTTTTGCTTCACGTATTAATATAATAATTACTATAGGTATTAAGTTTCAATTAGAAGACAAGTTAGCCTACATAAATACGTGAAATGATCTAGAAATAATTTGACCTCTACTTAGAATTACTATATATACCCTATTTTTTTCATATCCCACGATACTAGATATTTAGTAAGGCACATGCATATTTTTATTTTAGTAATGAGGTAGCAAATGGATATGAAGTACTTCTGATGACCATCGGTAACATTTCTGTACAAAACAATTGTTTTACCTGAAGTTAGTCAACTGTGGACCCTTGGACCGAAACGTTAAAACTGCTTCGCACTGGAAACAAGTGTTTCGGCAAGTACCATCAAATACCGTCCTAGTCCGTCTTTATAAAAACTAATTCTTGTAAATACCTATTAAACAACTACAAGCTAAGAGCCGACAGCGGTAAATTAACCTTGAATATGAATCAGTGAAAAGGCACAAAGCATCACGCATGGTCATTCACGGCTCTCACTGAGCGAATGAATCAAACTCCAACCATTGCATCATTTTCTTAGCGCGTTTATCTTCATTATTCACATTTATATCCAAACTAGCTTATTCACGCGGCTTCGTGTTGTCCACGTTTACCGTGATAATAGGAATCATCGTCAACTCTTCATTGTCCCAATGCTGGGCACGGGTCTTCTCTCAGAATGAGAGAGTTAAAACTCTCTCACTAAAGTGTATAGTCCACGACGCTGGCCGAGTGTGAATTGGTAGACTTCACTTTTAAGGACTTTTTGTAAAGAACTCTCAGATGTATAAGTTTCCTCACGATGTTTTCGTTTACCACAAAGCGACAATGATGATTAAATTCTAAAACGCAAATAAAAATTTTAGAAAATTTTGTGGTTGGTTGTTTGTGGCTGGGATTTGAATCTCGGACCTCCCGATCGAGAGGTCAAGTTTCAACCATTAGTGTGTCACTGATCGAATAGGTAATGAATATCACATGTGTTGTCCAGTTCAAACAATCTGTGTGCCAAAGACCGAAATGCAATCTTTTAGTTTGAAAGATTAACAAACACATATACATTCTCACAAACTTTGACATGTATATAACGAAGGTAATAGATGAGGCTCGTGAACAACTGCAGCGATTTCGACTTCACGTGGCGACCACCAATCACTCTCATCTTACCAAATTCGAATCAAACGCCCTGATGGCTATCCTCCATCTTTTTTTTTGACGACCCGCGTGGCGGAGCGGTTACCACACCGGTCTGACGCGCAATGGATCCCGGGTTTCCGGGCCAGACAGGTATCTGAATGATGAGTTTAGAGTCATGTTCTAGGTCTGGGTGTTTGTGTATTCGTCTTGTGTATGTCCATGGTACCCACGACACAAGAGAAAATCCTAGTGTGAGGCTATGAGTGTAGAAAGCGTGTGTGTGTTTTTTTCTCCTCTGACAGTGGCTCTTGTCAAATCTAACCACGTGAAATCGACTTCGCTCAGGAGACAATATCAACCTGACGTTGCATTCATCGTCAAGAGATGTTACGACGCTACATGTTGACGCTGCGACATATAATATCAGATTACGGTTTTATAGGTAACTATTGGTTAATGTAAATGGCATCACCATTACATTTCCAATGGACTCACGTTTCTTAAAATATAAAGGTCACCGCAAGCGAAGTACAAGCGATTTCACCTTAAAAGCGCTCTCAAAGTACTCTCAAACGTGTTGGTTTCCAGTAGGTATCATCGTTCATTCACAGAGTAATTCATATACACATCTGTCATGTATATATAGGTTTAGAACTCTGTCTTTCAATTGGGAGGTGCTAGGATCAAATACTTCTCAGACCTCAGATTTTTTTATAGGATCAGATATCTTTATGTGGCTGTCAGAAATTATTTAACTCTTGCTTAAACCGCGAAGGAGAACGTAGAAGACATTTATGCCTGGTAGTTTATAGAAATATAAAATAAAATAAGGGTGTGTAAAGTATACCAAATGGCATAAATGGCCAACGAGGTGGCCTAAGAGGGAATCGAGTCCAGCATTTTTAAATGTTGACAACGATTATTTCAATCGAGGTATAATTTCCAAAACAGTCATGTTTTTGTTTCGAAACCGGACCTCCAGTTTGATAGATCGAAATTCATATTTTCGTCTTTGATGTAAAATAATTTGATAAAAAATCTAATCGCCGGCGGTCCGTGAACACAAAGGAGGGCTCTGAAAGCCCGTTGATGTCTTTTTACGGCGCATTACAACCAAATCTTCGGCCGCTAGTTAGCTATATTTTAAGTTTTTGTCCAACATCGCCACGGTTTCGTCACCCAGTTGCCTATATTCATGTACTTTGTGAGTTTAATTTACTATAAAAACTTTGGGAATTCGTTTTTGGAAATAACGGGCTGATTGCTAAATTAGAACAAAGCCATCCCATTATGTTAAATAATGAAAGTGCATATTTTCAACTATTACTTACTAAAAAATATATTTAATTGTAATACTATTTCTTGTAATACTTATTATTTCTTCCAATTATGTATACCACTTCGAATAAAGTAATTATATAATAAACAGCAACAATATTAAGTCCAATACAGAAGTATTAAAGAGTTCATTGTTGAATCCATCCTACTATTAATCAATTTATTTTGATTAGATCTTATTTATTAAGAATCACGAATTTAAACATATAACTACTTGAACGGATATAATAAATATCAAAATTATTGCATAAATAGTATGTTTCCTTAAAAATCTCGGCGACTTATCGAATCTCGAAATCATGTACAAAATCCAAAGCAAAAAATTTCATTAATTGATCACAATCATCACAAGCGATCATTTTTATAAGTTTTGAGACCAAAAATGGAATCTAAATGGATACATTCTGTTCTAAAGCCAGATCCGACTCGCTATATCCAATACGATCCAATTAAAGTCGGTGTGGTACGTTAGCTGAGATGAAACTTTAGATAGGATGGTATCTCGCAACCTCGTTGCTAGCGCTGCGAATCTGCTGACTATAGTGATGCGACTCGAGTCCTGTATTCACTCGAGTCACTCGAGTACATTTGATAAATACGCACTCAAATGAAAAATGTATCACTCGAGTATCTATGGACCCGAGCTATCGAGTCAACTCAGCGCATCGAATAGATTCTCTTTGTTGCAACGAGATGCCCCTTGACTACTCTACTACTCTATTTATTTATCTATGTTGTGCCGGCCGCTTCTAAATCTCGAAAGCCAAGGTTTAAGCTTGCATGTAAAAGTTCTCGTACTTTAGTAAGGAAATAGAATGATTGAACATTAGTCTATAAAAGTGTCATATACGCATAATGTTGACTTTTTCGTTTGTAGATATTGCAAGTATTGGCATTTATATTAAAATGTTAATCATTTTATTAAAAAATCTTACTCAAATCACCAACTTTCAACTCGAGTGGGATTTTACTCGAGTGACTCGAAAACTCGCGCATCGCGCAAGTAAAATTGCTCGAGAGGCTCGAGTCAAAAAATGCTATTCGAGCCGCCTCACTAGTTTACAATGAACAGAGACGGCATTCCTCAAGGCCGGTCGTTCATTCCTTTAGATATTGCCATTAAATAGATATCTAAAAATAAGTAAAACTCATACGTCTGTCTGTAGTTTCAAGGTATTCTAAGCATATGTGACTTTATTCCTAGATTCTAGAATATTAAAACAGGGTTTCAGTATGATAAATTCTGTCGTTTAAATTGGAATCGACGAAAGTGATTTTATTGAGTTTTAGTCAAAGGCATTTTAGAGTAAATGTACTGGTTTCCTAAAAAAAAAGTTAACATAAAAACTAAAAATCTGTGGCAGAGGTGAATGTCTCCGAGCGTAGTCACTATAGAGCCGAGCTAACATTGTAAGTTTTATGAAACAACATCAACATTACATACTCGTATTAATAGAAAAAGCGGACCTTACCTAATTATAACTATAATAATTATAAATGAATACTTGCATAGTTTTATAGTTATATGAGTATTATAATAATCATAGTTGTAAACTTTCAAATGCTTGCTATTTATTAAAATTTTGCCGTATCATATTTAATAAAAAAAAAGCAGAAGGGTAATATAAGAGTTATATTACAAAAGCTATGAAATCAAATATAATCAGCCCCGCTGAATGATTTGAAATTGTTCAAACTTCAACTTAAATAAGGCTTAGCAGGTTTAAGTGATTTTTGAGATGCATATGAAGACTCCTTAATATTATCAAAATTTCGCCAATAAGCCATCTAAGTAAAACGTAAAAATGAAAACATATCGGAGACATTCTTAAGGTTACAAGCTCTTTCTTCAAATCCTTTTACTGCTGGAAAGCAGCATTTCCTGCAATGTGGAATTAATAAAATATTTTAACTTACCACAAATTCTTTAAAATAATGTTTGTGTAAATAGATATATTTATGAATCATCATAATCATGTAAATAAATATATTTATGAATCATCAAGTCACTTTCGAAGTAAATATCTCACGTTTAAATGACTGCTCATGAGTAAGTGCGGTCTATGATGTACATACTAGTCGAAAAGAACAGGAAAATGGAATTAATCACACATGTTGCGGTTCTATTTTACTGAGATTTGCATTTAGTATCAGTGGAGGTTGTGTAAAAGCCAAGCGTTCGTCGATAGAGTACGAGCATGTCCAATAAATTGAATGTTTAAAGGCCGCACGGCAACGTCTGCGCTCCAATAGGACAGATCGTGCCCGCCGCTCTCATACAGCGGCGTTAGATGAATTGTGGAGATCAGGGTTGCCAGCTACTTTAATCTATAAACTACTTGAAATGTTTTCCGTCAACCCTTTATTAACAAATCGTGCATCGGTATACCTTGAGAATAAGAGAATGAGTTTAGGAATGGAATTCGACTCGAACTGTGTTCAGATGATTATATACGTTTTTACTTTGACTTCCCACAGAGAAGTGATTCAGGTTCACTCAATACACGTACTCTTTCTGCAACTACAAGAGACCTGACATATATTATACTAGAACCATCCCGTAACTCCAGTGATTCCGGATGGTGTAGATACAAACACAGAATTCTACGTAAGTTCTTGTAAGGTAAAGTTATACGCATCTAGCATATAATTTTATAGCATATAACATATAACAGTATCAAACTATCAGTATAAGTACATAATAGCAAAGTTTTTGTAGCTTAGACAATATAACTTTTACCTATCTTCTTGTTCTCAATTTTTGTTATCATAAGGGTAAACGGCAATTCAATTTATTGTAAGAAGCATTTTTTTGAAATAACCAATCTTCGCCTTGTATTTATAGCTGGCCGTAATTGTCATGACCGATATTCATAGCACTGAACTAACAGTGCTTACCAGTATCTTATGTATAAGATTTCACGATAAGGAAGATCAGGTGGCCTAGACAAATGGCAGCCCTCGGTGAGTCAGGCTCCGCTGGCAACAACGGTACCGGCTGCGGCGGCTAAGGGCGGGCCCTGAATGCCGTCCAACTAGTTTCTCCTTTGCACGAGGAATGTCACCTACATGCGATATTATACATCTGTTTGCAAAACCCTGGAAAAGGTCTAATGCTCACCACAGGACTAAAACCCACGTCCTTCAAAGCCCGTAACCTCAAATTAACTTATAACTTATTAAATTACCTATTATTCTTGTTTCCTTACTTATAGTACAGTTTTTATTACGTTTTTTTACAACTTTCATTATTTATCATTGCACTTATGGTCTGCAGTATATTTTTTTTACGATTACCAGAAATACGTTAGCCTAATATTAATCGTCCACCAATTCGCAATTGGCCAGCGCGGTGGAATATGGCTTAAAACACTCTCATTCCGAGAGAAGACAATAATGGATTGACGACGAATATTAATAAGTCAAATGATGTTAACCAAGTGTTAGAATTGAAGCGAGTCAATGATCATTTCTTTAACTTCATTAACTTTATTTATTGGTCCAAACAATTGAACACCGATTTTAAATTTTTTTGATCTATTATCCCGTTCAGCGCGCTCAGATCAAAACCTTTATTCCTAATATTAAACTATAATTATAATTTTATTATAATAATTCCTACTAAAAACTGATTTATTACCTAATTACAATAAAATTTTACGAATTAAGCATGAACAACTAACTAATAGTTACCACTTTGTAGAAATATTTTACTAAGTTCAATCTATAGTACCTGGATGACCGAGCTTTGCTCGGTGTTTTTGTTTACTAACAGTACATCATGTTTTTTTGGAATTATATTTTTTTATAACTATGCAAATTTCTTACTGATAATCATATGAATAATATATTTTGATCTTATCGACATTATAATTATTATATTATTATATTATAATTAAATTATTATATTATTATATTATAATTATATTATTATGTAAAGCGGCACAATAATCTTGTGCAGTACGTCTACTGGTGTTTACCTAGAAAGCATAAAATAGAAGTATCTAGCCTTTGGTGGAAGGAAACGATCACACAGCCCCAAGTGAAAGAGAATGAGACTGCTAAAATTCTTTGCGAGATGCCAGTTCAAACCAATGTCACTATTACACACAATAGACCAGATTTAATATATAGAGACAAAACTGATAACCGAACCTACTTAATAGACGTATCTATACCATCCGATTATAATATAGGACCTAAAGAAATCGAAAAATTAAGTAAATACCACGTTCTCAAAAATGAAATTAGCCGTTCGTGGAAAACGCAAACGGCAATCATCCCAATAATTATTGGTGCAACTGTACATACATACATACATTCATCAACCATAATCAGTAAAGTGCTAGGAGATACTGTCTTCCCCCTCGAAGGGATCTCCACCTTGTCGTCGCTCTGGATGCATCCGAGGGGGCTGTGGAGGTCGGTGTTTTCTGGTCTCTGCAGCCAGGAGGGGTCGCGGGAGGAGAGGTGTCTCGGTGTGTCATTAGGCGCGTCCACACAGAGCGAGCAGCCTCGCGAGGCATTTGCCGCGCGAAGCAGCTCGGTTAGTGTGGACGTGCCTCGGCCGAGGCACGCGCGCGCGCTGCCGCGGGCGAGCGCCCGAGCACCCGAGCCATCCAATGTCGGCTTTCTGTTTTGCTCAAAGGCGCCTCAGTCGTTTGCCGCGCGCACTCTGGACGCTCGCGTATAATGTTTCGTGCCTCGGTTGAGAAATTGATTTTACTCATAATACAAGTGAAATATGGATAAAGATCAATGCTTGAAATTAATATCTCTCAATGGTGTATATATCATTATCAATTCTTGGTACAGGTCCTTTCCATTATATAATAATCTGTTTTTGTATAATGTCTGGATCCAATATCGTCTTCGTTTATGTTTTTGTTGTCTTCTCTTTTCTAAAATCCTGTTTATAAAGATAAATGCAACAGCTGCCACCGCAACACGTACGTGTGGTGCCATGATGTCTTAATTCGCAACTGAACGAACACAATGGCTCGGGCTCGCCGCGCGCGGCAACTTCGCAATGATACCGAGGTTGCCGCGCTCATTCGGGGGATAGTTTCCTCGCGCGGCAAATGCCTCGCGAGGCTGCTCGCTCTGTGTGGACGCGCCTATTGCCGTACACCCTGTCTCCCGCGACCGAGCGGGGGCGCACCGTCAGATGCGTTGGCGGTGGGGCCGCAGAGGAAGAGGAGATGTGGTGTGTCGTTGCCGTCCTCCCTGTCCTCTGCGGCCGTTTGGTGGTTTGCGGCGGAACCAAAGAACGGATCTGCCGCTGGGTGTGGGAGGTCGATGCCTGTAGGGATGCCTTGCGGGTGTCGGCTTGCCATGCCCACAGCCCCTGGGTGGCGGTCTCGGGGTTGGACCGTCGCCCTGCGGATGGGGGCTTTGGAGGTAAGGCGCGCCTTTGTGTTTTCTGGCACGCCTTGCTGTTGGAAGGGAGCGTAATGCTCCACTCGGGGAGGGGCTGCAGGAGCGGCCGAGCACCGACGGGTTCGCGGATGACTGCGAAAGCTTACCCGTATTCCCGCCGTACGGTGCGAGGAGAAAACACAGTCGGGGTTTAGCCGGTATGAGTCCGGCATAACCCAGCTGCCACGCCGGGTGGCTGGGTATCCATGAGGATTACCCACTTAAAAAAAAACGGGAGATACTGTCTTTGTAAACAACACACATAAAGATACCCAGAACATAGAGCAACTAACGCATACAGGGCAAGAAACAAACATACAGAATAAATCAAAACAATTATTTACAAGCACAACAGATTCAATCATTCCACATCCAACAAATACAGGAGAATTTAATTGCAATGCGCCGCCGGAGGAATGTAAGAAGAAGAGGTAGATTAAAGTTAGCCTGTATATTATTATATATTACATCCTATAGTTTTATAGTTTATTTACTCTATATAATACTTAATTAGTAGCGGGGACATAGATACCTTTTTTCTTGTGGGTTACAGGACGGGGTATCTATAAATACCAGCAACAGCAGCCGTGAAGGTGAAAATCACAATTTACTAATATAAAATAAAATATAATAATAAAACAAAAATACCAAAAAAGAACTAAAAAGAAAAAAAATGTAGAGCTAAAAAATAGAAAATATAACTATAAATAAAAAATAAAACTAACAAAATAAAACTCGAAAAAAAGAGAAAAAATAAAAAAAAACAATCAGACCGAGATTTGAACCCCGACTTCCTGCGGTCCGATTTCCCAACCGAGCTATTCTAACTACGAAAATGGTGACAAAATTTCTCTTTGTATTCGGTCTCTTTGATCTTTATGCGATGAAAACACGGACAAAACGACATTTTCTGAAAATGAAACTTTGCTAGATCGATTTATCGCGCCCTAAACCCCCTAAATACGAAATTTCAAGAAAATCGTTGGAGCCGTTTCCGAGATCGTTGATATATATATATATACAAGAATTGCTCGTTTAAAGGTATTAGATTAAATATTCTAACAGCCAAGACGATACCTACAGACATTCATAATATTTTTTGTACCGATGACACGATAATGTAAACTCAGCGACTGCATTTACCTGAATAGGAGCGAGTCTCTTACATTAAAAAGTCACAAAGCTCGCCTGTCTCGGCTGCACGTCATTTGGACTGTTGCTAGGTGGTAGCCACGCATCGAATAAACAACCAACCACTTTGGATGCGTTATTTATTATTCTAGTTTTGCCTACAATAGCTTGAAATACTAGAATTAAAATTCCTATATTTTATTATGCTATTTATAAACCTTGTTTGTTCAGTTTTTGATGCATTAGGTATAGAAAAATATGTAACACGTGCCGTACCTACTAATATGTGTATATTTTTAGATATTTCATTTAATTTTAAGGAATGATGTGAATAAGCATGAAGTCCTTTATTTTTAGCCTATATCGTGTATCTTTATATTCATAGATTCTAATTAGGTCGATAGGTACGTATTTTACCAATTTAATAATAGCAAACTCAAGTACAAAATACCAAGTATTTGCAATTTCATGCAATCTATTATTATCTGTTACATCAATTTATTCTTAATGTCTAGACATACTTTTTAAAGCTTGAAAAACGAGACGAGACACGTTTTTAAGTATGTCCAACGCTGCCTTCTAGAACCCTATGTCATATCGCCCTGCGCGCACGTCAGCATAATGCTTAACAAATTAAAGGCATATTCGGAATGGAGTTGCCAAGTCCGCCACAGAAGACATAATGCGCGCGCTCCGTGACGAATCCAAGATGGCGGATTAGCGCGGTTTGGCGGTCGTTCACCCGCACCCGGTCAAAGCCCGGATCGCATGCATCGCCGGCGCAACATTTTGTTAATTTTCAAATGTTATTTCAATTCGATCGTAATGAAAATCAAAAATAGGCAACTTGTCTGCACCTCTATTGAATTTGTGAACACGATTATCGCCTACAATAATACATAAATAGAATAAATATAAGTACGTAATTAATTAATACTTCTTACGACAGAATGTTCTAGCAAGATACTAAAGTCTAACTATGAAGTATCGAAATCGAAACGTAGGCAAGATTCGAAGATAACAATAATGTAATTCTAGGCGTATTATTGTTCAATATTCTTCAGAAACAAACAAGTTATTCAAATGCTCAGCAATTATAATTTGATGAACTGGCAAAACGAAACGAAAGTGTCATACTAATACTGAAATGTATAATCATACCGCTAACAAATCAATCTAAACATAAATAATAAGACTACTAAGTAAGATTGTACCTATAGAGTGAACATCAGTAATTATTGTGCAATACCAAATAAACACATGTTTCGCTTAGGACGTTCGAAAGTTATTAGAAAATAGAAAACAACAAAATTCTAAAACACCAGCAATATGAAAAACACATTACGCATACAAATTATTTAAGCAACTAATAATATGGAATGAAGACAAGACATGACCTGTCCGTTCTTGGAAATGAACGAAGTAGGGTTGTCAAGTAACAAAATGCTGTACAATGAGAAAATATTACAGAACATTTACCTTAACAATAATACATCTTCGTCAGAATAGAAAACAAATACTTTGCTTACACCACGGAATCTTGATTTAAGTAACAATAAGAAATCATAAGAAGTAAGATTTGGAAATAAAACAGGAATAGAGAACACAGAAGCTCTACATTTAGTAAGCGATTTTGTGGAAGATTTCGTGCTCAAACTCTACCTATTAATTTAATCTTCAGAAATTTCTCCTTACATAATTATACTATCTACTGATATAATCATTGAGTCATTTTCTATAACGATACGTAATGCTTATGACGACTAAGTCACAACTACAGAAAATTGAATATTCATTTTAAATCTATAATATTGTGTAGGTTATTTCCGTTTATATACAACTGTAACAAAAATCCTGCAATTTTATCAATCCCGTCAGAACCAACCCTAAAGCGGGGGCAGGGTCTCGTTGCCAAACAAAGCACGGAGCCAATATGAGGAGACCAGGTCGGGTGACGTCATCACAACACCGCGTGACTCACCTGCGAGCGGCCGGAGGAAGCGGTTCATCATTCCAATGTCGGACCCAAACTATATTAGCTACGGCAATCTTTATACAAGACTGCCAACATGTTGCTTTATGTTTCAAAGTGACGCTTTCTGAACACACGCGGTGATGTGTCATGATATTCATGGATAGAAACAGATGAGCATCAAGTGGCATTGCCTGCTAGTTGAAGCTCAGCCTGTCAATCGAGGGTCCAAGTTTCGACCACAGGCATGTTCCACAGATTTTGCTTAAATGATATTAGAAATTAATTATCACTGCTGATAGGTGAAGGAAAACACCGTGAAGAGATCTATACAACTGAGAGATCCTAAAAAAATGATTTCAAATGTATGTGAAGTCTACGAATTCGCACTTGACCAGTACTGTGGTATTTGGCCTAAAGGTCTCTCACTCTGAGAGAAGACCCGTGCCCAACAGTAGAACAATAATGGATTAACGACGATCTAAGTGATGGACGATAACCACCCGATGTCCATGATTAGCTTGGAAATTTATCGTTAGGTAATTGTCACTAACGGCCGTCCATCTGTAACCAACCACACGTGGGTTTTTATCTGATGAATCACAGTTGCATTGTTACTTGAGAACTAGGATAGTCGCCTCATTATAAATAAGCCGGCAATCGTACCCTTTTTCATAATAATGAAGTAGCAAACTAGCATGCAGTCCATCTGATGGTAAGTGGTCACTGGTGTGTGGTCACAGCCGCCCATGGACATTTGTAAGCACCCTCATATAGAACATTGGTTTTATCTGAAGTTAATCACAGATGCGTTGCTACTCCCGAGGACTACGATCGTTGCCTCATTTATAGTGTGCCAGCAACCACCCCCTTTCAACGAAACACAGGAGTGCTTCACGCTAGAATAAAGTGTGGCGGTGGTATGTCCCCCATCGAGTTACACTCGTTTTACTACCACGCCAAATTATTGAGGCCTTTTTTTTTTTTTTTTTCGAGGGGGAAACCTTCCAAAGGTACCCGACGCCGTGGGAGCGACGCAGGGTTATGTGGGATTTTTACCGCACTAAAACCCCCCTGGTGGCCGTCCTCGGCGCTGAAAAGGAGGACTCCGGGATCTCGAAACGACTTCAACCGGAATCCTCCGAGCGCGCTGCCCCATCGGGCTCCTCCCAGATGGGCGGCTGGGCCCACCGCCCCGTCTAGTCTTTACGACGATATGCGACCACACATACCGCCGTCCTTCCCGGGATTGCCTGACCGAACGGTTCTAGCTCCCACTCTAGCCGTCTGCAACCCCGGAAGCCCCTTTTAGTCGCCTCTTACGACAGGCAGGGGATACCGTAGCCCTATTCTGACCCCGAGGCTACAGGGACGAGGCGCCGTTGCCGGCGGCCGCGGCGGATCCTTCTCAGAGAGGATTCAGCGCGCTCTCTGGCCCTTTCGGCGTCTTCCTTCGCTGACATGACGTCCTCGCAGAAGGTGATCATGCCGTTCCAGGCCTCTCGCCGCTGAACCATCGCCGCAACGACAGTCGCGGGAGAAAGGTCCGCTCCAACCTTTTGGACGAGGATCCGCCGCTGAGACTCCCAAGCTGGGCAGTACTCGAGCGTGTGCTGTGCGGAATCCTCGTCGTGCCCACAATGGTGACAGAGGGCCGTCACCTGTCTCCCTATCCTGTTCAGATACTGACCGAAACAGCCATGTCCGGTGAGTATCTGAGTCAGGTGGTAGGTCACTCAAATTATTGAAGCCTAGGTATTAGAAACGATGTAGACATATTTTGATGACTTGTTGAGCTCAATTGTCATTAGCCCTTCATTTATAAAATTATTACTGAAATTACTCTGATTTACTCAATGATATTATGACTTGAAAATCTAAAATGAGAAGGCTGTCCAAATTATGTTAAGTGCTTACTACAGCAGTTGATGGGCTATCCAGAAAATGAAACAGAACATGAGCTTAATTTGAAATGAAAGAGAAAATCCCTATCTGAAAGGTACCATTGTACCCCTTGAAATTATGATTTGGAAAGTCTAATATATCTAAATATGTGTATTTTACTGATAAGTTTAGTTCAATTTCTGAGATTTGTGGATCCCAAGTCTACAAGTTGGGATCCACAAATCTCAGAAATTGAACCATCGGTTGTTAAAATCAATCTCTACTTTTCTACTAATATTATAAATGCGAAAGTAACTGCGTCCATCCGTCTGTCTGTATGCTATGCTTTCACGCTTAAACTACTGAGTCAATTTTAATGAAATTTAGTATAGAGGTAGAGTTGACCTTGGGAAAGAACATAGGCTACCTTGTTGATATAATATTACTACTACTAAAAAACAACTATCATTCTGAGAGAAATGTTGTGCCCAGCAGTGGGACAACATTGAGTTGACGACGATTACTACTACATGGGTTAGTCCTTTGGGCACTCTATAGCTGAAAATCCCTATGCTGTCTAGCACTCATGACATACCATAAAAAATTGGTCAAAGGATGGGCCAAAAGTAGAGTCTTGAATAGAACCACACTCTCTCTTCTCGTAAATGTTGCAGGAGGCAACAATTTTATATTCCCTTAGTTTATTATCTTCCCGTGTAACAACACCTACTGCAGTTAACAACACCCATGCCAAGTGCAATGGCTTTTAGCTTAAACTCCCATTAGAAGAAGAATCGGCAGCAGGAAACCTCAACGGTTAATAGATAGAGATTGATGCTACCAAGTAAAACGAAATTTCATAGAACATCATAAACGACCAATTCCGGTATACCTACCACAATTTTAGTAGTACAAAGATAGTTTTCTACAATCTTTCTACACTCATAGAACCACGCTAGAATTTTCGCCTTATGTTTGTCCATGGCACTCACGTTTTACTCCATGGTTTATCTATATGAATACACAAACACCGAAACTCAGAAGTAGAATGATTCAGAAATCTGTCTAGCCGGGAATCGAACCCAGAATCCATTGCATGTTAGACAGGTACGGTGATCGCTGCGTCACGGAGGTTATCAAAGTATAAGTTACTAACTAGTAAGTAAAGTATAGGGTAAGTATAACTAAATTTGTGACCATTACCTTTATTTTTTACATATTACGGCTATTATTAAAAGGCTTATTTGATTCTGAAACATCGGAATGGAAGATGTAAATTCATACAACTAAGCCATGTCTGATAACTAGTTAGTTTATTTATATACCAATGTTAAAAGTTATAAATCACGTCAAGTTATAAATAATAGACACCAAACTGGTTACAAAAACCATAAACAAAGTGAATAATTATATCATTCTGTTCCCAAAAAAAAACATTGATAATAATAATTCCTTTAATTAAATTGGTACAAAATACAATACTTGGTAGAGGAAGCACATCAAGCTTATATAATCTAGGACGAAGTATGATTAAAAAAATAACAAATTATTTTTTTTATAAATTTACTAAACTAAATGAAAAGAAATATCCAATAATCATCTTTTAAGAACTGAATAGTATACATACAGTATAATATACATATTATGTTTTTTATTTAATTGGACTTAAATAAATTGTGATCTTCAACACAACAAAGTTGTTTCTGTACAATTAGAAAAAAATGTAAGATACTCTTACAATGACACTGAGAGTAAATTATCTATTATACATGTACATAAGTACTTTAAGAAACAAGTTATGTTTACTTTGAACAAATACTTAAATGTAAACAAGACCTAATACAAAATTAAGATGCAACTCTAACACTTTCCACACTTGGACAGCTCCAAGAAATCTAACATAATATGGTAATCCTAATTTAGTAAATTCATTTAGAATGTTATGTATATTGTTGCTATGTAAAATAGATAATTTTCGCACTGAAGAGACCTTTAGGCCTTGAATTCTTCAATAGATAAAATGTAAACGAAACACAACTACATCGAATTGTTCGTTGTACATTGCTGCTTTGCGCTGTTTTGCTCTATCTACATCCATTCATATCATTCAATGAAATTTGGCCATAAATGATGACATGTGTCTCAAACAAGATTTCATATGAGTCACAACGAGCTGCTTTATAGATAGAAATACACACATTTTCAACCTCCACCAAGCCTCGGCAACCATTAACTTCAATATGAAACAGCTCGTTTCAGTATCGAGGCAAGTGTTAGTCCGCACACTTGTACGTTCTTTGTTGCGCCGGCGCACCCGACGGTGACTCAGGGGGGCGGTGCTAAGGGCGCTACGCCCTGTCCCGCCCCCGTCCCGCCCAGCCAGCCATGATTTTGCCGCGCTTTTTTTTTCAATCAGATCATGTCTGCGTCATTCCTAATGTGTTGTCAAACAGTGGTAGAGTCACGTCAATGACTCGCGAGGCTATTTGGCATCCTGTAATATCATGATTCGGCCTAGCATTTTTTATTCAACGTGTTGTGTGGCGATCATGATCGAATGGCTAAGATCTGAAGGTTCTAGACTGTATTAGTTATCTGTGCAACATTGTACGACATGACTTAAAATATGTAGCCTGCCACTGCCTGCCTTAATTACTGGTAAGTTTTTTCTGTATTGCTATGTTTGCTGTATTTTTTGTAAGTAATTAAAGTACGTGATATACAAAAAACTAATATGATTGTCAATACGCCTAAGGCAATATTATGAACAACCAATTAAGCTGTTTAAAATATAAATAGTTATGAATGTTGTGAACAATTTTAATTTATTTGTTTGTGTATCTCATTTATTTTCTTAAAATAATTGTATAGATATTAAGACAATAAGAAAGACAGGTAAATATTCTAAGTTTTCATATTAAAAAATATATAAAACTCATATCATTCTTTAAACAAGATTAGGAAATTGATACACTTATCAATCACTGATCCGTATGACATTTATTTATTTATTAAGAATTAAGGTGATAAGATTTAAAATAACGCATATAACTACTTATTATTAAAAATAATTTTATATTTTACAATCCACATTAAACGGTTTGATAACTACTACGTATTTTTGAGCGAATTTATAGGTACTTTGTTATTTGACTACATAATGAGATGTTTTTATAAGCTATTTTTTAAAATGTAGATACTTAGATACATAATATATAATAATTATATATATGAACTTACTGTAACTAAAATAATTCAAACATATACACAATATTAACATAAGTACGCATATATACGCATGAAATATATCTATTGTCATCATTATTTGATTCATTAACAAAAGTTTTCAGTTATACACTTCTAAGAAATATAGATAGCAATATCAATATTGTTGTTTCTAGAGATGGATCTACTTGGAACAGAAAACTAACACAGTGGAAGTTGGCATAATTGTCTTCAGACATCACAATGACATGATGTGACTATCCATCATGATTATCGTCAGATACAAACTGTAAACTTGCTTGGTGTTTAAATACAATCTCTATCCTTGCATATAACAAAACTTAATGTCTATTGCATTGCATATATTTCTAAAAAAATATAATGAAATTCTGACAATATGTTAAAATAGAAGTTTCTATAATTTTCACATTTTATATTCTATATTCCATATTCCATATATTTTTATGTCTGTCTGTTTGTAATCGTATCCACGTAATCCAAAACTACATTTAAAATCTATGTTCTAACCTATCAAAAGTTATATACGTATTTAAAGTTAGGCTACATATTTTTAAACGCAAGTAAAACTCCGAGACGTAACTGGTTATCAATATAAAATAAATTAGGAACTGCTCTAACAGTTTTTTTGAATTCTGTTATAACAGTTGGACGGATTTACTATGCCAGGAACCTTCCCAGTGTATTTATTCAACGACTTCTTAAAGCTTCATGACGATCGGATGAAAACTGTAAAATCGGATGAAAAATGCATAATTATAAAACAAATCAACAGGTGTTCATTTTTATATTTATATATAGACGAACAATTGACATTATCACTGCCTCATATCGACGCATTAGAAAAAAGTAGACGCATAAATATTACTAAGTCCTATTGGTAACTAGTTTGAATAAGCTGAAAGATTGCAAAATGTATTTATATATACAATGATTTTTACTTGTATAAAAAAAAAGCAAAAAAAAAAGAGCAGTGATAGCATAATGGTTGAAACTTGCCCTCTCAATCGGGAGGTCCGAGGTTCAAACCCAGGCACGCACCACTGATTTATGTGCGTATTAGAAATTAATTATCACTGCTTTTCGGTGAAGGAAAACATCGTGAGGAAACCTACACACCCGAGAGTTCTTTAAAAAAAAAAAAAAGTTCTCGGAGGTGTGTGAAGTCCACCAATTCGCACTTGGCCAGCGCGATGGACTATGGCCTAAACTCTCTCATTCTGGGAGAAGACCCGTGCCCAGCAGTGGGACAATAATGGGTTGACGACGACGACGATACAATGATTACATCTGAATATTAATTATGATAATAATGACAATGAAAAAAGATGACTGATGATAGACAAAAAGAACTTGAAATCAGATATTTAGAAACACAAAAGAAGAAGAAAGAGAAAATTGTACAAGCACTATCTCACGGTGTTTGTAGGACGAGTATGGTTAAGCCGGAGAGGTATCGACGCTACACTTATTTCAATCGTGAAGTAGTTCTTATATTTCGGTAGAAGGGAGTGATTGCTATTGTTCTAGCAATCACTCCCTTCTACCGAAATATATGACTACCGACCATAGTCCCCAAGAGTAGTAATGCATATATAATTGACTCTACATAGGGCTTTTCGCCCGTGTAATTCCGGGACAACAATAGTCGTAAATGGCGACATTCTGGGATCGCAGCGGCAAGAGTGGGAGCTCGAACCGTCTAGCCAGGCGACCCGGAGAAGGACGGCGGTATGTGTGGTTGCATACCGACGTAAAGACCAGATGGAACGGTGGGCCCAGCCGCTCATCTGAGCCCGATGGGGCAACGCATTCAGAGGACTCCGGTTGAGTTCATTTTGAGATTTCCGAGTCTTCTTCCTAACGCCAAGGATAGCCACCGGGGGGTTTTAGTGCGGTAAGAATCCCACATAACCCTGCGAGGCTCCCTTAACTTAGGGTATCTTTTGAAAGTTTCTCCCCTCGAGGACAGGATGCATGCTTGTTGCGGACTCCTGCAAACTTGTTAAAAATATCGAGGCATTCTAACCTCGTGCTCAGGACCATCAACATCAAATTCTTCTTAGTCGTTACGCTCTTGACAGAGCGGTCGTGGTCATCAAGTAGTCCTTTTTTTTTGGTTGGCTGATGTAGCATGCCTCACGATGTCTCGCCATTTTTCACGGTTAGCAGACAACCTGGTACACTCATTCAATGGGCCGCCCACAGCAGATTTGATTTGGTCGGTCCATCGCGTGGGTGACCTGCCACGTGCTCTAGTTCCCTCTATGCTTCCTTGCACGACCAAACGTTCGATGGCGTCATCGTTTCGCCGGGAGACATGGCCGAAGAACTTAAGGATTCGACTTTGCACTAGATTCGACAGACGTTGTTTAATGCCAAGCTCCTGGAGTATAGAGCCGTTTGTGCGAAACTCTGTCCAAGAGACTCCAAGCATTCTTCTCCAGCACCACATTTCTAGGGCATCTATTTTCTTACGTTCGACTTGCCGTAAGGTCCATGTCTCCGCAGCATATAAAAATATGGGAAATACAAGTGTGCGAACGAGCCGGGTCTTAGTGGCTTTGGTAATACTTCTTTTCCGCCATATTTTCCTTAGCTTCTCCATTGCTGATCTAGTCATTGCCATACGTCGCTTTACTTCATCTACGCAACCGCCACTGTTTGAGATTAAAGCACCAAGGTATATATATGATTGCGTGACATTACAATTCGCAATTTCAGTAATTTCTGGCGAGTTATTATTAGCCCGATCTACGACCATCATCTTGGTTTTACTGCGGTTGATCTTTAATCCAAACTCGAGGCTCACGCGCTCCATTTTGAGAAGCAGCTCTTCCATATGACAAATGCTGGTTGCAAACATCAACATCAACATCAAATAGAACTACCTAATCCTATCTGGGACTGATTATAGATTTCTATGGGCGCCTGTTAATTACCACCTCCATATTACCATCCTCTTAATATCACTTTACTACGCTTCTTCAAAACAATAATTGTATACATTGAGCGATAAAAGAAAACATAAATAATTATTATTGTTTTGAGGAAAAATGATAAACTGTTACTATGCCTACAGATAGACTACACACTCGTTTGCTACGTCTGCGTAGAATAAAAAATCTTAGCAATGATTTTGAAGTAATATTTTCCTTTACTATTTAACAAGCGATATCTAATTAATTTCTAACACATACATGACCACATAAAACTATTCTCAAAAAAATACCATTTATTTATTGATTACATAATGAATTATAATTATTTTCACATGTTATATAAAACAATGTTTTCTAAGTTTCACTGGCATTTAAATACATTATCTTTCACGAACAAACATTGCGAGGAATGTTTTTATTAAGTTGGAATGTTGTATGACCAGTAAGGTGACGAGACCGTAGACGGTGGTAGGCGATATCAAACGTTCAAATGTCTATACAAATAATTTTATTCAAGTACATATACCTATCTCTATTTACGAAGTGACTGCCATTTTCTAATTTCGTGGTATATTAATATGATATAAATTAAAGTGACAATCAAAAAATTTGATAGTAAGTGGCATCTGTACCATGGACGTCTACATTCGAAATTATATGTGTAAAAGGATTACGTGAAGACAGCCAAAGATGTGAGGGTATTCCTGGGGTCTGAGAAAAGTTTCTTATGAATCCCTTATCACACCCTACAAGACAGAAGCGCTTAGTGCAGTTATTACAATGTACAATAGAACGTGTGCTTCGAAGTTAGATCAAGAATAGTTCTACCGTCTTCGAAAAAGTTGATTACAATTTATATCACTCTTGTGCTCGCATATGTGAGCTACTCTTTTTTATATTCGACCCGAATTGATTAAAGTAAAATATACATAAAAAGAAAATAGCTCTAATTATAACTAATCACAACTGTAGTTGTTAATAAAATCACAAAGCAATACAGGAATTTTAAATTTATGAACCTTTTTTTACAAATATTTTTAGATTCTTACAGATAATTAAGACAGCTTACTTAAGACAACAACACAAGCGAATAAATTCTTTAATTAATAGAGTCTAGAAATCTTAGGTGGTTGAAAATTGCACTTTTTCTATCGTGCATCGGCGTATTATAATTAATATTAGCTTGAAGCTCAGTGTTTGTGAAGAGTCGATAAAAGCCAATTAATGTCTAATTGAATATGTGACTTTATCTAATACCTTTAAACGAGCAATTCTTGTATATATATATATATCAACGATCTCGGAAACGGCTCCAACGATTTTCTTGAAATTTCGTATTTAGGGGGTTTAGGGCGCGATAAATCGATCTAGCAAAGTTTCATTTTCAGAAAATGTCGTTTTGTCCGTGTTTTCATCGCATAAAGATCAAAGAGACCGAATACAAAGAGAAATTTTGTCACCATTTTCGTAGTTAGAATAGCTCGGTTGGGAAATCGGACCGCAGGAAGTCGGGGTTCAAATCTCGGTCTGATTGTTTTTTTTTATTTTTTCTCTTTTTTTCGAGTTTTATTTTGTTAGTTTTATTTTTTATTTATAGTTATATTTTCTATTTTTTAGCTCTACATTTTTTTTCTTTTTAGTTCTTTTTTGGTATTTTTGTTTTATTATTATATTTTATTTTATATTAGTAAATTGTGATTTTCACCTTCACGGCTGCTGTTGCTGGTATTTATAGATACCCCGTCCTGTAACCCACAAGAAAAAAGGTATCTATGTCCCCGCTACTAATTAAGTATTATATAGAGTAAATAAACTATAAAACTATAGGATGTAATATATAATAATATACAGGCTAACTTTAATCTACCTCTTCTTCTTACATTCCTCCGGCGGCGCATTGCAATTAAATTCTCCTGTATTTGTTGGATGTGGAATGATTGAATCTGTTGTGCTTGTAAATAATTGTTTTGATTTATTCTGTATGTTTGTTTCTTGCCCTGTATGCGTTAGTTGCTCTATGTTCTGGGTATCTTTATGTGTGTTGTTTACAAAGACAGTATCTCCCGTTTTTTTTTAAGTGGGTAATCCTCATGGATACCCAGCCACCCGGCGTGGCAGCTGGGTTATGCCGGACTCATACCGGCTAAACCCCGACTGTGTTTTCTCCTCGCACCGTACGGCGGGAATACGGGTAAGCTTTCGCAGTCATCCGCGAACCCGTCGGTGCTCGGCCGCTCCTGCAGCCCCTCCCCGAGTGGAGCATTACGCTCCCTTCCAACAGCAAGGCGTGCCAGAAAACACAAAGGCGCGCCTTACCTCCAAAGCCCCCATCCGCAGGGCGACGGTCCAACCCCGAGACCGCCACCCAGGGGCTGTGGGCATGGCAAGCCGACACCCGCAAGGCATCCCTACAGGCATCGACCTCCCACACCCAGCGGCAGATCCGTTCTTTGGTTCCGCCGCAAACCACCAAACGGCCGCAGAGGACAGGGAGGACGGCAACGACACACCACATCTCCTCTTCCTCTGCGGCCCCACCGCCAACGCATCTGACGGTGCGCCCCCGCTCGGTCGCGGGAGACAGGGTGTACGGCAATAGGCGCGTCCACACAGAGCGAGCAGCCTCGCGAGGCATTTGCCGCGCGAGGAAACTATCCCCCGAATGAGCGCGGCAACCTCGGTATCATTGCGAAGTTGCCGCGCGCGGCGAGCCCGAGCCATTGTGTTCGTTCAGTTGCGAATTAAGACATCATGGCACCACACGTACGTGTTGCGGTGGCAGCTGTTGCATTTATCTTTATAAACAGGATTTTAGAAAAGAGAAGACAACAAAAACATAAACGAAGACGATATTGGATCCAGACATTATACAAAAACAGATTATTATATAATGGAAAGGACCTGTACCAAGAATTGATAATGATATATACACCATTGAGAGATATTAATTTCAAGCATTGATCTTTATCCATATTTCACTTGTATTATGAGTAAAATCAATTTCTCAACCGAGGCACGAAACATTATACGCGAGCGTCCAGAGTGCGCGCGGCAAACGACTGAGGCGCCTTTGAGCAAAACAGAAAGCCGACATTGGATGGCTCGGGTGCTCGGGCGCTCGCCCGCGGCAGCGCGCGCGCGTGCCTCGGCCGAGGCACGTCCACACTAACCGAGCTGCTTCGCGCGGCAAATGCCTCGCGAGGCTGCTCGCTCTGTGTGGACGCGCCTAATGACACACCGAGACACCTCTCCTCCCGCGACCCCTCCTGGCTGCAGAGACCAGAAAACACCGACCTCCACAGCCCCCTCGGATGCATCCAGAGCGACGACAAGGTGGAGATCCCTTCGAGGGGGAAGACAGTATCTCCTAGCACTTTACTGATTATGGTTGATGAATGTATGTATGTATGTACAGTTGCACCAATAATTATTGGGATGATTGCCGTTTGCGTTTTCCACGAACGGCTAATTTCATTTTTGAGAACGTGGTATTTACTTAATTTTTCGATTTCTTTAGGTCCTATATTATAATCGGATGGTATAGATACGTCTATTAAGTAGGTTCGGTTATCAGTTTTGTCTCTATATATTAAATCTGGTCTATTGTGTGTAATAGTGACATTGGTTTGAACTGGCATCTCGCAAAGAATTTTAGCAGTCTCATTCTCTTTCACTTGGGGCTGTGTGATCGTTTCCTTCCACCAAAGGCTAGATACTTCTATTTTATGCTTTCTAGGTAAACACCAGTAGACGTACTGCACAAGATTATTGTGCCGCTTTACATAATAATATAATTATAATATAATAATATAATAATTTAATTATAATATAATAATATAATAATTATAATGTCGATAAGATCAAAATATATTATTCATATGATTATCAGTAAGAAATTTGCATAGTTATAAAAAAATATAATTCCAAAAAAACATGATGTACTGTTAGTAAACAAAAACACCGAGCAAAGCTCGGTCATCCAGGTACTGTTTATTTTATGCGAGCTTCAAGTAACATTTGCTCTTTAGGATTTCTTTCATTTTTAACGTCTATACACTAGATATTTTTTAAAGTATGAAATAGCCAAAACTAATTCTTATAACCCTCACCAAAAATCATGGTCTACGTAGATTTGTGGGAAATGAACATAAAAGGGAAGGGAAAATATAATGGAAAAAAATCCATATGGGGAGGGAAGAAAGGTCCTCCAGGTGGAACGATGACCTGAAGAATAAAGCGGAAAACCGTTGGATTGAAAGGGCACAGGACCGGTTGGAGTGACGCCATTTAGGGGAGGCCTACGTCCAGCTGTGGACGTCAAAGGGCTGATGGATGGACATAGAAGCATCCAACGAAACATGCTCGAAGGGAATGTTATGTGGCCCTCGACTTAGTCACATATAACCAACTTTGCAATCATGTATCTACTTATTAAATACAAGTTAATTTTTAAGGCAAGATAAGAAACTTCTATGAACGTTCATTTATATACCTATAACTAAAATTTCTTAACAATTTATTTCATAATATTTTAATTAGGCAATAAATAATCCTTAATACGCTTATAATAAAATTTATAAAATCACACAAAACGAGTTTGTAACAAATAAATCTTTCCAATCCTAATTCCTATTTCTTGCTAGATTCATAATAAAATAGTGCTAGTCGTTTACTATTTTATTACATAGCTTGATCAGAAACTAATTAGTCAAATATACTTTTGTTGTTATATCCCATCTCATCTTGTACTCAAAAAAATATATTTATACAATTGTAGGCATTAAACGCATAAAAAGTTCCATCAAAAACGGTACTATTACATCATAGCCGAACAAATAAGCAGATGTATGAAGGTATGAACTAAGTTTTTCCTTATCCGTATAGAGTCCAAAATATGGACAAATTATAACCAAATAACTGATAGTACTTCTAGTTTCAATTTGGAGCCAACAGTAGCTGGCTATTACCAAATTTATTTCGATCGCATTCCTCATTCCGATAGACCGTCAAGAACTTTCTCCCGCCGCTCTAGCGCCCAGACATAGCGGCGTCGGCCTTATGAATGGAAATAGTTATCTTTTAAGCTTCGTACATTGTAACAAAGGGTGCGTATTAGATGTTAATCAACAGTTCCAGTAACGGTGATGGAAAACGGGAAGAAACCTGAACGCTGGAAACTGCTTCAAAAAGTACTGAAAACTGTATGGCAGACTAGGCGCATGCGGCAAGCGTTATGGATTATGAACAGGAACAAGTTGATAACCATTTTATAATATTGGTACTAGTTGATTCGGCGAACTTCGTTCCGCCTAAAAGTCAAAAATATAAAATTATCAGTGTTCCTCCGCTATATAATGCATGTATTATACACAAAACATTCCTTTTGAATCACTCTATCTATTAAAATCCGTAGCTTCGTTTTAAAGATCTAAGTATACAGACAGACAGCGGGAGTTGTTTTAAAATATGTAGTGATTTAGTCCGTGTTAGAAGGTGAATCTAATTAGGTCTATTATCTCTGTAATCCTATAATGTGAAAATTTATAAGGATGTACGTATATTTGTTACTCACTGGCTTCCTGAAATTTGGTACACGGATAGGTTATGACCTCAATAACACTTGGGGTGTTTGTTTGTGGTTTGGGGTGTATAATTCTTGGGGTGTTAAATACTCAAACTATGGTAGTCATAAGAGCAGTGATAGCCTAATGATTGAAACTCGCTCTCTCGATCGGAAGGTCCGAGGCTCAAGCCCGGACTCGCCCCACTGATTTTTCTAAGAAAAATATATGTGTATATCATTTTTTTCATCATTTTAATTATCATTTTTTTTGGTGAAAGAAAACATCGTGAGGATTCCTACACACCCACTCTACCTACAAGTCCACTAATTCGCACTTGGCCAGTGCGGTAGGTTATAGCCTAAAACTCTCTCATTCTGAGAGAAGACCCGTGTCCAGCACTGGAACAATAATGGGTTGACGAGAAGATGATCAAAGTAGGCGGAACTGTGAGATTACTCTAATGAAATATAATCAGCGGCATAAATTGTGGCCCACACTGTTATAACGCAATTTTGAAAAAACTATGCTTTATTTATGTAACTATTAAACTTGTCGTAATGTATTTTATAGCTTATTTAAATTTGAGATTTGAGATAATCACGCATTGGATTTGGTAAACATTAAGCCCAGATTCTTTTACACGTTAAAAAATAGGGTAAGTATAAAGGTTTTGTTTTAGTTTGCGAGTCAAATGTTTTTTTTTCTTATTTTTAATGTTCTCTATGTTTTTTATCCCAGGAATAGTAAACAATGCTATTCACATCTAGTGAGATAGCACAGGTTGCGTTATTAATGAACCAAAGGAGAAAAAAACGTAAATCTCAAAATTCCACGTACCATCACGAGATATTGCATTCAAAAGGTACCTGTACTGTACTGGTGGATTGAACTGTGTACATGGCGACCTCGAAGTGGCAAATCAAGGTGTATCTCTATTAGATATAATTGATTTATCATCCGATTAATCAACAAAATTAACTGATGAATCGATTGGTCATCGCTGTTGAAACCCGTTGGAGTCTTTAAGTGGCTCGTCACATTATTGCTAGTCAGCAAACCATTAGAAGAAGAATGGATAACGTGCTTCTGCAAGTTATCCACTCACCTAAAGACCTCTTGGAAGACTAGAACTCAAAAGAAATCACCACATGCACGGCTTCGTTTTTCACAGGAACGCGTTAATTTGCTAACTAACAATGGAGTAAAATTATGTTTACAGGCGTGATCAGAATGGACTTACGATCACCACACGAACATTAGTAAGTTTATAGAAGACCAAAAGTAACAATTTCTGCCAATAACGATATGCTATACAGCCAGTTACTAAGTTAGTTCAGTTATGGTATGTAGAGCGTTGTGTTCGGAGGCTCTCAGGGAGTTAGTTTTTATTGATCACAATCTGACAGTAGTCAGATACATTGTAGAAATTTAAGATCATGTAATGCCTTGGTGGACTTAATTGGTCGAGTAACTTTTTTACTAACGGAAGATAATGTAAGAGATCACGCCCTTATCAGAGTTAAATTGTATTTAGTTGCTATCGGCATACGAAAACTGCGATAGTCGGTACACGTTAGAACGTTCTTAAAAAGTGTATATGTGCACTTCTCATTTTGCCAATCTCTTATTGAGCTGAAATCTGTTATTAGGGCCGCATAGGAACAAATCCTACAAATTGACATTATAAACATATCGCAAGGTATGTCTAGACACACTCGAGTTTTCATTGGGGCTGTAGAGATGGTCGTACAAGTTATTAATTAAAGTTTAATTGATGTACATAATTTGGTTTTTCATTTTGCGCAAAGAAAGAAATTTGGCTAAATGAGACTTTTTTAATAAATTCGTTTTATGTCATCAATTTTAAAATTTTCAACGTGATTTGTTTTTAAATATACGATAAAATATCATAATAATTAAAAATTAAATAGTAAGTTTCATAAAAATTACCATAAAAAAGGATTTGGGCAATTTTTGGGCAATCTTTGGGGCACATTTTCTGCCGCTGAGTATACATATATTATAATAAACTTATTTATGTGTCCGGTTTAATAAGAATGTCAACAGTTAAATATATTAATGCTAATATTGCTGTATGTTTAAAAATGTAGAGTTTCTTTTTACATCCTGAGATTCCTTTTTGGTTTAGAAAAACCAAAAAGGAAATTTAGGAAATCTTAGGATTATCTTATAAAAGGACATTTAAACCAATATTTCGTATATACCGAGATGTAGCTACAGTTATTATTATTATTATTATTATTCATCAATTAACTTACCATCAAATATATTTGTTAAGTTATATCACATGGTTAAAAAGAAGTATATTATATGAAAGAAGATTGGTAGAAAAAATGTAGAAGAATAAATTACGTAGATTGGTCTTAATTTACTTAGTCCTGACTCAATGTTTTATAGTTCATTTTCATTAAACTCCATATTTGAATAATGACTTGAGACTCAAAAAAGAAAATTTCATAACTATTGTAGACTGAATTCTAGAGGTAAGTTTAATTAAAGTGTTTAAAATTTATAACATTTATACTTTCCCTTTAAGACCAAAGCATAGTAGGAATATACTTTTAATGGAATGGTTTTAAAAATCAATTTGAATTACAAGTTCTTTTTTTATTTTTTTTAATTTCTGCGTCTCTGTCTTGATCACCTTTACTAACACAAATCACGTAAGCCCTAACTTAAGAATGATACTGAAACCTATTAGAGAATCCCACTATCCCTGTTCTGTTTTCTTAATAAGTTCTCGTTACCAAATTCAATCTATTGGGTTAATTAACACGATTCAATGAGCTCATCTCAAATCAGCCCAACGATACCAAATTACTGAATTACTGTATTGATCAGAAACAAATATATTTAACTGTAAAGTTGCGATACGTAAAATGAAAACTTTTTTTGCAATACTCTGGTATTTGAAATTAAGCATACAGTAGAATCAAATTGGGGAAAATGGGAGAAATTTCGCGAGACTTTTGCAAGTAAAGGTTGGTCGACTGTTAGATATGCTCTTATTTTTAAATACCAGGCAGGTTCACTACTTGACTATGCCTAAAAAAAATATTCCTGGAGGTTAGAAAGTCTATCGACACTGGGACACATATAGATCTTCATAGCGCATATAGATATTCAATAGAAGATATTTTTAATGAAATAGGAAAATTGAATTATCTGATCCTAGACCAAAAAAAAAATTTGTGTCAATGAAAAAAAGTAAACCGTTATCATCCCCAGGAAAATTGTTGGTTCGAGATAAATATCAAAAATCTGTAGTAAATACTGTAAATAACTCTGAGTTGGAAATTAAATTGAATGACGAAAATCCAAAAAACTGAAAATGCTATCATTAATAGAAATAAAGTTGCTGATAAATGATACATTGAACGTTTAGTGAATCTACAATCCAGGTTCAAATGTGTAATTCCTTAATGCTAAATTGTTGAAGATATAAAAAAGAGAAAATACAAGTAGGTAATATACCAATGGCCAACTTGAAAACTATTATTCGAATGGTATTATTAAGAATAAAGATTTATTACATCGAAAGAAATATAAATATCTTTGTGATAGATAGTGACAATTTTAACTACGATTTTCTAATTGGTCTAGATTGCATCCAAAAATTAAAATTAAGACAAACATGAAGATTTAAAAATCACAAAAGGTGAAATACAAAACGAAGAGTAGATCAGATAATGTCAAATAAGGATGATGTTAAGAAGAATAAATACTTAGAATGCAATACTTAAAATGTAAATATTGGAATCCCTGATGCACTAGGTAAAAAAAATAAAGAAGAAAATAAAATGGCAAACAAAAATGAAATTAACTTTAACGAAAACATAAACTCGGATAAATTTGAAGTAAAAGTAGATCATCTAAATTCATTTCAACAAGCAGAAATAAATAGATACATAGAAAAATACAAAGCAGTGTTTGCTAAGGATAAACATGACGTCGGCACTCCACATATTGATTTAATGGTAGATAAATACTGTAGTAAGCTGCCATACAGATGCATAGCGGACTATAGAAAAGAAATAAAAATCAAATATCTAAATTACTAGAAAAAATGGTTGAGGAGTTTTATAGCCCATTTGCTGCTCCGGTAACACTGGCATACAAAAAGAAAGATGTCAGAAAAACGACATTATGCATAAATTTTAGAGAATGAAACAAAATTGTAGTTCCTCAATCACAACAGTTTCCATTAATAGAAGATTTAATAATGAAAACTGTAAACTGTAAATATCTTTCTACTCTTGACATAAATTCAGCATTTTGGTCAATTCCATTAAAATTAAAGATAGATACAAAACTGTAATAAATACGCGACAAGCTTTTTTATGATAGAAAATTTTACGATGCAACACAATGATGGGTTTGACTACTACATAACTCACTGGCTTCCTGAAATTTGGTACACGGATAGGTTATGACCTCAATAACACTTGGGGTGTTTGTTTGTGGTTTGGGGTGTATAATTCTTGGGGTGTTAAATACTCAAACTATGGTAGTCATAAGAGCAGTGATAGCCTAATGATTGAAACTCGCTCTCTCGATCGGAAGGTCCGAGGCTCAAGCCCGGACTCGCCCCACTGATTTTTCTAAGAAAAATATATGTGTATATCATTTTTTTCATCATTTTAATTATCATTTTTTTTGGTGAAAGAAAACATCGTGAGGATTCCTACACACCCACTCTACCTACAAGTCCACTAATTCGCACTTGGCCAGTGCGGTAGGTTATAGCCTAAAACTCTCTCATTCTGAGAGAAGACCCGTGTCCAGCACTGGAACAATAATGGGTTGACGAGAAGATGATCAAAGTAGGCGGAACTGTGAGATTACTCTAATGAAATATAATCAGCGGCATAAATTGTGGCCCACACTGTTATAACGCAATTTTGAAAAAACTATGCTTTATTTATGTAACTATTAAACTTGTCGTAATGTATTTTATAGCTTATTTAAATTTGAGATTTGAGATAATCACGCATTGGATTTGGTAAACATTAAGCCCAGATTCTTTTACACGTTAAAAAATAGGGTAAGTATAAAGGTTTTGTTTTAGTTTGCGAGTCAAATGTTTTTTTTTCTTATTTTTAATGTTCTCTATGTTTTTTATCCCAGGAATAGTAAACAATGCTATTCACATCTAGTGAGATAGCACAGGTTGCGTTATTAATGAACCAAAGGAGAAAAAAACGTAAATCTCAAAATTCCACGTACCATCACGAGATATTGCATTCAAAAGGTACCTGTACTGTACTGGTGGATTGAACTGTGTACATGGCGACCTCGAAGTGGCAAATCAAGGTGTATCTCTATTAGATATAATTGATTTATCATCCGATTAATCAACAAAATTAACTGATGAATCGATTGGTCATCGCTGTTGAAACCCGTTGGAGTCTTTAAGTGGCTCGTCACATTATTGCTAGTCAGCAAACCATTAGAAGAAGAATGGATAACGTGCTTCTGCAAGTTATCCACTCACCTAAAGACCTCTTGGAAGACTAGAACTCAAAAGAAATCACCACATGCACGGCTTCGTTTTTCACAGGAACGCGTTAATTTGCTAACTAACAATGGAGTAAAATTATGTTTACAGGCGTGATCAGAATGGACTTACGATCACCACACGAACATTAGTAAGTTTATAGAAGACCAAAAGTAACAATTTCTGCCAATAACGATATGCTATACAGCCAGTTACTAAGTTAGTTCAGTTATGGTATGTAGAGCGTTGTGTTCGGAGGCTCTCAGGGAGTTAGTTTTTATTGATCACAATCTGACAGTAGTCAGATACATTGTAGAAATTTAAGATCATGTAATGCCTTGGTGGACTTAATTGGTCGAGTAACTTTTTTACTAACGGAAGATAATGTAAGAGATCACGCCCTTATCAGAGTTAAATTGTATTTAGTTGCTATCGGCATACGAAAACTGCGATAGTCGGTACACGTTAGAACGTTCTTAAAAAGTGTATATGTGCACTTCTCATTTTGCCAATCTCTTATTGAGCTGAAATCTGTTATTAGGGCCGCATAGGAACAAATCCTACAAATTGACATTATAAACATATCGCAAGGTATGTCTAGACACACTCGAGTTTTCATTGGGGCTGTAGAGATGGTCGTACAAGTTATTAATTAAAGTTTAATTGATGTACATAATTTGGTTTTTCATTTTGCGCAAAGAAAGAAATTTGGCTAAATGAGACTTTTTTAATAAATTCGTTTTATGTCATCAATTTTAAAATTTTCAACGTGATTTGTTTTTAAATATACGATAAAATATCATAATAATTAAAAATTAAATAGTAAGTTTCATAAAAATTACCATAAAAAAGGATTTGGGCAATTTTTGGGCAATCTTTGGGGCACATTTTCTGCCGCTGAGTATACATATATTATAATAAACTTATTTATGTGTCCGGTTTAATAAGAATGTCAACAGTTAAATATATTAATGCTAATATTGCTGTATGTTTAAAAATGTAGAGTTTCTTTTTACATCCTGAGATTCCTTTTTGGTTTAGAAAAACCAAAAAGGAAATTTAGGAAATCTTAGGATTATCTTATAAAAGGACATTTAAACCAATATTTCGTATATACCGAGATGTAGCTACAGTTATTATTATTATTATTATTATTCATCAATTAACTTACCATCAAATATATTTGTTAAGTTATATCACATGGTTAAAAAGAAGTATATTATATGAAAGAAGATTGGTAGAAAAAATGTAGAAGAATAAATTACGTAGATTGGTCTTAATTTACTTAGTCCTGACTCAATGTTTTATAGTTCATTTTCATTAAACTCCATATTTGAATAATGACTTGAGACTCAAAAAAGAAAATTTCATAACTATTGTAGACTGAATTCTAGAGGTAAGTTTAATTAAAGTGTTTAAAATTTATAACATTTATACTTTCCCTTTAAGACCAAAGCATAGTAGGAATATACTTTTAATGGAATGGTTTTAAAAATCAATTTGAATTACAAGTTCTTTTTTTATTTTTTTTAATTTCTGCGTCTCTGTCTTGATCACCTTTACTAACACAAATCACGTAAGCCCTAACTTAAGAATGATACTGAAACCTATTAGAGAATCCCACTATCCCTGTTCTGTTTTCTTAATAAGTTCTCGTTACCAAATTCAATCTATTGGGTTAATTAACACGATTCAATGAGCTCATCTCAAATCAGCCCAACGATACCAAATTACTGAATTACTGTATTGATCAGAAACAAATATATTTAACTGTAAAGTTGCGATACGTAAAATGAAAACTTTTTTTGCAATACTCTGGTATTTGAAATTAAGCATACAGTAGAATCAAATTGGGGAAAATGGGAGAAATTTCGCGAGACTTTTGCAAGTAAAGGTTGGTCGACTGTTAGATATGCTCTTATTTTTAAATACCAGGCAGGTTCACTACTTGACTATGCCTAAAAAAAATATTCCTGGAGGTTAGAAAGTCTATCGACACTGGGACACATATAGATCTTCATAGCGCATATAGATATTCAATAGAAGATATTTTTAATGAAATAGGAAAATTGAATTATCTGATCCTAGACCAAAAAAAAAATTTGTGTCAATGAAAAAAAGTAAACCGTTATCATCCCCAGGAAAATTGTTGGTTCGAGATAAATATCAAAAATCTGTAGTAAATACTGTAAATAACTCTGAGTTGGAAATTAAATTGAATGACGAAAATCCAAAAAACTGAAAATGCTATCATTAATAGAAATAAAGTTGCTGATAAATGATACATTGAACGTTTAGTGAATCTACAATCCAGGTTCAAATGTGTAATTCCTTAATGCTAAATTGTTGAAGATATAAAAAAGAGAAAATACAAGTAGGTAATATACCAATGGCCAACTTGAAAACTATTATTCGAATGGTATTATTAAGAATAAAGATTTATTACATCGAAAGAAATATAAATATCTTTGTGATAGATAGTGACAATTTTAACTACGATTTTCTAATTGGTCTAGATTGCATCCAAAAATTAAAATTAAGACAAACATGAAGATTTAAAAATCACAAAAGGTGAAATACAAAACGAAGAGTAGATCAGATAATGTCAAATAAGGATGATGTTAAGAAGAATAAATACTTAGAATGCAATACTTAAAATGTAAATATTGGAATCCCTGATGCACTAGGTAAAAAAAATAAAGAAGAAAATAAAATGGCAAACAAAAATGAAATTAACTTTAACGAAAACATAAACTCGGATAAATTTGAAGTAAAAGTAGATCATCTAAATTCATTTCAACAAGCAGAAATAAATAGATACATAGAAAAATACAAAGCAGTGTTTGCTAAGGATAAACATGACGTCGGCACTCCACATATTGATTTAATGGTAGATAAATACTGTAGTAAGCTGCCATACAGATGCATAGCGGACTATAGAAAAGAAATAAAAATCAAATATCTAAATTACTAGAAAAAATGGTTGAGGAGTTTTATAGCCCATTTGCTGCTCCGGTAACACTGGCATACAAAAAGAAAGATGTCAGAAAAACGACATTATGCATAAATTTTAGAGAATGAAACAAAATTGTAGTTCCTCAATCACAACAGTTTCCATTAATAGAAGATTTAATAATGAAAACTGTAAACTGTAAATATCTTTCTACTCTTGACATAAATTCAGCATTTTGGTCAATTCCATTAAAATTAAAGATAGATACAAAACTGTAATAAATACGCGACAAGCTTTTTTATGATAGAAAATTTTACGATGCAACACAATGATGGGTTTGACTACTACAAAACTTATTTTTTTCTTTTCAGTGCACTGAAATAAAAGCTTGTTTCAAAATATATTTTTTTAGTATTATATATTTTCTTATTTTTAGTTGTCCCAGAACCCAATGCTCTTTCATTTGATACTTATATTGGATGGGTTGGATTAAAATCTGTAATCTTCCATTTTTTTAAGGTGGCCCTTTGGATTTTATTTTTTCCTAGTGTATTGTTTTCTATAAACTAACCTCTTTCATTTGATACCCATATCGGATAGGGTGTACGAAAGTATATAATCTTGCTTTTTTAAGGCAGCCATTTTGGATATTATTCATATCCAAAATGGCTTTTCGTGGTTTATGTGTTCTAGAAATTAAGTTCTTTCATTTGATATCCATATTGAGCATCTTGTACAAATATTTGTAATCTACCATATTTTTTTATGACGGCCATCTTGAATTTGTTTTTTCATATTGTGCTGTATTGTACACATTAAACCCTTTCATTTGATACGCATATAGGGTGGGTTGTACAAAAATAAGTAGTCCGCCATTTTGTTGCGTCGGCCATTTTGGATTAATAACAATATTAATTATATATAATTGCATTGTCATCAGAACTCAAATTTCAGCTCAATCGGACATTGAAAAGTGGGTTAAATTCAGGTTGCAAGATTTGACCTAAACACACATACTTACATTCTTACATACTTACCCACAAATATTGTAAGTTAAATAAAAGCTTTAAAAAAAAACAAAAATATGGCTTGTCACATTTAGGCCCAGCAAGACGACCTTTTGAAATTGTATCAATTGATGCTATTGGAGATTTCGGAGGATCACGGTCCACAAAAAAATATCTTCATCCACTAGTCGTTTGCTAAAGAAAATATTATTAAAAATAGGAGTATACTTGCAAATATATTCATGGTTTGTAGATAAATAGTTTGATTACCCAGCAGATATAATGAGATGCCCCCCAGTGAAGCAGGACTTCACTTCATCTTCTTCTGCTATATGTGAGGTGGTGAGGCCCCACATGGACTACTTACTGCTCGCATCTCTGACCTCAGAACCAACTTAATCCACGTGACTACGTGCACGATCCGAATCGTCAATAACCAAGGATCTCCGATCGGTTAGATCTCTTAAGCCTACGGAAGGATATATGTAGGTTCCCTCTGCGTGTTCTACCGGCTTGACAACGGTGAGTGTTCCGAGGAACTCTTCGATTAATTGGACCCGTGGCGGTCCTCCACGGTCCGGATTGCGCACTCTTTACTGCCGCGAACGTGCAAGATGTGTGATGACCTTTCTCCTAAGTTGTTCCAAGAGCGCTAGGACATTGGGCTGTACAAGAAAGGTGTAAATAGAGCTCTGCTTATAGCCCGCGATGCGTTGGCGACTCCTCTGGTGTTATTGGTCTGGTGCCCATAGGCGACGGTGACCACTTCCCATCAGGTGACCTTTCTGTATTATCGTACGTATGACTATAAAAAAAAAACAACGTTCAATGTATATTGCCTCCACAAAACGTCAGTAGACGAAACTAGAAAACCAGTAAATAAATCGAAAACGAATGGATTGACTGTATGCGCCATCTACTAAACTGGTTGATCAATAAAACTATTTGTATATGTGTATATACGCTAGGCCTAATTGTGATTTGCACGGGTGTACTACAATCTGTAATTTTGATCTTATGTCCGTTGTTATTTTCTTGTTTCTGTAACCACTGTAAATAAAGAATATTTACGACAATTGAATGAACATTTTATGACTAATATTATAATAACCATGATTAGTTACGCGGCTACGAACATTAAAAGATGGACGCTATTGATAGAGGTCATTTATGTCCAGACGCATTAACTTTTATAGACGGAGAATTATATTGCAGATGTAATAAAATTAAACAATTTACTAAGTGAAAATATGACTAGGTTCATTTTCCCTGAGCTAAATTGTGTTTAGCATCATTCTCTACAGTACCAATACGTTATTTTTTTCTTTCCACTCGCTTTGGTGTCATAAAAATAATTCAGGCCGTATCAAGATTTATTTACAGTTACTATACATCACCTTTCACTGTATCGTGTGTTTTATTTTGTACCCGTTTCAAATAGATGATATATATTCATTTAGTAGATAGTAGGCGCTTTGCTTTAAAATAATCATGGAGACATCAGTGATAATTTTGCTACAAGTGTGGCGCGAAGGCTATAGAGTGCAAGCGCGTGTAAAAGTCGACCGCCAAAAATCGCTGGCAAGATTGAGCGCCGCAAGCGCATTGGTGCACATCTAGAGGGGAAAACGCCCGCGTCGATGAAACATATTCGCGAGACGCTAATATTTCAGAGGCGAACGTGTGTCCGCCCCACCACCGAATGACAGTGACCCAAATGGAGCGCCAGCGCAGTCAGTTCCGTGAGCGCACGACAGCAAAGTTGACGCGTGCGCACGCGCAACGCCGTGTCGTGCATTCGCGAAGTCCTATTCGCTATCGTTTCAGTGTGATTTACGATTGGATGTTGCCGTGTACAATGCAATGAGTGAGCACCGGCCGGAGCGCCGGTCATGTGGCACCGCTTATCGCATGTGGATGACCTTGTAAGGTAAGAGGACACGCTTGAACGTGAATGACAATTATTTGGGAAAGTGTACAAATTTTTACTTCAGTGTTCACGAACGACAGTCAAGTGAAACAGCGAAAAAAGCGGCAAACGAGGTGATGAGTCAATCTCACCTAGAATTTTCCTTTTGTGCAAATAATGGCATTGTGAGGGCCGTGTTGGCATGTCGATAGAGCGGGGTGGCGGCAGACGGCAACAGCGCTCGCCTGGCAACAAGTAGGCATATCGGCGCTTCGCCGCGACGTCGGTTGCCGCCACCGGCTCAGCCACCGTGCCCAGCTCTCTCGCAGTCGCTCCAAGCTAACGGAATCGGATTCCTCACGGCCGAAATTCCGCTGCGGACATTCACGCCGCGACCGACTGAAATAAATCGCTCGTTTAACGCAAATAGCACGGCATTGTCGCCACATTGACAGACCGACGAGCATTTCCGCTTCTCTTTTTATCTCTCTCAACCTCAGTCATTAGAAAGAAGCGTTTCCTCTGACGTAAGCGTCTTCCGTCATACACTATTGGACGATTACTGTGACGACGATTTGCCACCTAGTGTAATCATCGATGAGAAACACATGCGCGACCACGTTGTCATGACACGAAACGAAATTTGACTCAAGCATGCGGCATTCATACAAAATTACCTTAAATAAATGAGGGAATGAACAAATTACGTTAGCATGACCTTGGAAAAAAGTGGCAAGCACTAGTTACGTAGAGTTACTATGACGTTAAAGATGAGCGTATAAAAGAAAAATGTCGACGCATGATTAGGCTCATTACAGAGTATTCAGTACAGTAATTAAGGTAATATTCAAGCTAAAAGTACAAAGATCTCGGAAACAAGCGACCGTGTAATGTGAACGATAAAGCACCTATCATGCGAGTGACGTCAGAGCCGCGATTGCACCCGCACCGCCGCCCGCGATCGCTGAACTTTGCGGCTCCGACACTGATAACATTATACTGAATAATTCCGAGTAAAGTGACTTTGCCAAATAAATAAATTAGTGTCGTCTTCGCAGCTCAAAACAAAGCAAGAAAAATCTGCTTTTATACACAATTTGACTCTACCGTCTCCTATTTATTTATTATAGCTAGTGTTATATAGCTAACACGGCAAAATAGCTTCATTGTTATACTTTGTGCAGTTCATATTTCATATTCCTATAGAGCAAACATACATAAGTAAAAACTTAAGCAAAGATGTTTAACCTAAACTAATTTGAATTCTAGATGATTTGAAACTCCTGAATGTAGTGCGACAAAACTTTAATATTATATTTTTTCATCACAAAATTAAATTAATAATCAAAATAATTGATTAATACGAACAATTTTGCTAATTTGTATTATAATGCGGTTTCCTAATGTACATATTCCTGTGCGTATTCGATTTTTATAGTACTTTACTAAATACGAATGAGTGAAATCATTAAAATTATGCAGAAATGGTCTATGTACATCATCGCCCTATAATAAACTATAACTCCAGACCAGTGACTCACAAAATGTAGGAATGCGAGGATATAAAGTTGGCAACGATTGATTCAAGTTTTTAGTCCGCTCGTCGTTTTTGTAACTTGTTGTCAAGCACGATCACACTTCGTAGCATTCCTTTTATTTGGTGCTAGCAACGCGACAGCTTCAGATGGCGAAAGTTTTTTATGTGACAACTCTTCAATTTATATTTCTACGACACTTAGCGTCTGCTAAATATTATTATTATATTAATACGTGAAGCAAAAATTTGTGACGGATTTTTAAGTAATATGCCGCGGACGGATTAGTATGAAATTTTGCACGGTTATAGTGGACGTAGAGAAGGAGTGCAGAATGTTAATATTTTTTTCAAATAATGCATTTTTCATACATAAAATCAACTAAAAACACATTACACACACTGCCTTGCATTTGTCACAAACACATATGTACTTAGTAAATGAAATAGAACATTCAATGTCTTCCCTTAGAATAAGGAACTCGTAGAATAAGCATAAACAATACAAACTGAGCACTCTATAGCTTGTTCATTTATGTCAAATAGCATTTCGTAAGTGTGAGTGAAACAAAATATGTCTGTCTGTTTTTATTAAATTAGCGTGTCACAAGCGGTCCTCTTTTGAGCTCTATTATGCTAATAAATTCAAAAGTTCCATCCAAACTGCAATTTTCTTTATGACGGCTGCCATCTTTATTTTGTAGTTTTACGTTTTGATAGTGTTGATCGATAGTGTTGTCGATAGAAGGGCAATGCGCATAATTATCTAGGCGACTGTTTTGATTAATATAACATACAATCAAATCTCATATTAAATTTATATGCTTTTTTTTGTGATTGTTATGATGTTTTTTTTCTTCCATTGACCACTTAATATTAGTACCTAGTGCAGCGTTTACAGATTTTTAGTAAATATTTAAACGTATCCATTTTACATTCAGAATAGAATCGTTTGCAAATAATATAATTTTGTCATCCGTTCTACGAGTACATGGAAAGTCAATAATATTTAAGTCGGAGCATGAATGCAGAATGCCGATCAAGCTGAGTTTCTTCACCGTAAGACATTTTGTGGAGGCGAAATTGCAGGTGAAAAAAAATCTGAGAGATTTAGTATCAACTAGGTACATTTAACACTAGGCACTTAAACACAAATATACAACGTAGACAGTTGACAGACCAAAGCCTCTATCAAAGCGTCAACCTGCCCCGATAACGCTTTAATGAAATGATAATAAATGCGCTACGTAAAAACAAAAAAAAACTTTATATGAATACTACAACATATACGACTGATAAAACTAAATCATGTTTTATATCGACGCGAAAATGTCGATAATGTGGCATCACTACCTTGTGACAACCTACGAAATAATGAAACAGGACAGTATTATTTGTCTCTTTTCTACGCAATATTTACGTCATACGTAAAGAAGGATAAGTATATGCATTTCACTTTACACTTATAACGTTGTATCCATGTCTTTTTATACATCCATGTGTCTTCCTATGAAAAGACACAACGTCAAGAATGTCAGATGACATTTGATTTGAATTAGAGAAATATTCGTACTAATTTGGACAATATGAAGTTTAGTTTTTTAATTTAAATTACGGTCGAATTTCGGCCGATGCTACGGGTTACTAGTACTTATAAATATTTGAAGAGATCAAATTATGTATTTCTGACTGCTAAAGTGACTCTACGTCAAATGAAATATTGAGTAAATTAAATGGTATAAATATTTTGCATTTAGAAATTATCGTACAAATAATTTTAATTAAATGACTTAGATATGTCTTAAATAAAGAAAAAAAAGCAGAAATAAAAAAAGATTTGTATAGGTTACAAAAAACAATTTTGTAAAGTTTTAGTCTAATGTAACATTAACACTGTGAAAATTACAAAGTTTTATTTCCTATATATTGACAATAAAAGTATGAAATTTAACAGAAAAGTAAAATACTTAAAATGAATTAATGAATCAATAATTAACTTAGTTTACATTCGCTCATACACATTGTCACTATGTAGAGCCTAGGTAAAATTCTATTTCACATCAAGATAACCTCTACATAATGGCATTAGCCATTGACTCATCTATAATATACAACAGCCTTAGCTCTTAATGCTAAAATAAGTCGATGCATGGATTGGCTTATTAAAAAGTAGTAAGTTGCATAAACGAGCGGGCAGAGGTTATCGTGCGAGGTCCGGAGCTCGCGTTGCAAGTCGAAACTTGTCGCGGACATGTTGAGAACATCCGACCCGATGGGTCACTGCTTTGTGGGATACACTTTATCTGTGTGCTACACCTACATTTTTGTTTCACATTCAAGCAATTTAAACTTCGCACATAAAATATGACATAGTTTACTTACGACAATCTTCTGATTTTCTGGTTTTAAATTTTGAGATTAAATATTGCAAGTGAAAATTTTATAGATAACATTTATGTTTATATGAATCCAATTTGCGTTTGGGATAAGTGCAAACTATACGAATTAATAAACAATAATAAAGCCAACGGAACTTAAGTTTACGAAAATAAATTGTATTTTTCTTGCCTATTATTCGTACGTGCACTTATTTTGAATTTACGATCAGGTAATTAAAAAAGGTAGATAAATTTTGTGTATTTCAGCATAAAATTAAGTAATCATAGGGAAGCGGAAGCAACACGGTCAGTTATCGTCCAATTAACTACAAATTATATCGTTAAAATTATTCAAACAGCAACCGATAATTAACTGCCTCATTCCTCAAATAGTTAAAAACTTGAAGATTAGATAATCTCTTTCCTTGAAAAGTTGAAAATAAGGCGTTGCGTTTCACGATTTAAAAAAAAAACATTTTAATATTTTCCTTAAAATCATCGATTTTGCTAAGGATATACCGATGCTTAGATTGAATAATAACACCACAAAAACGCAAATTTTATAGGAGAGTGAGGTAAAATTTTAAACAATGCTTTTTATTCTTCTAATAAATGCAGTTAAATAACAAAAATATCATATATTAAAAGACCAGTTAGTGCACTGTAGTTACAGAACCAAGATTTTGTATAAAACTGTATATTTAACAAAAAAAAGATTAATTTTGAATTGTGCTGTTATTCATACAAAGCAGAGATACATGTACATGTATTTACATCTAGTATCTATGTACATTTTGCTTTAATATTTGCGTGCGAGTGGGAGGCAGTGCCGGGCTCCTTCCCCCGACAATGAATGACTCACGGAGCCGGTTCTGTGCGCTCTGCATCACTGCAGTTAACATCTGTAAAATCAATAAGCCAGGATAGGTAATGAAAATCCCTACATCTCATTTTTGTATTCAATCGTCTTTTATGCCATAACATGTTAGTTCCTTACGTAGAGATGAAAATTCTAATTTCAGATGAAGTCTAGATTTTCAAATTGTTAGACAAACAATCTTGTCTGCCCCTACTACAGGTTTTTTAAATATATATAAAAAGTATCCTATGTTTTTTCCAATATCTCTAAGAATATGTGTACAAAGTTTTATGTTAATCAGATGAGAAGTTTTCGCATGAAAGAGTACCAACCAAACTTACATTCACATTTATAATGTTAGTAGGGAAGTAGGGATATGTAGTTGGATTTATTTGTAGTCTATTTTTTTGCAGGTAAATAATAAAAAAGAACAATAAATTTTCCACAAATATCAAGATCTTATTGACCCGGCGAAGTATATTCCGCCTACAAGTCAAAAATCTAAAATTATCAGTGTCTCCACTATATTATACATGTTATACATAAAAAACTTCCTCTTAAATCACTCTATCGTATCGAAGCGTAGTTATAAAGATCTAAGCATAATAATAATAATAATAATATACTTTATTGTACCCAACAAGGAAAATAATACAATTAAATCTTAATATTAGAATACAAAAGGCGGCCTTATCGCTCAACAGCGATTTCTTCCAGGCAACCTAAGGTTATGGAGTTAAGATTAAGGTGAAAATAAAGAATAGGTAGGGTGCAAAAATCAGGTTAATGAATTTAAAGCAACGTACAGATTAATAAAAAAAGTAAAAGCGAAACTAGTTTTTTAAATAACAACAATTGTGAAAATAATACAGTTTAAGGATAGCAAAAAGCGTAAGGAGAGGATTGGAAAATTAGAGCTTAAGGTAATGGGACTTCACAAGATTTTTAAACGAGTATAGGGATTGGGCAAAACGGATTGAAACAGGAAGGGAGTTCCATAAATGTATAGCTGAAACAGTAAAGGAGTTTTTGTAAAATGAAGTTGAGTGGGAAGGAGTGTAAAGAGTAAGGTTATGAGTGGAGCGAAGGGATCTATCATGTGAGAGGTGGAGAAAGGGGAAACGTTCCTTGAGGTATGGTGGAGAGAGCATACAAAGGGTCTAAGCACTATTGTAGTGATTAACAAATAAAGAAGCTACTTTTATTTAATGGCTCTCCTTTACAGGACAAATCCGAGAAAATTCAAACGTGTGGCAAGCTCAGTGCATCACCCGTGGTTAATGCAATCCTTGCAACTAAATAGATACACTAATTATATTATTCACTCGCCTTTTCATTACTTGATGTGAGTGTGAAAGATCATTGCTAATGTATTACCTCAATTTTTGTAGCGATTGAAGCTATGGACTTTAATGAATTTGTACTTTTGAGTACTGTATGCCTTTTGTTTAATAATATTTCTTCCGAATTCTAATTCATGCATTTTTACATACTAGTCACCCGTAGCATCGGCCGAAATTCGACCGTAATTTAAATTAAAAAACTAAACTTCATATTGTCCAAATTAGTACGAATATTTCTCTAATTCAAATCAAATGTCATCTGACATTCTTGACGTTGTGTCTTTTCATAGTAAGACATTGAATGTTCTATTTCATTTACTAAGTACATATGTGTTTGTGACAATTGCAAGGCAGTGTGTGTAATGTGTTTTTAGTTGATTTTATGTATGAAAAATGCATTATTTGAAAAAAATATTAACATTCTGCACTCCTTCTCTACGTCCACTATAACCGTGCAAAATTTCATACTAATCCGTCCGCGGCATATTACTTAAAAATCCGTCACAAATTTTTGCTTCACGTATTAATATAATAATACTAAAAATTCGTGACTATTTTACATGGTAGAGAAATAAGAGAGTTCTCAATTACGTCTTATTTACATATTTTGGAAAGTTAGAATAAGATTCATAGTTCACTCGAGGCTCTTGTTCATGTGCTAAGCATTGGTAAAGTAAAGGAAAAAATTGATTTAATTATTTCAATCTGCTCCCTTTTTCATTAATTTGAGTATTGATAAAATTTGCCAAGTTTTCGCTACAATTAAGCTATAGTTATGTATTTAAATAAAATTAAAAAGTGCTACTAAATAATAATTAGACCCGATATATCCACAGAGCACAAATATGTTTTTATAGCAGTCGTTTATATTTTTACAATTATAGATAATTTTATATGTTACACGCTACATTCATATATGGAAAATAGGTAAGACCTTGTGTAGCCAATCTGATCAAATATTTAGGTAGTAAAAAAATCAAATTCAAAACTCAAATTTTTTATTTACTTGTCCATAAACATAAATTACTCTTATATATTTTATTTTTATTTTATTTATTTTATTCACCTACGATTATAACATTTAAATTGACATAGAAACGTAGAACATAGTAACTTAACAATAAATAAATAATCACTTACAGGTGAACATTACTAGACATAAAATAACTTTGTAAACAGAAAAAAAATATAGCATTAGTAAATAATAACATAAAAACAACATTTTTTTTTAAGTAACAGAAATATAAAAGAAAAACAACAATGAAAAAAAAATAACATAACAATACTATCCAATATTAGAGTCTTCCTATAGTTTTGATTAAAATTTTAAATTGAACCAAGGACATCAAATTAATATCTATGTTGAAGCCCGGGGACCCACTTAATCGGTTGTAATGCTGAACCATTCTACAAAGAGGAGAATTAGTACCCAACACGGTTCTTCGAAATCTTATATATTTTAGATAAGTGTACTTTCTTCTAAGCCTTATCAGTTCACCATCTATCAGTTGGGGCTATCACGATATGACGTAACAAGATACGTCATTGTCCTTTATATATTTAGTTTTCGGTATTTTCCAATTTTTAACAAACAGTATTTTAAGGTTATTTTATGGAAACGAATGTAACCATTATAAATTAATAATATATTTAATATAGAATACGCTATTATATATTGGTTAACTTACGACGTAAAGGAAACAGCTAAAAATTGTTTGATTTAGAAGGGTCGAACTAACGCAAGCTTGGTAAAGTCTACGTCCAACGGGACCATTAAAAGTTGTTAGACACAGAATAAAAAAGCTAAAACGATATAACATCTCTCTGCAATCATAACAAAAATATTTTTTGTGATGTAATAATTATTTTATGCAAGATAGGCACAGACTATGCCGGCAAAACTCTGACTAGAAAGGACTGAAAAAAATAATAAAGAAATTATTACACTCCAGTAAGACTAAAGTCTACAGAGGTATGTGCCAAATATATAGGCCAGAAAGGCATAAATATGTTACTTTAGCAGGCACTTTTCTTTATCTGATTTACATGTCTAGATATGATCGTAACTTCGTAACGCAAATAGGTACAAATGCACCTAGAACTTCTTTTATTGGTGGATTATGATCATTGGACTTTATTTCACCTTGTTTTATTTTTCATTTCTTATGTCAACTAAAGTTTCCTACACCACTATGTCTAATCAATTGTAATAATGACGTTGCAGATAATTCAAATTTTTATTGGACATGCGAAAAGTATATCGTATGTTATCAGCGTATTAATAACTTTCTTTTCTCGGTCGAGGAACGCGTTATCTGATAACGTCGTAAGTAGTTTGCTTTCAGATATCTTGCACTGACGGAAAACTGAATTAGCTTTACGTGTCGTAAGTTCATATTATTTTAAATTTAAATGAATTGAAATGTAAATTTATTTGTTTGCCATATCTTGGATGATGGAGATGTATGATAAATAGTGTACATTTATTTACTTAAATTCTAACTACTATTAAAAAAGAAAGAAATTTTATTTCGTAAAAAAATAGTAAATGCTGTTACCAACAATTTCATAATTCATTCGTTCATTCATTCAGCCATTTGCAAATTGTAACAAAATTAAATCTTATATTTTTAATAATATATTATTAAATATCGAGAAAAAGAAATAAAATTATATTTATTTATCAAAGCATTCTTTTGAAAAGAGTTCTTCTTAGTTAATGTATTCGTGATTTATGTTGTTAATCTTCTAAATTCACTACCCACCTTTAACCGCGAGGAAGATTATTCACAGACCTAATTTATACTTTAAGGGTAACCTCTTGAATATGTATTGAAAATAGTCCTCCGACGAAAAGTGATAGCAACAAAAATATGCACTCTTAATCCGAACAGTGCAATTAAGTCATTTGTCAGGTTGTACAAGATTCCTATTTGAGAAGGTAAAGAAAGAAAAAATAAATACAATACTCACTGTATCATTTTAAATCATATATTAGGTAAAGAAGCATTAAGTAACATAAATGATAATAAAAACAATTAATTGTAACTAAAGTCTAGAATCGGTGACATGTGCATTAATCATGATAATCGATGCACATGATTTTGTAAAACGTATATTATAGTAACATTTATTTAATTGACCTTGGCCATAATAGGTAGTTGACCAATTAGTTCAAAGGAGAAATGCACCTGAATTCTTATTACAAGCACATAGCTATTAAAAAGTGGTTTTACGTTAACGAAAATAAATATTCATGACACAGTTTCATTATTCACACTTTAAAATCATTCCATTGCTCCTTTATGGTTTACCTACTTAATATAATTGATAAAAACATTTCGTTTACAAGTCATTAAGCTGATGAATATTTCAAATCGCATTTTAGCAAATAATAATAATCATATAATAATAATATTATAAGTTACAAGTTGTTTACTCTAGCTATAACCCAATCGTAAGTGTAAAAGTGTAAAATACTTATAAGCAACTTGAAAAAATAATACATTGTAATTGAACTTACCTATACTATGGTTCGGGATGGGCGTTAACCGCTGCGACACAGTATTTTTACTATTGCAGACGTTTACGAATGTCATTACTTTGTAATTTGTTTTTAGTTCAATAAAAATCTTTAAATTATTTAAATGACTAATCTGAAAGAACAAAATTGAATTTGACGTCAGCTCGTAGGTACAGGAAAACTATCGATAGGAAAAATTCAGATTTACACGTAAAGCATAGGTTTGCAGGGCACCCTGTCGGAATACAAGTTCCTTAACCTTCAACAAACATTTGCAATGATGAGACGTCGACACCACCGTATGATCTACGCGTTAACGTCAGATCAGTATATATCACTATATAGTATAAAACAAAGTCGCTTCTCGCTGGCTGACCCTATGTATGCTTACATCTTTAAAACTACGCTACAGAATTTAATGCAGTTTCTTTAATAGATAGATTGATTCAACAGCAAGTTTTTATGTATAATAAATGCATAATATAGTGGAAGAACACCTATAATATTAGATTTTTTACTTTTAGGCGGAACAAAGTTCACCGGGTCAACTAGTTACATATATGTACAAACGCGTACGATGCTCGTCTGCGAATCTTGCTACACACACATCCACACTTACAACAGAGAGTGAGAAACCAAAGCATTTACCATTTTAACATTAACCATTTTAACTTTTCAATTCAAAACAAAAATATTTTATTTAAGTACGCCCATAAAGATCTTATATGTAAGATACACAGTATTCCACATATGATATTCCACACCATGAACGAAGCGGTAGGCTATTGACGTTAAATAAGAGTTGTGTATAGGTGTACTTAAATAAAATAAATAAGTAAGTACATATACTTATGTACTTCATTTGTTTATGGCCTGATTTCTTATATTTCAAGTAATAAAGATAAAGGAATTTTTAGTTTAATATTTTTCATACATTACTATTTTTCTTTCCATATATATTTTTCCATATATATTTTCATAATTTATAAACTTGCATATTTATTATATATACTTCGACCATAAGCCACACACTCAGAAAATTATTTCTCAAAAAATTGATAAAACATATCATAGATGAACGTAGGAGTACATTTTCCTTGAAATTGTTTTCACTAATACCACGCATATTTATTTCGGAACACGGAAGTGGTCAGTGTGAGTGACCGATATACAACAATCAACAGTATAACCATTTTGAATAAATCACTTTACAAATAAAAAAAATATATTACCAAAACAATAATATATGGGTATAAATATAATCATAAATAAGTATAATATATGGACATAAACAAAATCATACATTTAAACATTATTATCGTTATATTTATGAGATGTAAAAACTTCACATCCCTCTATGCATACTACGCTGCAGGGATGGGTGAGAGATTTGGCATAGTTAAAGTCCATAATATTAAACATTAATCAAAGAAACATATTTGTAAATAGGTTACATATTTATCTTCAGCTTGCTACCTTAACTTTTGTAGCAAATTTAATTACTATATCGTAAAATATATATATTCTTAATTCAGTCTTAGAAAAGATTTGATATTGAATTAATATTGCTTTTAAAATTAAATTTCAATGAAATACGGGGGGGGGGGGGCATGTTATTTTATTACTAGCGTATTAAGGGAATTTTAGCATAATATTATATTCTCATCATTGCGTAATTTAGATTACAAACATGTTTAAACGGATGACACAAACAATACCAATATGTACCGTATACCTAAACACAAGCTGCAACTCGCGAACATTAATATTGTAATCGGCTGTAACAATGGAATTTGATTGATAGTGTAACAGATGATTCTCATGACCAAACGAAGAGTGTAATGAGCTTTAATTCGATCAGCGCAGGCGGTGCGCGTGATTCAGTGGGTGCTGACGTGGGCGCGCGGCGTCAGCGGGTGTCAGCGAACCATGGACGTCACTAACCGCCGTCACTAGTATATTTAGAATGGAATGTGGAAAAAATACAAACAGCTTTTCCGGAAAAAATTGGCGATACTCCAGTGCCAATCGCTTGCAGCTGCGGTAGGACAGTCGACTGTCGTTGGGGAACTACGCTTGCGACAATATTACGTACAATAGTACTTTTGTTAAGCATCTATTTATCGACGCTAAATTTAGCTAAATTGATCTCCTACTAAAATAGATTATAAAATACAAAATGTGTAATAAAATATACCAAATTATAACAAACATATTATTGTATAAAAGCGCATAGTCTATAAGCAAAAAATTTGAACAGTGTTTTTTTTTTTATGTACGTGTATTTTTCTAGTAAACATTCACTAAGAACGGAGTTGATATTTAATCTCTAAGGGGTTGAATACGGTTAAAATGTATATTTCACAGCCTGCGCGAATGAAATTACAACCAGCAATTTGAAAATGTTAATTATATAGGATAAACCTTAAATACATAACTTACCAAATACTTCAAGAACACAACGTCAAATGATTTATTTGCTTCAATTTCTTCCTCTCGCTTTAAAAATCAAGAGATAAAATAAAGAAACAGAGGATCATTTTGCGACTTTTCTCAAATTTAAAACGAATTAACAAGTCTTTAAATTTTGGCAGGATGTCTGTTCCGCTTTATGGACTATCTAATCAGTTAACGAATAGTGACGGACGGACGGAAAGAATTCGTTAATGAGAACATAAAATTTTACACATTCGTTTTAGGCGACCTTGCGCTGTACACGTGTATGTATGTGTTTATTCACCTCATGAATATTTATGCTAACTTTATAATCCTTACTTCAACTTGAAAGCAAACCAAACATATACATTATTCTTGGTAAAAATATTTGCTAATAAGAGTTGATATGTTTTTTTATCCAATTTAAATAGCAAACGAAAATGTAGTTTAACTGATGGTAAATGGTCACTGGCGCCTATAGACACTAGTACCAAACTTCACAGATAACAGGAGTTCTCTAGGTCTCAGATGGTATCTTCATATTAAAGTGCGCCGAAAACCACATCCTTCCAACGAAACGCAAGAAGTGCTTCACGCTAGAAATAATTGTTCAGATGGTAGGTATCCGGTCGAACTATATTGACTTTTCCACATGGTATATTCTCATTAAAAATAAACCTTAATTGATGCAAGAGAAAGCTATCAATAGGAGACAATGTGAATATTTGTCAGTCTAGTTCACAACATTGAAGCACGAGTCGCAGAAACAAATACATTATAGCGCACTTGTTACAATAATAGCCCAATAGTAGCATTCAGTTACTACATCGGGATTGTCATGTGAGGGGCGCCAACTCGACCTGCATGCACTGTTTACCGGCCAAGCGGCATCTAATAATATATACATTGTTGTAAATAGAATGATGTACATCACAATTTGTCATATCATTACAATTTATAACAATTCTTAGTATACTGTTATTTGGTTAACTCCTTCGTATTAGATTTAACTACAACTTTAGACAAACTTAACGTCACATTCAGTTAAATTATACCAAACAAATAAAGCGATATGTGTGATGCATTTTTATAGAATATCCTATTTATATGGAAACAGTTTTCCAATTAAATTCCAATTAATCCAATAATGTTGAGCACGCCTATAGTTGGCATGCACACGTGTCTAATATCATTTAGTATAAAACTTATAAAAACAATTGTGTCTACTGCTGTTGTCGCGCAAATAAATAAATAAATTATCTCTAAGCGTCGATTCCCACATACAAGTTCCACATCATATAGACGATGGAATGAGTGCAAAATTAGGTAATATAATGTATAATTTGGACCAAAATTATGGATTATACTGATCACTTTGTAATATTGCCGGCCCTTCCGCTGCTTCTTCTCTGAATAAACTATGTGCCAAATTTTGCACTCCCCCGTATGCGATGTGTTTGTAAAAAGGAGACGAAACTTTTCGTAAATATATACACTGAATATAAGTAAATCGTGTAATAAATATGTTTGAATTATTTTATTTCAAACATAGCGTTAATTCCCGTAACCCATCATTTTCCAAGGTTGCAAATAAATAATTTAATCTTATAAAAGAATCTAAAGAACTTAGGATTGTTCAAATGTAAGCAAGAATCTCACTTTAATTAAGTTGCATATATTTCCAATTAAGAAAGTATGTGCCTATCACAGATATTTCACATAAACGAGTAATAAGATATTCCCAACAAACTTATGATTTATATAATACCTATCCATGAATTCCTTGTTACCGGCATTAAGTTGTTATTTAACCACCAGATCACCAGAATAAAAAAATCTAGAATTAATTAGAATTTAGGAAAAAATATGATGTTTGTTTTATTGTTATCTCGATTTACTATTGTAAAGAGTGGTGAGATGACAAGGCTATCTTTAGCGAATTTGAAATATCCTTTTATGAAAACATCATCATCAACCCTGCTCATTATTTTGTCGCATTGTTGATTTTTTATCAGAGGGTTAGATGGGTTAAAAAATAAGTCTACCACGTCCACAGTCACCACATTGAAGAGACTTTTATTGCATTATTGACAGATCCACATATCTTCAAGAACCTTTCAATCAGAACTATCAGGCCTAAAGATTTCTAACATTATTTTCCTTCGCCAATAAAGCAAGTGATAATTAATTTTAATACACATCTCAAGTGTGTCAATAATGAACATCTAATAATATTTCACACAATTTATTTTTACACATAGTGCTCTTAAATCCAAGTGACATTACCGACATATTTCAATGAAAGTTCACCGTTCAGAGCTAATTTTGTCAATTTATTTTGATATAGCCGTTTGTTTTTACACGAGCAATTAGTCAGGAGTATTGGCACGCGGTGTTGGCGTTCCCTCAGGAATGTTGTGTTACCAGTTCCACAGCTGTGGCCGGGTGATGTAATGAGGACCGTTGGATCACCATTTACATGTAATTCCCCAAATACTACATTGTCGCGACTTGGTTATGTCGTGTGTGGTCTTACTAAATGAGGTATAATAACTACTTAATTTGATAATAGACTTGATAACTTTTAATGAAAAGCCAAGATGAAAATACATGTATCGCCGCCAGATTAGTTACCTTTTTTAGGAGTAAGTATGTAAACATGTTACGATAATATAGAAAACATTACATATTTTAATTAAGGTAATGTAAACGTTGATTTGATAAGTGTTCACAACGATCATAGATACAAATAATCAAAGGAGAATATTTTATCGCAATCATATAACCTTTAAAATCAGACGACTAATTTTTATATTTGCTTTTAAATAAATTAATAAAATACTATTAAATATTATTAAAAATACGAGTACATCTAATATTTTGTAAGGATATGGACGAAAGTACCTACTCTTTATAAAACTAAGTTTATTTACTTTGTACAATGTCTGTTTTAATGTGTATGAAATTGTTTAAAAATCTAAACAAATATTTTCCACGTAACAAAAAAATTGTTGTATTCCTTGTACACAGTAATTTGATAGGCATCGACGTATTGTATTTCTATTTTATAATTTACAACAATAGTATTAAAAATTTAATGAACTTATCTACGTGTAGTACAGAAGTGTAAATATTCCTATGCGAAGAACTAAATTCCCATGACCTCTAAAATTTTTAACGCCACGATCCCTATTCAGATGAAAATTTGATACAATTTGTAATAAGATACAGTAATACCCCGAACTTACGCAATAGGTGGGACTAAGTGATAACATCATAAGTCGAATTCGCGTAAGTTGGGCTAAAAGAAATACGTAGCATAAAATAAATTGTAGCTGTGCCGTTCCGCCCGTCCAAACATGTGTATTACCTACTAAGCAATTGTTAGATAGTAAGTGTGTATGTAATCGATACTAAAAAGATTGTATGACGTTCAAACAAAAGACGAATCGAAGAGATTTGAAAATCTCGTAACTCCGTGTTCGCGTAAGTCAGGGTAACGTAGGTCGATGTATTACTAATATTGATACTTACATTACTGTTCATAAAAATCCCGATGCGTCCTATTTTAGACGGCATACGTGTATAATATAAATGTGGCTGATGAATGATACGCAGTCCCAGTTATCTTGATATTCGGGGTACAATTTTGTGAGCGCGCCAGCTCAGCTGACGGTGGCGTCGCGTCATCGCTCGCGATTATCGTGCGATGACACATACCCAGATAAACTAACATAGAGATAGAAAAACTGACATATATAATAGGTATGTATGTTACACTGAACGAAGACAGGTTGAGGTTACGTCAATGCTGGAGTAAAATTGTAGGATTGAAAATACAGGATATCTTTAATTTACAACTTTTTTTTTTAAATTTGTATAGGTATATATATGTACGTTTTGGTTTTTTTCATCTTCATACGTTGTCTTTTCATTTATTGTACCATAATAAGTTTTTATATAGAATTTTGTTTAATTTAGATGAAATATAGACAGCTAAAATGATTTCAAAGTATACTTTGACGTAGCCAATTTTAAATTATGTACATGTACAAAGACATATGTACATGTGTCTTTGGTATTGTAAAGTACAGTTAGAGCATACCTTGTTTAAGTTCAGAGGGGGCGTAAACCGCTGCGGCACATACTTTATCACTACTGCACTCGTTCACGAATATATAGTATACGAATTTGTAAACTTGATTATTTGACAAATAAATCCTCAAGTACTAATCGTAAAAACAGACCTGACGTGGGGAGGAAAATTGTCATACACGAAGTATTGTCAATATTGGAAATAAGTCGATTTAAACAATCCGAGATAGTGTAGTGTAGATATATTGTTGACAATGTCTTCTCTATACTCATTATTTAAACGCTTTGCCCAATTAGCATGCAATTTGAGTCACGTGGTTTTATTCCAATGGCGATAGTACCTTGATTACAGTTTGCTTGTATTTAAAAATCCTCTAGCTATTAAATCAATTAACCTTTACACGGTTATATGAGAGTATTAATAGCATTTCTTCATGTAAGTGATATGATATAACAGGTACTTAACAAGGTGTTTCATAAGTTACTGATATTACTGAAGGATAGACAATTAAACATGAGATTAGGTATGCCTGAATTGCACACGAAATACGTATCAGTTTTAATTAGATTGTTCCTGCTATTAAAATAGCTACATAAAACATTGATATTCTAGTAAGTATAGATTGAAGAGAGAGTGAGCAGTGATAGCCTAATGGTTGAAACTTGTCCTCTCAATCGGGAGGTCCGAGGTTCAAACCCAGGCACGCACCACTGATTTATGTGCGTATTATATATTAATTATCACTGCTTTTCGGTGAAGGAAAACATCGTGAGGAAACCTACATACCCGAAAGTTCTTTATAAAAAAAAAAGTTCTCGAAGGTGTGTGAAGTCCACCAATTCGCACTTGGCCAGCGCGGTAGACTATGGCCTAAACTCTCTCATACTGAGAGAAGACCCGTGCCCAGCAGTGGGACAATAATGGGTTGACGACGACGATACATTGAAAACATGAGGTAAATATTTTCTTATCGTAGTAGCAGTATAGAAGTGTAAATACAGTTCAATATCTCTACCTGTTCGCTTGAAAAATTCGTGATTGATACCTATAGTGTAGGAATGATTCAATATGATGTGAATTCGTTACTAACAGATTCCACGCAGGGGGAAAATCTTGAATCAGCGCATTATTCAGGTGACATCATGCGCTATTGAGCTACGTATGATCGAATTGACACTCGGGTGCGTGCGTACATGTTGTTTGCGCTTCAATTTCCATGAATCGGATAGTTTTTGTACGAGTATTTCTGGTTTTATGAACATAATAGGCTATAACATTACAAAGGTTTTAATGTATTTGGGAAACTGTTTCGTATTTTATCGTAACAGAGGCGTAATCGGTTATAAAATTAAAAAGGTTTTGCTATCGTTTTGGGAAACTTTTCGTATTTCGTCGCGACTGACACAGTTGCCTGTGAATATCGTAATGCATAATTGTTGTTAGCCCCTTCATGCTTGGATTTGGCTGGTCAGAATATTACTGTGAAAACAGGTGAAGAAATTCGACAGGCAAGAGATTATGAAACTACTCTCCATAAAACTTTTCATCAGAAAATTGAAATATTGTAACACTCGTGATTCGTACACCATATGTGCAATATTAAACTATATTTAACTTATGTACTCTTACTGTTACTAACGTATGTATTTTACTGATTTCATATCATATCTTAAGTACTTCATTCTAACAATGTTGCTGAAGTTATGAAACATGTTTCTTGGCTAAATGTACGCATAACATAAATCTATTGTCGGCCTGTTGACAGCACGTTTTTCTGCTAGCATTTTATGTTGCACCTGGCATGCAGCCAGCAAATAGTGAGAATGAAGCCACGACTTCGTAACGCAGGTGGAAATTCTAGAGTTAAAAAAACAATCAATCTACGGTCGTATACATGCAAAAAATATGCATACCTTATATAAAAATATCGCGTGATTTGATATTTAAAGTAAGATTTAATCGTACGCCAACTAAATTCAGACAAGACACTAATTGAAGTTTTATGTTACTACAACTTAATTTGTAAATACTCAGAGACTTCAAGCTTAATTTAGACACTTTAAAGCCTAATTTTAGTTATTTTTTATCAATTTATAAATATATTTACTTCATCTAGTTAGAGATATGGAAGAGCGGTGCCTCTTGTCTGGTGGTGTATGGAAGAGAGGCATACCTATAAATGATTGTTAGGACAGCACTAGTCATAGCTCCCGCAGCCCCTCCTATGATCCACGCGAGGAGGGGCTGCGGGAGCGGCCAGTCACCGGCGGGTTCGCGGATGACTGCGAAAGCTTACCCGTGTTCCCGCAGTACGGTGCGAGGAGAAAACACAGTGGGGGTTTAGCCGGTAAGAGTCTGGCATAACCCAGCTGCCGCCCCGGGTGGCTGGGTATCCATGAGGATTACCCACTTAAAAAAAAAAAAAAAGGACAGCACTAGTCACTGTTTAGACATAAAGAATTACATGTAGAAATGTAAAGCATTATTACTGTAATTTTGTAAAAACTAGTGATTATTTCTGAAATAAAAATATTTTGAATTTAGATTTTTTTCAAGGAATGTGCTAGTATTATTTGATAATAGTTAAAAAATATGTCAGTTATATCAACATGCTTGAGACGCTATCCTTAAATCAATTAATTAGACAAAAAACTTGTTGAGCAACTCAATTTGCGTGCTTGACATGCATATACTAATAAGCAAATTGTATACACCTATGACTTTTTATATAGCCGCATTATTTAAAATTATAGCTCCTGGTGTGTTCACGTCAAATAATGGTGTGTGTCAAGTGATGGTGATTTAATTGGTGTAATTTTATATAATTGGAGTAGCATTCAAATTTTATGTTTAATACCTGTATTATACTTTTCGCAATGTGGTCAAATGTAGATATATGGTTAGACAAGGGAAGTATTTTCGCGACACCTATTTCTAGTGTGAAACATTACTTGCGTTTCGAAAGGGTGTAATTGCCAGCTCACTTTCTTATGAGGTGACTGCCGTCCATGTACCATGGCAACATGATATGGACGCCAGTGACCACTTACCTTATCCTTATCAGGTGGAGCATACTCGTTTGCTACTACAAACATAAATAAAAATAAATAAATAAAATCATTCCAAGGCACGCATTAATGAATTTTCAAATCTAAAGAGCGTTCAAATCTATAGATCACAATATTTCATTTAAGGGTAATGTTATTGAAGTGAAACTTCTTTATCGGGGTTGGAAAAAAATTTAGTGTAACATTTTTTCGTTACGCGCCATCTTTTTCTGTTACGCGCCATCTTTTTCTTATCCCTACCACGCGTGATTAGATTATTAAAAGGCATTTATTAAAGTTATACTTTATCTAATTTAACTTTATTTAACCAATTTCTGTAAAGTTGCATATAGTAAATTATTTTTTGAAAAATAACGTCATAAAGAAGTTTCACTTCTTACTAGTGTACGCTAGTACACGCACACATTTTTATCTTGTTATAAAATTTGTTTAAAATTTGATGTAACCGAGAATACATCTGTGTTGAAATTATATTGATAGAGAGGATAGGTTATTACGAAACAAATTGTAACTATGAAAGAAAGGCATTATTATTGTTTGGTGCGATTAAAATACACAGGCGAACAAAGAGAGGGTTAATCAATTTCTCCGAGGGCATTCTATATTATTTTTAATCTGTACTAATATTTATGAAAACATTGACCATTTGAATGCAGTTCTACTACAGGTATCAAAGTTATAGTTATTTTATATACATATAACCTTACAGAGATAATCTTTAACCTAAAATGATATGGGTAGCCTTGAACGATAGCCGGGAGACTACAAAAGACACTCGCTTTGATAAATTTTACATAAAATAGCTATCACTAATGATTACGTAAACTGTGTAAAACTGTTGATCCTTGGTTTTCGTTCGGTATTTCATAAAACTCTTTTATTTTATTCAACTTGCCTTTTTAGTAATAAGGCGTATGAGACCTATAAACACTTTATAAGAATTTTCTCCTGTGTCGGAGATTTTTTTATTGTCCCCATGATATCAATAAATGATAAAGTTTTCTAAGAATAATACGAAAAATAATATTAGGTTAATCAAAGTTTTTGAAAGACTTTTTTTAACATTGTATTTAGATATTTTCATTACGTGACATGAATATTTAAAATTATGAAAAAAATCTTATGGTTTTTTACCTTTTTTACAGATATTCACGGGCTATGAAATAAGAAAAGATGAAAAATCGCAAGGTAAATATTCTGAATAACTGCAATTTTTAAATGTTCTAGGCACGTGACTCTTACAACTGGGGTAAGCCTGTAGCGTAGTCCGTCACGCTTTATTTCTGTTATTTCGTATAATCGAAATATAATTAGTAATTATCCAAAGTTTAACACTTAATATACGTTGCACTTAATCTCTCTAATTTAATTACTAACACCTTTTGAAACCGACACTTCATGTGATATTATTAAGTAGAATTAATGCAACAACGACTCAAAATACGCTAGGGATGGCAATCTGAGATCAACTCAGTTAAATCACATCAAAACTTATTACTTGTCTTATAATTGGAGTAGCTGAAAAATAAATTGAAGGATTGATGTTTAAGCTACTGTTTTTAAAATCATCGATGTTTTTGTCGATCGACACCTGTTTCTCGGCATGAGCGAGTTATAGGCCATAGACTACCGACCTGGCCAAGTGCGAGTTGGACTTCGACTTTCAATTATGAAAATCGATATTTTTCGAAAAATTGCCATAAGTCATCGATGTTCTTGTCGATAGATTTCTTAAGATGCTAAATAACGAAAAATCGATCTTTTTCAAAAAGAATCGCCATCCCTACGGTGTTCCGCTTACCGCTATGGTGAGAGCATACGAAATGATTTAACTCAATCACTGTTCATGCGGTGCATGCTAATAGGACGCTGAATAAACGGAAGGAGATAAACCATGCAGGTCAATGAGACATTTAAATTTGAGGAATACATTTCTAAGAAACGAAAATTTTATAATGAAAACTTTATTTATATGATTAAAGGCAACATAACGACATTTCACATATAATGTACTATCAAATAAACATTTTTTAGTATTATTCAGGAGTGAAGACATCACACAAAATGAAGCACAACTTTCTTATAAAGCAAACAACAGATATATGTAATTGATATAACGTAACATAACATACAAATTAGACATTTTATTCAAATGCATTATTGAGGTGAAACTTCTTTATCGGGGTTGGAAAAAAATTTAGTGTAACATTTTTTCGTTACGCGCCATCTTTTTTTATTCCGTTACGCGCCATCTTTTTCTTATCCCTACCACGCGTGATATTAGATAGATTATTATAGATTAGATTATTACATAAAGTTTAATAAAAGCCTTTTATTTTTAAACTTTATCTAATTTAACTTTATTTAACCAATTTCTGTAAAGTTGCATATAGTAAATTATTTTTTGAAAAATAACGTCATAAAGAAGTTACACTTCTTACGAGTGTACGCTACTAGCGTACACTCGTAAGAAGTGTAACTTCACGCACACATTTTTTTATTTATTCTTAATCAGTTTAACTAAGTTTAACTTCTAGTGTAAGTAGTAAACGGAAATGTCTTATTTAAAGAAAAGATATACTTTAATGAAGAGGCTATATTCTCCAACGCCTAGGGCAAATTATTTATTCATATATAATGAATACTGCATAAAGTGCGATGGCGTTGATCAGTTTAAAAATGTAATAATGGGTTATATATTTTGAACGTGCTAGGTTACATATTTCCATATAATACATAATTATTGATAATAATACGATAATTACAACATTAAGACAGGTAATAAAAATAAATGGTGAACTCGTATATCCGATTTTTTATCCCACAACTACGAAGCGCTCATAACCAAAATACAGTTACATATCGCAAATTAAGTTATAAAACATAATATGCAGCCACACTAATTGAGCACTGATAACTGTCTAATAAATAAACAAAATCGTGTGTGAAAAATTACCAATTTACAGTATGAAACTTAGAAGTTTTGTAAACATACAAATACTGATTACGTATGCCAAGAAAGACGATCTATGGAAAATCATTGTAATAGCTATTTAGAAACTAAATAAATAAGTTCCTTAGTAGCTATTACTATCAACTATTACAAATAACAAAGCTTCATACTGTAAATTGGTAATTTTTCATATACGATTTTGTTCTACGGGAACGCCGATATTCACGTTATCCTTGGAACGTATTTACCTAACTTTTAATTTTAGTTGACAGATATAGCTAATCATTTTTCGCTCATTTCAAAGGTAAAACTTTAGAAGCTAACAAAAAACTGTTCCTTTCCCGTATGTAAAACAAAACGTGATAATTATAAGTCCCAGTTGACAATTTATTATCATATCAAATGGAGCGTAATATTTCAAAAGCGACGGAACCAACGCCCTGCGGTCTCTGACTCATGTTCCTGGGTGCCTATCTAGCATTCGTAATTAACTTTTGGCCTATTTGCAATCTCTACGTGATATGAATATAAATATTTACTCTTTCAATTTTCCTGATTTTAAATGAGTAAACCTTGGTGAAGATTTTCTGAGAACACGATAACTTGTGTACCTATTATTGCAATTTACTCAATGGCTTCTATAAAATTCTTAAACTCTACATATGTAAAAAAGACTTCATAAAACTCTCCGCAATATGGTGCTCCACAATTAGTCTGACAGAACAACCATCAGCAACGTAGATGCGCAGACACACGTATACGTAGAGAAAGTGTCCGTTCAAAATGTCCAGAAGAATGTAGAGTTGGAATAAAAAGTGTCGTAAAACATAATGGCGGCTGAACTTGTGATGACGCGCAGGTTAACGACTCCTGACTCACGTCCTGCGATGAAGTTACACGCCCAGTATTTATTACCAGCAATCATTACTTTTAACATATTTCACTTTACCATCCTCATACTTAAGAATACTTCGTTATTGCTTCATACGAAACATTGTGTTAACTGTTACGATAACTCTTAGGCAAGAAGCGGTATATATATTAGGAAATACGTCGTATTAACATTGGTCAAATATTGATTTATTAATGCAAAAAAATCAAAATATAATGTTTGTCTGTATGTCTTTTATAGAATCGTAAGCTATGCATTTGAGGATCATGTGATAATGTTTAGAAAAGTTGTTGTCATGAGCCCACGAAGGTTTGTGTATTTTTTTATTTTTTTTGTGATGGCGTAGCAACGCGCGCAGGGTACAGCCAGTGCACAATATTTTATATATTGAAGTTAAAATAGATTTTTTAAAATATGTAAGTGCGTGAGTGCGCACGTAGTGTTAGTAAATTGTACAGTATTCATGAAAATTTATATGTCATACGTATATAAAATTACTAATACCTGTACACACAATATGTTAAGTCTTAATTGCCTAATGGTTCAAATTAATCGAATAATCTTAAAATCATTTAGTCCTATTTAAAAAACCTTGAAATGTACCTACCAAGTTTTGTACGTATTAGAAATTCATGTCTTTTATCGATGAATGAGGACATTAGGATAAATTTATCTGACAGATCTTGAATAAAATATAAAAGATATGTCACATATCGAAAAAAAATAAAAGTATAGAAAAAATATATAGAGTTTAGAATGTATGAAATCAAAAGCAAGTTGTATACATCATAAATATAAATATTATGTTTAACATTTCAAGAAGGTGTTTAGTACCTACACCACTTTTTGATGTGAGTCACAACACCGGTCTGCCAATTATTGTGGGATCTTCATTCGAAATACATTTTCCTTTTAAACTGTCATGCATGTTGAATGATTGTTTTTTCCTGGTGTGCTATTATTGAAGAGTCCATTAAAATTGGGGGCAGAACGAATTTGACAATTACATACTTCGTTTTTATAACATTGATTTCTAACCCATCACTAACTCTGAATCAGGTATGGCCAACCTTCTGTATCACATTTTGTTGTCCCCTAAAATGTGTATTGTGCCAACTTTTACAAAAAGGCAGACCGAATCCAGTCAACAGGCTAGCACTTGTCCAAATATGTATAAAGACTAAATGCTACAATATGCTATTTGCTTCGCGACACACTTTTATATCTTAGTCCTGGGGAGTAGCAATGCATATGTGATAGACTTCACTTGGAACTCATGTTTTATAGGAAGTTGCTTGCAGATGACCATGGGCGGAAATGACCACTTACCATCAGGTAGACTGCATGATCTTTTCTTTTCATTTGGATAAAAAAACATTTACTTGGTGTTATTTATGTACCACAAAGATAAGTTTTAATATTAGGAAAAAATGGCGATCAACCTCCACAAACTACACAAATAAAACGTTAAAAGATAATTGCATTAATTAGGATCTATAACCCTCCATTTCGCATGAATGTAAGATCAAAAAGTTTACCGCTTCGCTGTATTCGTCATTTACATCGGATGCAACTTGATTAATGCATTTTTAGACAAAAAAAAATATAATTAAGTTAGAGAAATACAATTAGTGGTTTAAAGAAACGTTATAAATACTTTTATAGTGTAATTTGAACAATTCTTTCGTAACACTGATATTAAGATCAAATTACTAAGTGATCACATTAAACATACTGTTATCTAGTGGACTCCAATAGAAATATAATTAGAAATATGCAAAAGGGGCTACAACGACAGCAGATCGCGGCATTTGAACGTGGATTTACTCATCTTTGGGCCAATTTGGGGGGATTCTCAGGAATGTTAAAGAAAATGGTAATTAAGTTTTACTGAGCACAAAGTTAATTTATCACAATTGATGGTAACTGAAGGTCGTACCTCGGAAGAAAAATTGAACTGCACTGTGTTATCAATACCGAATCTATCCTTGTAATACTTCTACGTTTTACGGCAGAAAGAGGAAAGTTACAAATCACACAATATACGAAATTAGAAATAAAGATTATATTCAAATTTCTAAGTGTCATCCATATTATAAGCAATAAATCGATAAATAATTATAACGCTTCTCTTCAAATGAATAGTCTTCATATGAACTATACGCATAAACGTATGGTGTCTACGGTGTGTTACGGTTTAACAGCCCATGCGTGCCATGCTACGCCGTAGCACTCTTAAACATGACGTAGGCTTAAAATATATTGCTAATGCTATGGAATGAATGACGATTTTGCTAAACCAGTAAATGTTTATGATTTATTACTTTGTCGAATGTGAATGTCGTGTAAAATAGCTAATCTATTGCGAACATTTTAAGGCTTTTCGTGGTATAAGTTGTTTCTGTTAGATTTTTGATTTAATGCGTCTGTAGGGAATAAGCGAGTGTTTACTTAAAGGACCTCCTGTGGACAGCAACGCGTGTTACATAGTTTAATTTGTTATAAATTAGTGCAAGTGCATTCGTAACTATAGATATTTTTATTATCGGTGATATATAAACGTTTAAATCAAACATAAGGATAGACTTGCAACATTATAACTGTTGAAGTGATAACAAATTACCCTTTTAATATAACTAGTCGCCCGTCGCATCGGCCGAAATTCGACCGTAATTTAAATTAAAAATCAAATGTCATCTGACATTCTTGACGTTGTGTCTTTTCATTTTCATTTACTAAGTACATATGTGTTTGTGACAAATGCAAGGCAGTGTGTGTAATGTGTTTTTAGTTGATTTTTTGTATGAAAAATGCATTATTTGAAAAAAATATTAACATTCTGCACTCCTTCTCTACGTCCACTATAACCGTGCAAAATTTCATACTAATCCGTCCGCGGCATATTACTTAAAAATCCGTCACAAATTTTTGCTTCACGTATTAATATAATAATAACTATCCATAATCAATAAGTATCCTAAATCGATTAAAGGCGTATTTTAAAATGGCGACCCGCACCTTACTGATGGACAGGAACATACCTCCTTGAAAACATTTATGTGAAAAATTACATTATGTGCTGTTAAAATATACAACCAAAAATATTCCAATAACGCCATAACATATATTTTTTATATGTTATTTTATAAAATATTCTTGTTTGTCCATTATAACTTTACTTACATGTTTGACTCATTACAAGATGTTTCATTGTATTGGTGAATAAAAAATTCGTCGTAGGGAAACGGAATGACTAGTAACAGTAACTGTATTCAATGGTATATGAATTCACTGCATAATTAAGCAGAACAACACTGATTAATGTAATATACAACGCAACAGCTTACCTCACCTAGCTCTATAGTGACTCACTCAATGGCCCAGTTCCTATTCACAATATTCAAAGGAATCATGCTTACCCAAATAATATAACAGAGCTGTTAAATTGCGCCCCCTTATTTAGACAAACTCCATAAAATACTACGTTTACTATACCTAATTATTTAAATTTGATTGTTGATAATATTATATTATTTCATTTTGTAACTTGCTACGAATCATTTGACATTATAAACGAAATATTCGAACGGATATAGATTATCAGTAGTAGCCGATTCCTAAATAACATAAATTACATAATACAAAGCATTTAACTACTTAGTTACATAAATCGGATTCCGATGCTAACAGATTGTATGCGGAATTTGTCTATTTGATCCTAATTCCTAAGATGTGCTGTGTTTTACTATATATTTTTACATATTTATCGCGTATTTAAAATTGAGTAAGTATTTATTATATCATAATAAAATGAAACATAACATGTACGATAATAAAATATCTATTCATCATTGAAAATTATCTACTTGTATTTAGATAAAAAAGTAATATTGCAATTCTAAAAACATTAGACATAATCAATAATAAGCAATGTAATAAAATGCCTACTTAATGCTAATGCACACAATGCAAAAATAATTTGATGTATTATTTGTTTTGCACCTAACTTTTTGGATAGATTCTTCAGATAGTCTTCTGTATTTTTGTTCTAGTTGATAAATACATCTCATTAATGTTTTTATTTCGCAAGATATAACTTTCAAATTCATTATTTTTAAATGGTTGTAAGAATACTTAAATGTATTTTGAAGAAAACAAATTAAATTGAACTAATAATTCATGTACATTATATTGAAAACAGCATGAAATAATACAATAAAAGTTCAATCGTTGCCATAGAATAATAATCATGTAACTAATATTAATTGAAAATGTGTATTTAAATGAGGATAGAGTTTGCAGTGTATCGGATTTCCACGAAGCAGCAGAGGCGGGGGCGCGCGCGCAATCGGCGCAAGCGACGCTTACGTCACATCCCAAGTTGCATCCGCCATTTTGTTAATAAAATGGATAATTACTGCTACCACCAACACACTTATTTTTGTACTCGATGATTAACGACCTTACGAATACAAAATGCCTAAAGATTCTTTGTACTTATTATATTGTATGGATATTTAACCTTTTATTCAGGAAATATTTCCATTTTATCATAATATTACTAAAATAGTTGGGAAAGTTCCAAATCACGCAGCTGAGTAAATAAACAGTTTCCGAATAAAATATACAACTCTCATTCGAATAAATAATAGTCTAAAAATCAACGTAGTATACGTGAAAACGATCTAAATTATTAAACAGTTATATATATTCCTTTACAGAGAGGCGGCTAGTTGCATATCGAAATTGGTTTCATTCAAGACATGTCTTGAAGCAACTGAAAGAGCAAGTCTTGCGTCGACGCGGCGAGAGCGCCAAGCGACACGCGCGCCGCCGCACATTGGCGGCCAACACCGAGACCGGAGACGAGTGGTTCCCGCCAAAACGAGCGCAGGCTGTGGCGCGAAGGCTCGCGATTGGCCGGCGCGCGGCGGCGGTGCTCGCAAGGCCGCCGGTTTTCCCGCGAACAATGCCAAATGGTGCATTTGTCAAGGTGAGTTCGTTCACCGCCGACGCCGGCGCCGCGCTCCTCAGACAATCGCTCACTCGCTCGCGTCGCACCGAGTGAAGGTCGACGGAAGGCGCTGTTTGGCTGTTTCACCCGCTCCGGCTCCGCGCTGAAGACACGTAAATTATTTGCAATCTGCTCTTAGTTACAGGTGAAATCGTTCTTTCTCTTTAGTTTTTATATATTTTACGGATTAGTGATTTATAATGCTTATTTAATTAATTTATTATTTCATATGCTTGTTAGAAATATGATAGGTACTTTTACACTTATCTCTTATTATCGTAGAAAGTTATAAATGGATAGCTACTTACGTGGCCTTTAAACATTTTCTTTTATTTTGTACTTCCTCAATATATTACTTTCGTTCGTAATTTTGTAAACAACATACATGTCATTCTTGAGTTTAATAGCCAAATAAGTTTTTATTTAGCCAAAGTATACATTTAAGTAACAAGTTGAAACCATTATTTTAATTATACTGAACTATTTTACAGTACATGTGTTAACTTTTAGTTGTGAAGTCAATGAAAAATAAATAAAAAGTATGATTAAGAAGAACTGAAGAAAGAAGAAAGAAGAACAGTATCAAGTGCTACGCCCGGACGAACTTCCCAGTTCGGCCGACAATCAGGGGTCGGTGGGATCTTCGTCCGTTTGTATCGCTTATACGTGTAATCGACGACTACCATGAGTGACCACATGCTAATGCCGAGACGAACTTTTAAGAAACATTTGACATAACTACAACTTCCGATTTTTACACCTTCAACACATCAACTGTTTATATTTTCTGCAGTCGAAGAATTTGGGCCGAATCTGCATTTATTTATGTGTACAATTATATTCTAACTTTCATTATTAATGTAAACAAATATTTTGTGACAATCATATAAGTTTAAACTAATGAATAATAGGATATAAAATTAAAATGCAGAAGTACGGTACAAATCTCTACCTCTCACTTCATATCTGTAATGTAACTGTAATATCTATTTACTAACGGAATCTCTCTATAAAATACATTTTTTAGTTTGCTGATTTAATTATTGTACTAAAAAATATTTATAATTATCATTTTAAATTATAGTTGCTTATTAACAAGAAAACCTCACTTTAATGAGCATCTGAGCACTAATTATTATCAATTTTATTATTAAGTTAAAAGACAAAATATGCATCATAGAATGAGCTTACATGTAAGAACGAAAGTGCACTGATTTCATTTATTAAAAAAAATGATCCACGATATGATAATATGATATGATGATTGATGTTTTCCATTAATGTGGAGAATTTAACTTCTGAAATAGTAGTTTGTTATTTCCTTAATTTCACATTATTTATTGATAAAAACGGTAAAATATATTTTTAGTCTCCTAAAGTAGAACTGGAGAAGGACAAATATTTTTTATAACTACCTAGTTTTACTTAATATGCACGAATATGATAAAATAATTATAGTTTCCTTGATTGTGCTAATGAAGGAAAAATTGTAAAAAAAAAGGAAAAATTTACTTAAATATGTTATCAAGACATTAATATTTTCAATTCTATTTAAAGTGTTACAAAAATTATGTAGATTCTAATGTTACCTTTGAATCTCCACTGTTTTTTCTGTATAATTTGAATGAAATGAAAAACACATGATTCATATACTAACAGAACCTATGCGTATGCCGTCGGCAGATTTTATGATTTGTCTACAAGCGGTTCGCACTATTAATAAACACTAGCTTGTAAAGTAAAATTGTACTAATCTTGATTTATATAACCAAAATATCAGAGACTATAATGTATGGATCTTAGTAAGTCAATGTACGTGCCTTATATTATTCCATCTAAAATTGGTTAGTTTTAGTTTCAATGTAAAGAAAAAGTAAAAAGAGTCGTAACAAAGTGCGACGGTTACATTGCACTACCGAAATTAATACTATAAGAAATACCATCAAATTGATTTATTTTCTCTATTTTACCAATCATTGAGATTTTGGTAAAACTTCTGAACTTTTACCAAAATCATTATTAATATAAATTAATCTCCCATAAATTTAAAATATTATTTATCTTTGTATAATAATAATACATAATATTATTTTGTTCTTTTTTAGTCCCCTAAGTAAATCTTTAGTTAATGAATTAAGTAGATACCTTACGAAAACATTATTAATTTAGGCCTATCTTTAACTGCCGGCGCTAAAAAATTGTTTCAATATCATCTTGAGTTACTTCATATTTACCTCTAGAGTTTATAATATATTTATTATTTCTCTTTTTTTAATTTATTTGTTGTCAAGGAGGTATTTCATGGTAATTACGTTTAGATGCATCAATATTAAGAACAAAAATAAGATTAAATAGTAGACTCTACCATTAACAACAGATAGTCGCATTGTTTGGCTTTTTACTTAATTATCCAATATGAAATGAACAGTTATTATTTTAATTAACACAATATATATATTTTTTATTACATTATTATTTTTAACATAAATTTACTTTATGTATGACGGTTTTCTATTGTAGAAAATAGTGTGGCTTAATTTTTTTGATCTGTGTTTTTGTGAACTTTTATAAAAACGTGATTTAGTTAGAGGTATAAATAATACCTTTTTTTTCCTATAAATTCTTCCGTACATACAGGGAAACCTAGTTATCACAAGGAGGTTTTGATTCATGCAGAATTTTTTCATTTGTGCAGTTCGGTTTAAAATTATAGTTGTCTTAATTAGAGAGGTATAAGCCTCTCTAATTTTTTATTGTCTAAACATGTCGAAACCTGTTTTAACCTGATAAATTATGTCACTTATGCAGGGTATAGAGCTACTAAATCCAAATTAGAGGTAAACATCGATAAAACACAAAAAATCAAATCCCATTTAATCGTTCGTCCCATTTAATGGTTCGAAGAGTCCCATTAACAGGGGATATTGGATGACAAAGTGCCGGGACCTCATCGTAATTCTGAATAATTTCTAGTGGTTTCTCACTTATCCAGGTCCCACTTAACTAAGTTTCACAGTATTAAATTATAATAGGATAATCTTACGCAATTGTGAACTGTTAGAGTTTAATTTAATTAAAAAAAAACATGTACTCTCAAACATTAGAACACAAATTGCCGACGGCCGACGTCATAATGGACTACATATCCCTAGGATTGAATCATAACACTACACAATAATGCAAATCTTACAGGAGCGTCAGATAAAATTTATCCAATGCTTTTTACTCTCTTTTATAAATTACTAGTTGACCCGGCGAACTTTATTCCGCCTAAAAAGTAAAAATCTAAAATGGTCAGTGTTGCTCTACTATATTATACGTGTATTATATATAAAAACCTTCCTCTTGAATCACTCTATCTATTAAGAAAACTGCATTAAAATCCGTAACGTAGTTTTAAAGATCTAAGCGTACATAGGGTCAGACAGCGAGAAGCGACTTTGTTTTATACTATGTACTGATTAATATACTAAAACTATTTAAATGACCATTAACCAAGGTGTAGTTAGAGCACCAATTTATAAATTCTAGGTCTCTGTTTTTAAAACTTGATTGATGAATTTTGAATTATGTGGTTATTCATGCAAAGCAGCGATATAGGTGCTTATTAGTACTACTTACTTAAGAAACTATATTTTATCAGACTGGTTTACAAGAACACTTTTGCTTTAATTTTTGTGATAATGTGATGTGTAGTGATTTTTGCTAAACACAAGAAAGACAGAACATTCCCAATTTACTTAGGTAAGTTTTACCTCTGTAAATCTGAATAATCGATCACGATATAAATGTGATTTTGTCCTACCACGAGGGTAAAGCAAGGTTCTCAAAACTGACCTTGCAGCTCCGACTTTCGTAACTTTTAGATTAGAAATTAATTATAAGTTGTTGTAATAGAAATGTATAAATCTAACTCCCGCTTTGTCAATTCTGAGTAGCATAATTAAGTAGATGTAAAATCATAGTAGCAACTATTACACTTATATAAAAAAACTAGTTGACCCGGCGAAGTGCGTTCCGCCTAAAAGTCAAAAATTTTCAGTGTTTCTCTACTATACCTACTATACATTTATTATACCTAAAAACCTTTCTCTTGAATCACTCTATCTATTAAAAATACCGCATTAAAATCCGTGGCGTAGTTTAAAAGTTCTAAGAATACATAGGGACAGACAGCGAGAAGCTACTTTAATTTAAACTGTGTAGTGTAGGTACATAAAAACCTTTCTCTTAAATCTATTAAAAATACCAAATTAAAATCCGTAGCGTAGTTTATAAGATCTAAGCGTATATACATAGGGCAGACATCAAGAAGCGACTTTGTTATAAACTATGCAATGATACAATAAGGCTAGATATAAATAAAAACTTTTTAACAAAAAATATCTACCGACTTCCATGTCACAAAAAAGTAAAAAATAATTTAAATATATTTTGGTCTAGAACATACTCAGTACTTAGTACATAGTCCTGAAGTCGGTGCTCGACATATTTCGCTGGACGACGGTAACTACGTCCTATATGAGCACCGACTTCAGAACTATGTACTAAGTACTGAGTATGTTCTAGACCAAAATATATTTAAATTATTTTTTACTTTTTTGTGACATGGAAGTCGGTAGATATTTTTTGTTAAAAAGTTTTTATTTTACACTTTTTAGTGACTATATTTTTATGTTTGTATTTAAATAAAGCCTCTAAGTTTGCTTTGTGCATCTACATATTCACAAAAATTAAACATAAAACACTTTTACAATTCATACAAACAGGGCGCCCCCTCTGGAAGTACCCCTCCATCATCAGGGTTGAGGAGTTGAAGGTCAAATTTTTCATCTTATATTGTTGCTTAGTAATCTTATAACATATACGTTAGTACCAGGTGGCTAACTTCTATGGCTCAGGCTTGCAGTACCCTGCATCATCAGGGTTTAGGAGTTGAAGGTCAAAATTTTAATTTTGTGCCTCTGTTTGGTATTATTTTTACATACCCGTAAGCACCAAATTGCCAACTCCTATGGTTTAGAATTGAAGTACCCCTTCATCATCAGGGTCGAGGAGTTGAAGGTCAAAATTTTAATTTTGTGCCTCTGCTTAGTATTATTTTTACATAACCGTAAGCACCAAATTGCCAACTCCTATGGTTTAGGATTGAAGTACCCCTTCATCATCAGGGTTGAGGAGTTGAAGGTCAAATTTTTGATTTTATATTTTTGCTTAGTATTTTCTTTACATAACCGTAAGCACCAAATTGCCAACTTCTATGGTTTAGGATTGAAGTACCCCTCCATCATCAGGGTTGAGGAGTTGAAGGTCAAATTTTTCATCTAATGTTTTTGCTCAGTAATCTTATAACATATACGTAAGCACCAAATGGCTTATTCCTATGGTTTTGGCTTTAAGTACCCCTGCATCATCAGGGTTGAGGAGTTGAAGGTCAAATTTTTGTCCCATGAATTTGCTTAACAATTTCATTATATATTCGCAAACATCAAACGACCAACTTTTATAGTTCAGGCTAGCAGTACCCCTGCATCATCAGGATTGAAGAGTTGAAGGTCAAATTTTTCATAGTAAATACCTACATAGTAATTTTATTCTATATTTTACTCAATTGGACTTCTCCAGCTAAGGTTCGGCCGACTATCACTAATTTTATTATTTTGCTCCAAAAAGTTGAAGATCCTATGATTAGAACCTTATCAAACTCTTATCAGACTACCCCTGGAGTACATCCTTTCTAATAAAAAAAGAATCATCAAAATCGGTTGGCGGGATATTGAGTTATTCATACATTTATCGCGTACATTGAAAATGCAAATTTAAGACTTATGCGTTTTTCTTATGGATGCCCTAGTCAAAAAAATACTAAAAAAAAATGGGACCCTATGACACGCACTACCTTTCAAATAAAAAAAAAATCATCTAAATCGGTTCACCCAGTCCGGAGAAATGAGGTAACAAATATAAAAAAAAAAAAAAAAAACAAAAAAAATACAGACGAATTGATAACCTCCTCCTTTTTGGAAGTCGGTTAAAAATAAAAGTTATTAGTTATTATCGAAGATTTGATAATATGAGAGTGTTTGAAAAAATGTATGTATTTCTTATCGTGTCCTTTCTCCCACTTAAAGTGTACGAATTATATGAATTAGGAGTTTTATCCATTATTATGTTTTAATTTACCTTGCTTATGTCGGATATGCGAATGACATTATTTGTATTGAATTTCATATTTTATTTTTTACAGCAGTAACACGACTTATGCCAGTTACTCATGTCTTACACACCTATGACTCAAGATCCCGATCAGGAAGGACAAATCTCTTAGCAAATAATTATAATCAGGTCCAATTGTTATTAACGGTAAATTCCAGTGCACTTAGTACCACTTTGTTACGTACTGAAAAGGTATTAAACTCGGGCCGCCGTTCGGTTTTGTCCACATCCCCACATCGTCAACCTATTATTGACCCACAGCTGGGTACGGGTCTTCTTTCAGAATAAGAGAGTTTTAGGCCATAGTCCGCTGGCCAAGTACGAATAGACTTCACTGGGGGGGGACCACCCGGGTGTACAGGTTTCCTCACGATGTTTTCATTCACCGTGAAGCAGTGATAATTAATTTTAATACGCATATAATTTTAGAAAAATTAGTGGTATGCCTGGGATGTGAACCTTAGACCTCCCGATCGAGAAGTTTCAATTATTTGGCTATCACTGCTCAATATCGTTCTTGTCCATAATTGCAAAATACGTTGTAAAGCCAAAAACAATATCATAACCGTGCTACGTATTTTCGCAAAAGTAAATAATACTTGTTTTGAAGAAAAGTTATATAGTCGTACTAAGAATGCAGAAACATGCATACTCTCTCATTCTGGGAGAAGTCCCGTGCCGAGCAGTGGGACAATAATGGGTTGACGACGACTAAGAATGCAGCTCGCAAGTTTTATTAACCATCCATTTGATTTTGACTAGAAGTCAAGAAGAAAGAAACAAGCAAGGAAAATTCGGCGAATAAGAGACATTTGCCAAAAAATTACCTATATCTTTGATAATTGCTTTTACTAAACTATTAGAGAAATTATTTGTGAACTATTTGCCGAAATACCTAGAACCCTTACCATAGGTAAATGTAGGTACGTGTAAGTGGTAGAATTAATAATAAATTAGGGAAATTGTACAAATGGTCGCTATTTAATTACAACTAGAATAAAATAGGCTCGGGCAAAATAAAGTTGGCTGCCACTTATATATTGTGTCGAATAGACTTATTCAAAACACTTCTTTATTGTAAATAAATACATAAGTATAATAAACAATACAAGGGTGACACTTTATTATAATAATATGTATGGAGATTTTATCTTTAGTGTTAAGATGTTTTATTATCTTGCAATGCGATTGTACTGGCTACGCAAAAAAATCTAATTGTTGTCATAACCAAAATGCTTTTCATTCAAATTAAATTGTAACTTTAAATGCCACTTTACACATAAAAATCAAATGGGTATTGCAATACCAAATTGATTGCTAAATTGTAGAATAATTTATGTATACATAATATTAATTGGATGAACAGTCACCTTAATTTTTTGATTCAATTTTTAATAGAGTTGAAATAATAAACAAAAACAACAAATAAACAGTAAATCGGTTGACAAACAGATTAAATTTTCGTTACTATTTTGTCTTTAATCTATTTATATAAAGAATAAGTAATGAATAATTTCATTTTATTCCATTGGTATGTCGACTCGTGACAAATACAGCTATTCCCCGAGGTAAACGACCTTTAAAAATTCCCACCTTCCGGCTTTGCATTTAGACTAATGATTTCATTTGTTGAATATGAAACAACATTATCATCGTATCACTGCTGTTAAAGTAAAATTTTACTTGATGAGCTCTTAGTACGAATTTATTACATTTCTTAAATACAAATAATGATTACGTTTTCGCCGATTATTGCATTAAAGTGCATTGCAAATTGCAATATGCGGGCAAAAATGTGAATGATCGTTTTGAGGAAAGATAATAAACTGTGAGTACCGTATACGTTCTACTATGAATGAACCCCCTGGCTACGGCCATGCAGGGCACAGATGAAATAAATATAAAAAGTCGTACCGAGCCAAAAGCCGATCGTAGGTAAATACATTAATAATAAATCAATGTCAAGAAATACCTAATTTCGTTACAGCAGTTAAGCCATAATCTTAGCATTCAAGATCAAAATTCTAATGCAAGGACCGTGCAGTAACTGCACTTCCAGCGGTTGGAATGGAAGAAGAAAGGTAAAGATAATTACAAAAGCAGTATTTATGTCCATCTATTTACAAAAATAAGCCCATTTAAACGTTTTTCACTCTACATAAACATTTCTTATTTCATTTTATTTTCTCTACAAACCATAGGTATATGGTTTGTAGAGAAAATAATATCGTTTAGATTTATTGAATAAATCTTTACCATTGTACTACTTTATTTATTATGTTACCACATAACAGTGTCCACTTTGTTGTCCTGACCTACATTGAAATAAAATTAACATTGCACATTTATTTAAGTTACGTTTATTTAATTTAAGCACGTTTTATTAAGTTATTGTGTTCGGCCGTGCACAATGATTGTTTTCAGGAAGCAGCCCTTAGCCCCCTTGGGCTAAGGGCGCTTTATTCATTCCATACTTGTAGGACGAAGAAGATGCATAGTAGGTACATTAATTTCTTCAATCAAACATCAATCAAGATCCAAGTTCATCGCAAATCCAACTTGTCTGTTCTTTATAGTCGTATAAAACATTTCTTGGCCGTACTTTAAAACCAGCACGATTCCGTTGTTTAGAGAATAAGTTAAAGGTGTAAGCCATTCTTCTAAACTCTAGGTCCAGTTTGCAGGTATATTTTAGAAATTAACAATAATCACACTTGATTTCAGCAACTTAAACTTACCCCTGGGATACGTTAGTTTAAGTTGAAATCCAACCCGACGTATGGTTGAGTAGAGAAAATTAAATGAAATAAAATATAAATGACATATGCAAGGTAAACAACGATTCGATAAACTAAGCTCATTTTTGACAAATCACGGAAATCCAATACTGCTCCGGATACACTCTTCAACGGCAGCTACTGCTGAAAACTTTTTACGTCGTAATTATGTGTAGTGATGTAGATATAAGAAAAAGAAATCGACTGATAAAAATATTTATATATCAACCTATCTGCATTTTCGTGCGGATTTTTTTTTCATCAACTTTTAAACATTTTGTTAGATCACAATTTATGGAAAAAATAGATTTCAATTTAAGACATCCTGGAGAAAAAGAACTCCGCTTCGCAGTTGGCAACTTTAAAAGAAATTAAATGCATAATTTTTAAAAGCTTATAAATTTCACTGCAAGACGTGTAGCACTCTGATTTAGATTGTAGTAAATAAGATTTTAATTAAATACACTTATTTACTAAAATTTATCATATGCCTCATCTGAATAATATTTTACAATATTGCCTACAATATCTAGATCCACGCTTTCCTGATTTTTAATTTGCAAATCCTTTTAAAATTGTGTTTTTTTTTTCTGATTGTCTTAGAAACTTCCTTTCTTCCTTTTATTTAAATCCATAATCAGCCTATCCAATGTAAAGTTTAGCGTGTCTCTTTTGTTTTCGGTACAAGCAACGTCATAAACTACGATTCGTCTATTAATTTAAATGGGGCTGGGGGCCCTTTTTATCCAAGGGGACCTAGGCTCTCGTCAACCCATTATTGTCCCACTGCTGGGCACGGGTCTTCTCTCAGAATGAGAGAGTTTAGGCCACAGTCCACCGCGCTGGCCAAGTGCGAATTGGTGGACCTAGGCTAAAGCTTAAAAACCCCCTAGGTAAATCCGCCACCGGTATTAAATACATATTTGTGGCGAATGGTGTGAACTTTTAGTGTCCATGGGACCCGTATGCTCCGCAGTTTTTTAAGGAACTGTTAACTCGTTTGGTCGTCGCTTCTGATAATCCAAGAGCGGCATGCATTTCGCCCAACGAATTGGTGTAACAATTCAAAGAGTAAATGCTCAGTATCTTATCCCAGTATCTTAAAAAAATTGTACGTGTAGTAGAAATTTATTATCATTTAAATTAAATGAGAGAACACCCAAATCCAGCGAGCAGTAAAGGGTTGAAGGTCATAGATAATGATGATGTATTTATAATATAGACAATTTTTGTTACATTATTATACTAGCAGAGTATAAAAGATGCCAATGGTTACCTAATAGGATCGATTTTAAAATTGATTTTCACCGATTTCTTTAGAATATACAAATAAATCAAAATACGTGATACGTTTAGGTACACATGCACTATTGAAGTAAGCCGTTGTGTCTGCAAAATATGCCAAAATATACCGCTTGCTATCAATTACTATTAATGAAATGAAATGAAATGAAATGAAATGAAATGAAATGTCTTTATTTTGCATAGGCCTTCGGGGGCGCTTACAAATTGTCAGTTACATTTATATATATTTTTTTACACTACCACCGGATCGGATTACTGAAGTGTTAAGGATTAAATTAAATCTAGATAAGAATTAAATCAATTCTAATTTGTAAATTTATTGTCTAGAAGTATGGAATTCAGAGTGTGTAGAAATTTTTAGTTTTTTGAAAGTGATGAAAAATATATTGACTGAATTCTTTCCTGATATACAGACGAAGCTTAAATAAATAGAGTGATGACAAATGATGAGGGTGCGTTAATTATCATCCTCTTTCCGTTCGCAGTTTTTTGGTGTTGATGCTTTATTTATTTAGTTAATTAAACTAGTTCAGTAACATTTGTCTTGAACCGCACAGAACATTGAATAATATCATATTGTGTATTGCATAGTAATTAATAATAACGATGTATTATTAATTTTTATATTTAATAGTACGTAATTTTCATGTTTCAGATTCAAAGGATGCGCGGAACAAATAGGAATTTTATATAGATATTTTAAATTAAATTTCAAATTTACTACCAATGTCGTTACCGCTGAACTAATCCTGTGAGCAAAGAACATGGTTATTTAGGTACATCCAATTTTATTGAAAACTGACATCTATAGATATAATAACTATTTTAATACTTACAATTTTACCTTATAGATAGCCTCGTAAGGTTCGAAAACTCCCGGCGGGTTCGCGGATGACTGCGAAAGCTTACCCGTGTTCCCGCCGTACGGTGCGAGCAGAAAACACAGTGGGGGTTTAGCCGGCAAGAGTCCGGCATAACCCAGCTGCCGCCCGGGGTTACTTTGTATCCATGAGGATTACCCACTTAAAAAAAAAAAGGTTCGAAAACTCAGAAAAATCCGTATCAACTAAATAAAATATCTGGAGTATCACAGTAATAGAAACTTGTTTTCCTATTTGTACTAGTTTCTGTTGTCCACAGGATTCGTTGCTCTTACATCTCAAACTGATGTTCTTATCATATGAAACTATTGTTTTTATTTACCTGTGTCCATTATTATGTATGTCTTTTGTATATTATAATAAATACATATCTAGAATTTTGGGTTTTTATTTTTGGAAGCGAGAAAGAAAAAACATATTTAAACAAATCAATATTATTTCCAATAATTATTATTTACTCCATTAAATACAACATAAAAGTCTTCGACATATGAAACTAAACGTAGAGAGTATAAGGTACATCTATTTACAATAAGGTGGTTTAAACGGAAAATAAAACATCGAAAATAACAAAACTCAGTGCAACAATAAAATAATAAATATATAGACAGTGGTTCAACGTGGTTTAGGTACATTTACTCTAAGGATATAATTAATAATTTGTTAGTTACACAATTTGTTACAAAATTATCTATTGGCCATCACATCACAGAGCAAAGCGATCTCAAGTGTCGCCAAGTGCATTCTGCAGAGACCACGCGCGATATAAACGCCCTCTACAACAAATCGCTTTTAAACGCAACTCAAAATCAAATAGGAGAGCTAAAACATAAATAACATAACATTTTACAGAAGCTAAGTGCCTACCATGTATAATAATTTCAATTATAAAATTACGTTTCTTGTTAATATATCAAAAACTATATAGGGGACCTCGGAACGCTTAATGCACACGAAGACCTCTATGACAGTATAAAAACTAGACTTTGAAACTAAATCACCGCAAGAACTCCGAATGTCCCGCAATCCAACACATCCATTTCCAAAGACTAGAAAAATGCAAACGATTCGAAAAAACTTGTCAGCTAATTTAGAAAATGGGTAAATGCCCATATTTTGTTAGTATGTACATTTGATATGTGTAACCACATTTTAATAGCCTTTTTAACAAACTTCACTCTTAAAAGCAGCATCGGTAGCACACTTCTTCGCATCTAACGTTATAACAATAGAATTGGAAGAGACTTAAATTTAGTGCAGCTATCGCAAGCGACGCGAGAACGATGGGATAGCTTTGCTGCGGTCCAGCGATCGGCGACACAATCCTATACATAATGATGAACACACTAAGAAGTATCAATATCTAAAATATTCAACAAGTGAAGTACGCAATCCGCCCGCCCGTGACACGAGACAGAATTTACATTATATCTTGTACAACAATAATTTATTACAACATAGGACAGTCGTTAGGCCTTAACAATAAAATGTACAGTTAATTATTATGGCAGATATCAACAATAATTTTATATTTTATCGACACGGTACCGACACCTTTATACAGAAACAATCTAGTATCATACACTCAATCGATAACAACGTGAATACACACCAACGTCGCCGCACTGCACTCTCTTCACGACCGTTAGCTGAACCGAGGGCAAACTATAAACCGATATCTATTTCTTTATATATTAAATTACTCTAATCCATAAACAATAAACTCTCCCCGGTTGGTGCCGATAGTATTCGCACGACGACCACGATTCCTGGGCGCCCTCGGGCTCAAAAATATTCAAAAATATTCAGAGACCGTAAGAAATTTTAATATAGTAGTAGTGAGCAAAGTTTGAACTCGAAAATCGTCCCACACCGAGAGCCGAGTCGGAACGCGGTCGCGGGCGGGCTTCGGCGTTACGCGTACCCGGGGGGGTCCCAGGTGGCCGTGAATCAGGAAACGTAGTGCTGCAGCGCGTAGTACACGCAGGCGAGGAGCACGGGGAGCGCCATGGCGAGGAAGTGGCCGATGTCCAGGCGAAGTGGCTTATGTTGCAACGCGGCCAGTTGCGCCGCTAGACGCGCGCGTTCTGCGCATCCTTCCGCCCAGCGCTCCTTCGCCCGCACCAGCTCCTCTTCCAACGCGTGAAGCGTGCCATTCTGCATCGTCACTTGCAATCGCTGTTCATCGTCGAGTCGCACGTACTCACTCACTGTGCCGACATCCGCGTCCACTTCGGTCGTTTCCACCGTCTCGCTGCACTCGTCTCTGTTTATCTCTGTCGCGGCGGAGTCCGACTCGTCGTCCTCTTCGTCGTAATCGAGCCGGAAGATTTCGTCGATGTCGGCGGATATTTTCTTTGCGTCGAGGGTCTCGTCGATTTGCGCCGATTCGTCGGAGGGCCGGAGATCCTCGAGGGAACGCGAGGTCTCGACGCACTTGTCGGAGGCGCGTCGCTCCCTGTCAATCGCGGCCCGGAGGCGTTCGATCTGTTCCTCTTTTGCAAGTAAATCGTTGCGCAGGGATCCAACAAGTGTGGTGAGGTCGTCTATGTCAGCGCGCGTGGGCCGGAACGCGAGCTCGGCCTGCATATCCGCAGCATTCGACGCCAACCGCTGGATTTCCGCGAGATTCGATTCCTCTACGACGGTTGATTGCGAAAGCAAGGCCTGGAATATAAAGCGAGCATTAGTAAACGCAAAAATATACATTTTAACATACAAAATGTCGAATATCCGAATTTAGATTATAGGTAGCGATAGATGGACGCGTGTTCGGTGCTGATCATCCTTGCCGGATGCGCCCGCGAGTATCGATTTGAACGGGCGAACAGGAATTGTATATAAAAAAAACCCAGACTGCCAAAAATGATTCACTGCCTTGAATTTCAGCTGATTACTATTAAGTATTAGCCGGTGCCGCGCACATGCGCCGCAGCGTCCAATACGTGATCGCACGCGATCAGCAGCAGCCCGTTAACAAATCCCCTCACCTCGAGGTCGGCGATCCTCGCGCGGTACGCGGCCGCGTCCTCCGGCGCGGGCGGCAGTTGCGGCGCGTCGGTCGCGTCGCGCGCGTCCGCGGCGGCGGCCAGCAGGTGGTCGCGCGCGGCGCGCAGCTGCTCGTTCTCGGCCGCGGCGCCCGCGAGCCGCTCCCGCAGCGCCTTGATCTCGTCGTTGAGGCCCGCCATCACGCGCAGGATGTTCGCGTACTCCACGCCCGCTTTGCTCTGATAACAAACAAAATGTTAATAAAATACATTTGATTGTTTTTATTATGATTTCATTGGGTTAAATTAATGATGGTATGTAAAATAATAATGATTATCTACTGTAGTAACACTGAATACGGTTAGTCTTGCCTTAGCTCACATATGATAGTGCATCCATCCGTTCATCAGCCTTTTGAGGTCCAAAGTTCGACATAGGCCTCCCCTAAATGATATCTGTCCAAGCGATCCTATGTCTGCCCGTTGTCTTATTCCTGGTGGGACCGATCTATACTGGTTAACCGCTAGTGCGTAAGAGGGCTAAGTTATTAGTATGACACGAACACGATTTGTTCAGATTTTGAACATTATAATTCAGCATTATAAATTCCAGAAATTAATACTCAACACACAGACTTTTTCTCGATTGAATTCGACAACAGATGTACACATTAAATTGTGACTCTTTTGGATATTTTGAGCTTTTCTGTAATATAATAAGCACAAAATATTATTAAATTAGTATCTGTATGTAAAAGTATATTACAAAAATCTATAAAAAAAAAAACACCACGATTTTCAACGGTGGATCGTCGCAAAAGGTGGTAGTGTAAGACAAAAATATTGACACTGACATTTCGTAAGCGCCTCCGTTGACTGATACAAAAAATAAAGACATTATTACATTTATTTTAAATAAATACTCACTGGAGATTCTTCTCTACTCTCCTGGTCGGTGTACGTGGAGTTGGCATTGTTGTCAGGACGCAGCTCGCCGTCGAGCGGACTCGATGATTCTACTTCATTACTTGGTTCTGATGAAACAACGACATACAAACAATATCAATACATGTACAATACTCGAATTATACTACGTATATAAATATATCTAAATAATGTATATTAGTTACATGGAATACCGCAATGTTACATCAATATATAAAATTCTCGTGTCACAATGTTCCTTCCCGAACTCCTCCAAAACGGCTTGACCGAATCCCATGAAATTTTGTGAACATATTGAGTAGGTCTAAGAATCAGCCAACATCTATTTTTCATACCCCTTAGTGTTAAGGGTAGTCCACCCTTAACATTTTTTTAAAATTTTCATATGGCAAAACAACATTTACCGGATCAGTATCATCTATAAATGTATAAAAATGAATGTCTTTAAGTTCTTTATAAAATCGTTTAGTATGCATTTGATCATGTGATCTTTATCAAAGTTATTGTGCATGAGCCCAAAAAGGATTGGTTTTTTTTGTGGTAGCGTGGCAACGCGTGCACCCTGCACGCGTTGCCACGCTACCACCTAATTTAAACAACACCATAACTAACAGTATAAATGCTTTTTTTTAAAACCCCAATGTTTTAGTTATTGTCATCTTTTTATAATTCCTACGTATATGAAAATAAAATTGTGCAGTATGCGTGTGTTTCTAATTCTTGACTTGATTAACAATTAGACGAATTTTGATAGTATTTTTTGTATTTAAATCTCTATAGTCCATAGCTATAGTTAGTTCCGTAAAGCGGCCTTTTTCATTTTGTTTCACACATAAAAAATATATATACAGTTCAGCCGATCAAAATGTCTCAATCTATTAATTAAATTTCCCCTTAATGAATTATTACTAATTAATTAAACGTGATGTATGTAAATACCGTGATTAAGGCGCGATTGCTTCTCGTCGTCAGTGCACAAATCCGGTTCACCAGATTTATCCTCACCGCTACCTTCGTTTCCATCGTCTTGCTCAGTTTGTTGCTTCTCTGTAATGTAACGAATACAAATTAACGTTTCAAAAGTAACAAGATCCTTTCGTAAATTCCAATTTGATCATCGGTGATCATCATCATCCATCCATCCATCCAGTCATTTGACCATCTATCACCTGAGTGAACAAAGGCGACTCAATGGTGTCCTTTGATCACCTCTTTTTCCTGTTCCACTAGCTCATGAGCGTTACTGACGTAGTCTCTAGTGGAACGATCACTTGGACCCACCTTATTAGATGGGTCGTCGTGAGCTTCACATGAGCGTAAGTCATGACGTCGTTCCACGTTTCCGCCGCGACCACGACGACCGCGGTCGTCATGTGGAACGACAAAAGGAGCGTTTTGAGCGTTGTGAGCGCCTTCTGGAACGCACTCTAGATGATATGACTTTGGTGATTAAAGTGGAAAACACCACCCCTTCTTGATTAGACTCGGAAACAATACCGCCACTCGCATAAGGCCTAAACATACCTGGAGTTCATTAAAGATGTCCATGGGCTGCAGTGACTTATCATCAAGTGGACTGCAAGTTCACTTGCTACTTTCGTATCATAAAATAACCTTACATAACATGTATGAATACTAACGAGGATATTATATTTACATAATTAGTTTGGTTGCGGAAGAAAGCTTTCAAACCTCCATTAGTCATGCCTGGGTAATTTTGGCCGAGTGAATATTAAGATATTTATGATGTTATATTTTTAACAAAAACTTGTTGTAATAATTCCGAAATAAAAGATTGACAAATCTATCTAAAGGCCAAAGCATTCCATATTTGGAAATTAATAAATTTTAATATTACTTACCTTTGTTTTCGGTATTATTGTACATATTGTTTTTCTTCAAAATTAATTCGAACTCCTTAGCCGATTTACCTTCCGCTGATATGGCTTTTATTCCAACCTGAAAATACAAAATTTAACTTATTATTACGTAGTTTCAATTTACTTTATGTGGAGTGGTTTGGTGTTCTGAAGGTGGTGTAATTGGAATCTGGCGGCACCGACGTTACAATTATATATGTCTATTAACAACATAAGCGCTGTTGTGCTAATATATAATAAGTAAGTAACGGTGGTATACTAGACTGAAGCTGCTTTATTTACAAACGAAGCAAACCCTGAAAAATATACTAGTACTCAACGTATGCATAGGCATAGAGAATAGCCTTTAAATTGAATTGACGTTCAGCTCAGCAAGCCGGCGCGCTCCGTATTCATTAGGCTGTTTCTGCTGCTAAAAACGTTTCAGGTTATAAAATAATGATTTGCAGGTAAAGGTAACTGAAAATGTCGTGGCGTTCCAAAACAGTGTATCGTATGCATTTTTATCTTAGGTTTGCATACGATACCTACCTGCCGTAATATCCATCCATCTATCAATCAGCCTTTAAAAGTCTAAACTGCGCCACTTTGACCGATCCTGAGACTCTTCTAGCCCACCCGTTATCTGTCCTTAAACAATGTGGCCTGCCCATTGTCTTCAGCTTACTAATTCTTAGAGCTAGGTTATCTTTCGTTCTCTACGGATTTTATCGTTGCAAATTCTATCGCTCAAGGAAATAACAAGTATAGCTCTCTTAATAGCTGACTTTGAGCTTCCGTATGAGGCACATAGTCAATAAGATTAGACTAATATTACATATTACGACGACCCGCTTGGTGGAGCGGTCACCATACCGGTCTGACCTGCAGTGAGTTCCGGGTTCGATTCCCGGCCAGACAGGTGTCCGATTGAATTTAAATTTCTGTCATGGGTCTGGGTGTTCGTGTATTCATCTTTGTATGTCCATGGCACCGACGACACAGGAGAAAATCCTACCATGGAGCTGTGAGTGTAAAAACTGTTTTTTCTATGAAATGAAATGAAATGCAATGTCTTTATTTTGTATAGGCCTATGGGGGCACTTACAAATTGTCTGTTACATTTTTTTCTAACACTACCACCGGATCGGAATACGACCCAACTGAGAAGATCCGGCAAGAAACTCAACGGGCTTGTCTTTTTTCTTATTTATATCCATTTTTTAAATATAATCACAATCATGTTTTTTTTACATGGTAATGAAAGCTATGTATAGGTTACCTTGTTGAGCAGATGCTGCGGCAACAACAGCTTGATGTAGTCGGGCAGCGCGCGCACCGCGTCCTCCAGCGAGCCGCCGCGCTTCGCGTCCGACAGCTTGTTGCTGTCCGAGCTCACCACCAGCATCTTCGCCTCGCCGTTCTGCACCGAGTACTGGGGAGAGATGGACGCGTTACGTTTCAATGGGGGGAATCAACCCATTATTTTCGGTGAAGGAAAACAACGTGAGGAAACCTACACACCCTAGAGTCCTTAAAAATAAAGTTCTCGGAGGTGTTTGAAGTCCACCAATCCGCACTTGGCACAGAATGAGAGAGCTTAGACCATAGGCCAGCGCGCTGGCCTATGGTCTAAGCTCTCTTATTCTAAGAGAAAATCCCTTTTGAATGGAGAAGAATATAAAGGCAAAAAAAATAGGCTAATATTCCTCTCGCCGTTCTGCACCGAGTACTAGAACGAAAGAGTTGTACACGTATTGCTTTGAATTTAGTACAATAAAAATGGCAAAAAACAAGGCATATATTATAGACTTATTTTGAGGGTTAATAATAAGACCATAACGTATCAATTTAATCCTAATAAATAGCCATGTACGAATGATGACACATTTTTAAGCTAGTGTTAGACTTCAATCGTATATTGAAGTGACAACTTCACAGGATATGTCTATTATTGCATGCGATATATTATACATATATTATGATATATTCATTACAAGCGAGTCTATTATTGACCAAACAAAGAAAGCCATTCACAGTTTGTACCTAATCTGACACTAATGGCCCCGAGGGACAGATTTTGTGTATTTACCTTGAATACTAATTGCAATAGAATACAGGACAATCGACCTTATATAAAAATAGGGACTGTAATAACATTATCAAAAGAACTTGTACATCGTTTTTTTTTTGACTGAAGTAGCAAACGAGCATGCAGTCCACCTGGTAGTAAGTGATCACTGCCGCACAAATCTGTAATCAACTTCATACAGAATATGGGTTCTATCTGAAGTCAATCACAGATTCGTTGCCACTGCCGAGGACTATGATGGTCGCCTCATATAAAGTATAAAAGCGTTACTTACTACTAAGTCACATTTTCTAGACTCAAACACTTAAAGACTTTTGGAAAAGAGAGGTCCGCCTAACACAATCATATATTATTGTTTAACAGTTGGACCTCAACACATATATAAAATGTACATTTTGCGGACAAATAAATAAAAAAAAAATTGATTTTGATTTTTGAACCACGAGAATTATTAAACAAATTTAGTATGTGTGTAAATGTGTACTGACAGCGAGCGGCAAATGCGTGCGCAGCGCCCTCTCGCGCTCCTCGGCCGCGGCGATGGCGAGCCGCGCCGCGCACATCTTGCGCTCGCACCGCGCCGCCAGCTTCTGCAATGTTCAAATATCTAATGAGCTTCGTGCAACATAATGACTGCGTGCACAAGTGCAAGAAAAAATATAAGATCTATTCGTAAATACTGAGAACTACTATCCTACTACTACTACTATCCTGTCCGCCAATTCGCACTTGGCCAGCGCGTTGGGCTATGGAATAAACTCATTATGAGAGAAGACCCGTGCCCAGCAGTGGGACAATAATGGGTTGACAAGAAGAACTACTATCCACGGGTGCTAATACCCACTATGGTGAGCACGGGTTTTACATATAGCGATTACAGATCACAGATGCATTGTCACTGCGCCGGCGACTATACCCTTTGACGCCAAATAAAAAAATCCCCCCAAGTTACACTTACACCACACTGAATCTACAATCTTAGAACACAATATTTTTTGAACACAGAATTGCGACACGGGTTTACTCGTTATCATAGAAACTCCACTCCCCTCCCCTCCACTCCCCAAGACTCCTCCAATAACAGATTCTGATTTATTAACCCATTTTTTTCCTGTGACTAACATTATCCCTCTTTTTGCGTCGGGGGTTAACAAACCAGAAATCCTGTATATTCAACAACAAAAATCTTTAACAATCCCGCGTCTTATTTTCCAAATTTACAATGTTTTATTACCAATAGAATTTAGGGTGTAACTTTTTAGAAAAAGTGATATTTATGTTAACGTTTGCAAAGTTAACGCACACAAATAGGAAACATATATTAAAGGCAAATTTTCATCAAGTTGTTAAACAAAGATAAATCGTATATAAATTTAAAATCATCTCAATTAATTTGATGTTGTACGGACATTCCAATTAAAATTTAGAAATGGAAGGACTGCACTAAAAAGATATAAAAATACCTAATTTTATAAGAAATTACATCAACAATTTATCAGATTGTCCATATTGAGTCAACTCTAAGCCGTAATCAATGTAGCACACGGAGAAAGTCGAGCGACCTTGCCAATCTTCTATACATTATTAATCATGTTGACATTGCCTCTGACTAAACAGGATCCTGTTGGCATTAACTATTGTTATGCGACATTATCTTACGACATTCAATTAGATCACTCACATTCAATGACGATCGCTCATTAGTCAAAGTGCATTGTAATATTGATGCCTAAATACCTACAAGATGTATCATTTATGTTTGAATACCTAATATTATGGCATATCTTACATGCGAATGTATATGTAAGTAAATACTAGTGATGTGCCGGATCGTCAAAATCAGAGTGTGTGTGTACTTGTGTACACGTGTTACAAGTGTAGTAAGTTTTTTGGCGTAAGAACATAAAAATCTTTTAAAAAATATATATTTAGCCTTATTTTACGTTTGTAGAAAAAACGACACTAACAACAGAAAAAATTTTAGGAACCTCTGTTGACAACTTCTGAAAAAACGAATCCCTGTTCACGACTTTGAAAAAGTGTTACGAATCCCTGACTCTGAATCGACTAAATGACCCCCCCCCCCCCTCGGCTACACGCCCCTCATGCTGGCCAGCAAGCAAGGCCCCCAGCAGTGCGCCCATCACACACTAGAAAAATGGTGTAGTGATGGTGTGAACTTCCCCGGTCGAAATACACTGGTTCTACCACCTGGTAAACCAGTGTAGTTCGACCGTTCGACGTTCGAGTTCGAGTTTTACTCTTATATAATAGGCAAGACGTGATCTATATGTAGTTGTTACATTTTGACATATTTTTCATTTGGATAATTTCGAGACGCTTAAAAAAGACAACATGATATTAATTTAGAAACAATGTGCAAATGATTTAATAAACTAAGCCAAAACGATTACTTTTTACAAGCATTATTTTTGCATGAAATATAAATTAGTTCTGGTTTAACTAAAGAAATTACGCAAAATTTTATCACAATTTTCCAATCAACGTTATTGAGCAATCTACAGCAGTTACAAAATCCATTTGACATTGAGTTATTGAGTCACAAAACATAATCATGTTATTACATGCATCATTTAATCGCCTGTGTCTAATTTAATTGAACCACTATCCTAATAGGCATTTTATGGTATTTAGGGTGCCGAAGAAGAACAGAAGGCTATTAATAAGTTTTCTAACATCTGACCTCTGAGTTTATGAAAATTTCGACTGCAGAGTCTTTTCTACATTCGTCCGTAAGACAACAGATTAGGTCTTACTTATACTCGAAAAAAATCCATCTAATAACTTATCAATTAATGATAATGTCAAGGCCAGCAGAGTACAGATACATTATCCTTTGATATACCCTAAAAATCTGACTCTGACCTGTAATATATATACACCACCCTACATATTTTTTGCATTATTAAATTATCTGTCGACTTGAATACCCCTAGTAACTTCTTTACACGCACTACGCGTATACACAAATATTCGGTAATATTGCGAGTGTCTAATTGTTAATTAAGTAATTAAAAAGTTAATAAGTTCAAATTAATCAAGTTAATTAAAAAGGATATAAAGAAATTAATATGTAATTTCTGCAGCCCTTTAAGCGCGTAATTCGCGTCGGGGAGTTATGCTCACCAACAGCCGCGCACGAAAGAGTCCATATACGTATGTATGTTAACTCCCGAATTAAAGATGAAAGAACTCTTTGTAGTTTAACTACTGTACCACCGCTACATCCATTTCTGTTTAATAACAACTACAGCTGTCTATAGTATGGCTAACGCATAATACTTTATGTTCTACTGTATTCTAGTCTGTAAGGTGTGATAAGAGAAGTACTTATTCGAGGCTTAGCTAATTAAACCTCTTTTTACCTTTAACTGGTGTGTTCTAAATAACTTGAAAATTAATATAATTTATTGAATTTGAAAAATATTCGAGCGACTTTGGATTATGTAGTTTAATTTTGAGTCAAATTCAGGAACAAGTGCACCTTAGTCAATTAAACCTCTTTTTAAAAGCTTTTTACCTTTCGGATGTATTTAAATTATGTAACATGAAAATTAATAAAATTTAAGTGGATTTGAGAAATTATCGTGCAATATTAATTTTAATTTTTAAGTTGAATAACGTTCGAATTTTGACCGATGCGACGGGTGACTAGTTGTCCATATTTATGTTAAAGGTACGTGCAGCTCAGCGAGCGCGTTGTCCGCAGTGAGCCGCAGCGCGCGGTTGTGACGCTCTCCTCACCATCCGGGGCACGTATTACTCTCCGCTACAATCATATAAGAGCAGTGATAGCCTAATGGTTGAAACTTACCCTCTCGATCGGGAGGTCCAAGGTTCAAACCCAGGCACGCACCACTGATTTATGTGCGTATTAGAAATTAATTATCACTGCTTTTCGGTGAAGGAAAACATCGTGAGGAAACCTACACATCCGAGAGTTCTTAAAAAAAAAAAGTTCTCGGAGGTGTGTGAAGTCCACCAATTCGCACTTGGCTAGCGCGGTGGACTATGGCCTATAACTCTCTTATTCTGAGAGAAGACCCGTGCCCAGCAGTGGGACTATAATGGGTTGACGACGACGACACTCATATGCTAAGACTAAATCAACATAAGGGCGGTGGGCAAGCGATTTCGGGCCTCGAGGGGTACACTCTTTACCCGGGCAATTCTCAACGAATGACGGTGTACCAGGTGTCGCTAACGAGCCGGTCGTCCACCTGATGGTCGGAGATAAAAGCGTGAAATAAAGTACGTCATTACCTGCAGCTCGGCGAGCGCGTTGTTGGCCGCGAGCCGCAGCGCGCGGTTGTGGTTGTAGAGCGCGGCCACCTCGCGGCTGCGGCGCTCCAGCTTGCCCTCCAGCAGCAGCCGCTGCTCGTGCGCGGTGCGCAGGCTCTCCTGGGCCACCTCCTGGGGGAACATGTCATGACGATGGTCAGTACTAAAATATTGACATCGTAATCCGGGGAATACATGCCGTATTCATTGTTATATAGCCTTTGTACGTTATTACACAGACGTGCTAAATGTGACTCCGTTATGACATGGGAATCTTCTAAAAAGGTGTGAAAAGAATTTTCCTTCAAAGCTGGCGATGCATTAGTTTTGTGGTGTTGTGTGTGTTCAAATGTCCATAGGCGACGGTGACTACGTTCCATCAGGTAACCCATCTGCCTTATCGTTTAGGTTGAATATATGGAAAAATGAATTCGTCGTTGTCGATCAATTATGTGAAGTGATTGTAACGACTTTTTGACACAAATTGGATGTATTAAATATTTGTCTCGAACAACCCTCAAAAGTATGTTTAGAGACATCCATTAATTACATATAACCAAGGTGGTAGAACGAGTATGAATCGACAAGGGGAGGTACCACCACCACACCTATTCCTGGGTCACTTTAATATGAAAATACTAAGTATACTGGACTATCATAAATCTCGGGAGTAGCAATGCTTCCTCCAAATTGCGTTACGTAATCCTTGAACGCTTCTCTTGCTACTTGTAAATTATTAAAAAAAAAAAGTGACATCATCTGGTAGTTGCGCTTGTCGACGAGCATCTGCGCTACGTGATTGACTTCAAATGGAATCTCTGTTATATCTGAAGTCGCTTACACATGTGGATTAGGTAAACTCGTCAAATAGACTTTACGCTCGTTTGCTTCTTCTAAAATACAAAGAAAAAAACACCGTGACGTCACCTGCGTCACGTGGTGCACAGCGTGCTGCGAGCATGCTCTCCAACGTCTGCACTCGCATCAGCAGCCGCTGCTCGATCCTTCCACAAACGCAGTCGGACAACAAACACGGTGACGTCACCTGGTAGTTGCGTTTGTCGGCCAGCAGCTGCGCCACGTGGTGCGCGGCGGGCTGCGCGCCGGCCGCCAGCACGCTCTCAAGCGTGTGCACCCCGCATCAGCAGCCGCTGCTCGATCCTTCCACAAACGCAGTCGGACAACAAACACGGTGACGTCACCTGGTAGTTGCGCTTGTCGGCCAGCAGCTGCGCCACGTGGTGCGCGGCGGGCTGCGCGCCGGCCGCCAGCACGCTCTCAAGCGTGTGCACCCCGCATCAGCAGCCGCTGCTCGATCCTTCCACAAACGCAGTCGGACAACAAACACGGTGACGTCACCTGGTAGTTGCGCTTGTCGGCCAGCAGCTGCGCCACGTGGTGCGCGGCGGGCTGCGCGCCGGCCGCCAGCACGCTCTCCAGCGTGTGCACCCGCATCAGCAGCCGCTGCTCGATCCTTCCACAAACGCAGTCGGACAACAAACACGGTGACGTCACCTGGTAGTTGCGTTTGTCGGCCAGCAGCTGCGCCACGTGGTGCGCGGCGGGCTGCGCGCCGGCCGCCAGCACGCTCTCAAGCGTGTGCACCCCGCATCAGCAGCCGCTGCTCGATCCTTCCACAAACGCAGTCGGACAACAAACACGGTGACGTCACCTGGTAGTTGCGCTTGTCGGCCAGCAGCTGCGCCACGTGGTGCGCGGCGGGCTGCGCGCCGGCCGCCAGCACGCTCTCCAGCGTGTGCACCCGCATCAGCAGCCGCTGCTCGATCCTTCCACAAACGCAGTCGGACAACAAACACGGTGACGTCACCTGGTAGTTGCGCTTGTCGGCCAGCAGCTGCGCCACGTGGTGCGCGGCGGGCTGCGCGCCGGCCGCCAGCACGCTCTCCAGCGTGTGCACCCGCATCAGCAGCCGCTGCTCGATCCTTCCACAAACGCAGTCGGACAACAAACACGGTGACGTCACCTGGTAGTTGCGCTTGTCGGCCAGCAGCTGCGCCACGTGGTGCGCGGCGGGCTGCGCGCCGGCCGCCAGCACGCTCTCCAGCGTGTGCACCCGCATCAGCAGCCGCTGCTCGCCGACGAACAGCTCCCACGCCGCCTGTGCCTCGGCGCGCGCGCGCTCCACGCTCTCGCGCAGCGTGCCCAGACGCCACTCGAGCGACGCCTCCCGCTGGATCGCCTCCTGGGATACGGAGAACAGCAAGATACGAACGGTGACATGAAAGTTGCAAACAGTTGGCACTTGGAATCATTGACACTACCAAATTCATTTGCAAGTGTCGGTAAATCCTATATCCGTGCACGCACAATTCATTAAACAACAATATATTTATTTTAGTTAGCAAATCGGCATAAGGGCGCCCCTCTGCTTATTGTTATATTTATGCTTATTCTCGTATTATCAATTACAATTAAGTACACGTTATGGATATTATAATTTCGATGTTTCATTTATCATTTTAACAGTGTAATTATAGGTTTTACAAAAATACAAGATTCTTTAATTAAATGTATATATTTCTTATAATATTGCTAATCATCCAGATCCAGACAACAGCTCTGTATAGAAACAATGTCGACGACATCATGGTGTCATTATTAAAATTATTAGTGCATATTTTTACATTATTTTTAAGTTAAATCGATCGCTACAAATATATCCATGGCGGACAGAAGATCGTTTTAACTTGTTATGTACTTCCAACGTAAAAAAGGAAATAATACTATATAAGAAATTAATAGTCGTCGCGCGGTTAAAAAGTAAAAATAACATCTAAAAAAAAAGTTGAACACTTTCATAAACGCTAATGCGCGTGCTAAGCTTATATAATGAAACATGTTTACGAAATCCGTCATAGCCGTGTGACATGTAATTATGCAAATGTAATCTGACGGACAGTGATCTAACGAGTTTTCTAATCACCTGTACATAGTTGTTGAGCTGGTACAACTCCTTCAGGTGCAGCGGGGTAGTCATAGTGGGGTTGAAACAAAGCTTCGCCTCTTTGCCATCGGGGTGAAACAGCTTGAGCAGCGCAACCACTGGTGGGAACGTATTCTGAAACGTATACATGATAAGTTAATTTAAATAAATTAAAAAAATAAATTATCAATACTTAATACACTTCCTACCCTTTCTACACTCATAGCCCCACACAAGGATTTTTTTCCTGTGTCGTGGGTACCATAGACACACAATACGAATACACAAACACCCAGAGCCAGAACATGAACCTAAACTCATCATTCAGATACCTGTCTGGCCGGGAATCGAAGCCGGGACCCATAGCGCGGCAGACCTGTATGGTAACCGCTCCGCCAAGCGGGTCTTCACTTAAATACAATTTAATGTAAATGAATTACCAAAATAATTTAAGTAAGCACAAACCGCTGGCTCTGACTATTGTGAAAGCAGCTGTGCACTTAGTACAACTTTATCATGTTTCTTAAAACAATCAATGTTTCTGTTTTGTTTACTAATCAAAGCTAAAAGAGAATTCTCGCTTAGATGGTTTTCAAACGTAAGGAAAAAGAAGAAAATGAAAATATTTATGTTCATGTCCTCAGAAACAACGATGCCACAGATGGACACACATACTTTTATATATTACACACATAAATTTATACCATTCCTCTATTTCATTTGGGGTTTATAAATAAGTAGACTGATGCTTTTTACACACATAATCTTATTCATAGTAAAAATGCAAAAGTTATGAAGATGTATGTGTGTGTCACCCTTTCACGCAAAATCTACCGCTGGGATTCTGCGAAAATTTTGCACACACGTAGACTAGCGGGCGAAGCCGCGTTAATAATCTACTTTTAAATAATAAAAACTACTTTTAAATTATAATTTCCTTCCGTGATATAGAAGAACCGTAAAACATTTGTGCAGAACCCAACATTTTAAGTCTAAATTCATCATTAGAATAATTCTTGTTTGCTCTAGTAGTTGGCGTCCGCTTCGCCACGAGTCATCTTATCTAAGAGGAAATGAAATGTTCGAAACTAAATACGTTTTTATTATTGACCATATTAAACACGCTTGTTATGTACTAATGACTATGATATGAACGAATTAAATCATGTATAATTTACATGTATCTAACACATAATGTTTACAAAGAAATTAATGAAATTAAAAATATTTTTATTCTACTTGTTACACAATAGTTCTCAATGTGTACAATTACATAGATTAAATACATTTGTAAATATTATATTACTGTGCCAGCATCTACCTTTTCTATATTTTACATATTTAAATAAAAGTGTACTTGACTTCACTTGGTGTTATCAAAATTAAAAATTAAGCTTTTTATTACAAATCTATTTTAGTATATCAATAATAGCAGACATACGTACAATATGTAAAATTCTACGTATAACTGTTATTATCATAACTGAGAAAGTTCGTGAGGATTTTTGTATGTGTTGTTACCTTTTCACGCACAAACTACCAGTTCTACAAAATTTTCGCTGAAATTTGGTACATAGTTAGTTTATGGCCTGTATTAACAAATGGGATATTCATTTAACATCACTGAAGACAAAACCGCGGGAATAGGCTAGTAATAAAACGAAACTTACCTTTTCCGAATTGCCAGCATTCTCAACTACGGGAATGCCGAACTGGACCACGTCCCCCGAGAACACCTCGTGTGGCTCCTGCTCCTTGGATATCGAGCACTGATTGTTGTTGATGAACGTACCGTTGCTGCTCTGATTGTCCTGCAAACACAAACAAACGTGTTAACATCAACAAACAATCCACCGGTGTAATGATACTCTTGTTATTTTTTGTGTTCCGTATAATACGCAAAGTAATTTCAATTTATCTATGCATTTAACGTCTATGCATTTAAAATCTATGCGATTATATCCGTATCTATTTTGATCGTATTATTTGATTTATATGTCATAGATATATCACTTGGATACACTTTACAAATTTACTTTTATACTAGACGAAATGGAACATGAAGTCCACTGGACTCTCAGCATCCTGAATTTAATTTTTGCTACAGTAATGTATTTATATTCGAGCAAAAAATATCTTGAAAACGTTTATAATTATGTTTGTCAACATATTCAACATATTTTTAAGTTACAAAATAAATTTGAAGTTTATTCCATAGTCTAATGATATGTATATTTTAATTAAGTGAACGTTTAATTAAGTGAACGAACTGATCGGATTCCTGCGTCTCATATCTAAATATAAGTATATCTTATATCAGTTAAAAGAGTATTTTGTTTATTAAAAAGCAATAAAAGTGATAATATATCTGCTTTTACAGAGCAGATAAAGACAGTCCATAAGATCAACGCTTCAGCAACATTGTTACGTTTAGCCAATCGTACGGAACCCTAATGACCACGTCGCACGAAGCCGTAACAATAACTCAATACGTTCACAGCCCGGTGGACCGACGCCTGTCGTCGTATCGTGTTACGTCACACGTTAAAGGATGTGTAAACCCGCTTTTTACCTCGCAAATTACGACGATACGCGAAACATCGAGCGACGCTCGCTTCCATCGATGCCGCTTACCCTTTAATTGATATCCCATTCGCTGTACGGCTTCGTAGACAGTAATCTACAATCGATTATTTTCATAATCCATAGGAAGAGTAAATTTTACAAACGGGAGTATATAAGACACATTGGGGCACAATGCTTTAGAGAGCTTGTGTGAAGTCGTGCGTCCAGAAATAAAACTCAAACACCTTGGAAAATCCATAAAATGCACACCTCTTGAATTTATTTCATTTAAATTAGCTGAAGACCACTTGTAATGAGTACTGGATGATGTAAACACATTTCCTTAAATATACGCTATACTAAATTGCAACTAGCTAATGTCATCCCTGTGATAAATGATACACCCCTATATTTACCGCATCCGTAACTGTATCCCTTCTTAGTCGACCATGAAATACTTAGAAGACATAGGCCTCCACTAAGGCGGGTCTGGCCATAATAAGCGCACTTTGGTTGTGGTATCGGTAACCGCACTTCACAAGACGATGTCTGTCTCCAGGATTTAATTCCTTTGTATCCTCCAACAGAAAGAAAGGGATTAGTGCGAGTCAAAACGAATGTCACACGACACAGTATTCACCATACGCAAGTGTTTAGACAACTAAATTGCAATGTTGTTTCCAACCTTTGTAGTGGACTGCTCGTACCCGAAAAATATCTTGAGAAACGTACACACAGTAAATAAATTTCAAAAGGAAGCATTGGTTTAAACTTAGAATATTCGATTTTGAATTTTAATTAAATGTGAAATAAGTATCTAATTAGAAACTTGTTTCCATCCATCAACAGAAAAATACCTAATATGCAAACTGGTTTACAAATTACCTATTTTGTGAATACAATAGGCACTTGAAGAAGCATCGTTTTGTTAAGTAGTTAAAACAGCATCCCATTAAAATATAAATACGTCATACCTACAGTTTGTATCTTAGTGCGGCCAGCGACTTAAGAATGAAAGACCCAGGTTGAAACAGATAATTAAGTCTCCGATTGCGTAGTTTATTAAAAATACAAAAAATAGTATACATCTTACAAGTCCCCAACTAACGTAGCTTCTAAGATTTACCGGTAAATCCAGAATTTATTAAATAGTGAGACGAAGTTTTAACATTTTAAGTGTGACCAATAATTTTATTTGTAAATGTTAGTATTGAAAATAAAGTAATAAGTGTTAACAACATATTTTTATTAGGTTTCTGTCATTACATTACTATCAAGAGACATTTTAACCAAACTGCTGTTCCATCCATCAATTTCTGAGGCTCTGATAGGACGCTGATTTCAGTTTTTTTCTCTGCCTATATTAATATTTTTATATTGCAAACACTTTGAAAAAGAACATACCTATATAAGGATGATATGGGATTTTACAAAAAATAAACAGTTTTTACTCCTACTGCCAACACGCAGTAGGTAATCATATACGTTTGGAACAACCTTGACTTTCCATTTCAAAACATTTTCCAGTTTCTAGTATTCTCTTTAAAAAGAAATCAATTTCATGGGTTTATGATCAAATAAATATGTCGAAATAGATTGTACAATTAGGAACCAACGACGGGGACTTATGGTCGTAGATTTCATTCGTGGGCGGCTGAGAATCGACCTGTTACTGGCACGTAACACGAATAATCGGCCCACTTTGATCTGTTACGACATTCTATCATATCTTCGACTAAGGTTTGCCGGTAACTCAATAGGACAATATACCATTTATGAACACGGATTTTCTCTAACAGGACATATTCGAGCATTTTTTTTTTTGGTTTGACTCCCATATTGTTACGATGACATATTTGTCCCTTTTCCCCCTTTTGTATCTATTAGCAAACGTTTAATTTTATACAATACAGTCTATATCATTTCCGAAATGAAGACAAATATAACGATACCTAATATATTAAAAACCGTGATATCTTTCGAAGCTGTAAAATGTGACCAAATTATGGACATACTTGCACACGCACCAATAAAACATTGCTTTCCTTTTAAGGCAGTTTGAAATAAAAAAAAAAACTTGATATATAATACTATTATTTTATTGGAGACACTGTGAACAAAGGCGAGTACCATAACAAGCTTAAGGGATTAGAATTTACACGTGATAAAAAGTGGCAAAGGTGGCGTACAGTCAATTTGACGTGAAGGGATCATTCAATTAAATAAATAATTACACTCAAAGACAAGTTGGCTGAAATCAAACCGGGAGGCAAATTCTTAATTCCGTACCCAAAAACAAATAGGACAAGGGCAATGGCCACCACGCCATATGTACTATCACTTTTACTTTAAGGACTTTTTAAAAAGAACAAGGATGGTTTAATCGTTTTACCCAGCGGCTTTGGACCTTTTTAACTAGGTTAAAATGTCACAGGGTTATTTATAGTATGAAGTAGCAAAGGAACTCGCTGTACATCTCATGATAAGTAACCACTGCCGCCCATATAAATACATCTTAAATGAATTCTTACCAATTTAGTTCGCCATTGATGTTACCCCTAAGGACTAATTCCGAATGCCTCGTATACCTAAGTATTTCTCCCTTAGCATTTTTTTTTGTTATCGAGGAGGAAACCTTCAAAAGGTACCCGCCGCCGTGGGAGCAAAGCTGGGTTATGTGGGATTTTCATCTCACTAAAACCTCGCGGTGGCCATTCTACAGCGTACTCCGGGATCTCCAACGGAACACAACAGGAGTCCTCCGAGCGCAATGCCTCTTTTTGGGCCCTTCCCCGGTGACCGATTGATGCTCACCGTGCCTCTCGATGTTTACGACGTGATGCGGCCACACATGCCATCGTCCTTCTCAGGATCACTTGGCTAGACGGTCCGAGCTCCCACTCTTACCGCCGGCAACCCCGGAAGCCCCTTTTAGTCGCCTCTTATGACAGGCAGAGGATATAGTAGCCCTATTCTGGTCCCGGAACTACAGGGGCAGCACAACTCTCGGGTGTGTAGCGTTCCTCACGATGTTTTCCTTCTCCGAAACAATTTTAGAAAAATCATTGGTGCGTGTATGGGTTTGAACCTCGGACCTCACGATCGAGAGGGCAAGTTTCAACTATTAGGCTATTACTGCTCAGTTATATACATATATTTCTCCCTTACCTAGCACCAAGTACCTGCCTATCAAGCTAACAGTCATTGTACCCGTTGTGAGTCTTGTACTAGTCATTGAACCTGCCATTAAAAATCCTAATCACCATAACAAAGGTAGTCCTAATTTGGGGCTGCGAATATGATGCAATTATTTATTACTTTGACGTCAAACATTCCGATATAGAATAATACTAGTCTTATGACATTCCATATCTATAAACAAATCATAATATACATTCCATTCCGCATTCTCAGTTGAGACAAAAAGAAATATATGAAAATTCAACTAGCATACTTAACAAGTCTACTAACTGATCTAATCTAAGCCTGTCTATTGTTCTGTATAAGGCGTACGTAGGATGAGGTGAAATTCAGCATTCTCATATAAGATATTCACGTATGTTACTTTCGTACTGTATTTGGACAACCGTTAATTGTCGAGTTTGCATACATTACACTCGAGTTAATTTACCGAAAGTCGTGAGAATACGTAACCGAATAATATCTATTTACCCGACTGCGTTTGAAATAGAGTAATGTTTTACGAGCGCATGTATGCGTTTACCTCTTATATAAGATGAAGTAGCAAACGAGCATGACGTCCTCAAGATGGTAAGTAGAAACTGCCGCCCATGGACATCTGCGAGCAACCACACCCTTCTACAGAAAAGCTAGAAATATATGTGGCGGTGGTACCATCCCGGTCGATTTACATACGTTCTACCATCTCATATCCTGTTTGTATGTAAGCATGATGTATTTGTTTATGTATGTTTTTCCATTTCTTTGATACGCGCTACAGCAAAAACGAGCTTGGCGTATTGTAGCATAATTATGACATTTGAATCGACTTAGTGGTTAAAGTTGCATACGTTATATATTTAAAAAAAAAAAGTGAAATGGGAGGGAGGTATGGGAAGTTTTTTTAATCATAACAAAATAGGTATGAAACGAAAGTAGACCATTACAAATATATTTTGGGTCAATAAAAAAAAAGCGTTATACTACATAAATTATTACGAAAACCGAAAAAGCGATTGGTTAATTTTTAAACAGTCAGATTTTTTGTTCTAATAATTTTACAATATTACTTGTTTGCTACATTATACAATATGCGCTACGTTCATACGCTGTCGCACTCCGAGTTTACTAATTAGCATCCTTAGTATACTTATACTATACATCTATAAATGGCCAATGGTCATGTCAAGTCCTTGAAAGGCGTCTATATGCCTGTAAGTACATTGAATAGGTTCGACATTAGAAGGAAATGTAAATACATCTTCAATGCGAATTGTGTTTGATCACTTAAACCTCTTAAAATATTCAACCAGAATATTATAATTAGGAACATCAGAGCAACAGATATCGGTACAAAAGTATACGTTGTAAAATTGAACCACGATTAAATCTAGCGTTTAAAAGTTCAATTCTTAAAAACAAAAAAGACTTTTGATATATTTTCTCGATGAGCATGTAGGTAACAGAATTGAGAGCGCAAAATCTAAACTTCAAGCTTGAATGCTGCTCAAAATGGCTAATGAATTAATCATTAAGGACATAAGTGTTTCTATTTCTTTAAACGTAAGGCGAAGTGAGCAGTGGTGTTCCGTGTGCCTATTTCCGCCTTGATTCTCAAATCTGGTTTTCCGCGAGGCGATTATAATCTGACCTATACGACTGCAACATATGAAGTAAGGATGTTATACAGTTCCGTTACCGAAACTATAAGATATACGAAATAAAAATCTATCCGAAACGGAAACTGTTATAAAAGTTTCGGTTAACTTCGGTTAGGGGCAGAACCTAAATGAGACATGTCTTTAGTAAATAACACTTAAATTGGATTAGCTGTAATAATAATCAATGTGACTGTTTGTAGCAGAATAACACAAAGTTATAACCAAATTTTAAAATTAATGTATGTAAACGTCATATCCGTAACCGAAACTAACGGATAATCCAAATTAATGACTTTAAAATCGGTGTAACAGTTTTCCTATATCCGTATCCAGATGAGAATTTTATATCCGTGACATCCCTGATGCGAAGATCCGGAGGCGTTATCTTCATTGGTACTAATAGATTTAACTGCAATAATTTAGAGGGGTACTCGTTTCTCGGAATGAGTTCAAGGGATTGCAGTTCTATATGGCTTTGATATGGGTGTTTGCAAAATTTAAGTTTAAGAGAATATAATAATTATATTTGTTTCTTCTTTAAGTTAAAGATATGTGCCAAATGCACTAATAGGTTTGATTAATTTTAATCACAATCAAGCAATACTATATACTCACATCTCCCTGTAGCTTATAAGCTAGCTTGCACAATGGCTTTCCAGCCTAGAAGATGTTTAATATTATGTCTCATTCTAAGTTTTGATATATGTTTTTTTGATTACACAAGTAATATACTACAATTCACGTAACCTAACTCCGAATATTATGCTAATCGAATCCCACTCACTCAATATTTATAATATATTAACAATACGGATAAAAGTATCAGATTTCAACAATAAAACGGATGCTACATTTTGTCAAATAAACTCCGCGAGCAGACCTGTGTCCATTATCTCAGTGTTACAATTATGGTCATTTAACATTATGAGTCAGAGATAGACCTAAAATTGATTTCAATTATAATTCAAATGGACACATCACGGGTCATACTTGTGTCATGAGATGGTGAGATTAATGGCTGAGTATTCTCTAAGAAATCAGCTGTTAGTATCAGATTTCAACAATAAAACGGATGCTACATTATGTCAAATAAACTCCGCGAGCAGACCTGGGTCCATTATCTCAGTGTTACAATTATGGTCATTGAACATTATGAGTTAGAGATAGACCTAAAATTGATTTCAATTATAATTCAAATGGAAACATCACGGTTCATACTTGTGTCATGAGATGGTAAGATTAATGGTTGAGAATTGTCTAAGAAATCAGCTGTTACATTTACAAATGTACTAAAATACTTTGCTTTTAAAATATGTAAGAAATTAACGAGAATGCAAATGCAGTCCACCTGATGATGGGGCCAAAGGACGTGCATAATCCAGTTAGGATTGGATCCTATTGATCACAGTACTCCCCTTGAAGTGAAGTTGATCTGCGAATTCTACCGCTACCCCTAAATTATCGTCTGACATCGCCCTTGAAAGTATATCTTCCTTATCACAACCTTAAAACAGAGAACCCAGCTGCGCTTAAAACTGCTGATATACGGCAGAAATAGATAAACGCGTAAAACTGATGTTTTAAGGCAGAAATAGATAATAGAGCACCGCATTTATTAACAACATAATTAGAACGATAGCCACGAGCGAGATGTTCAAATGCAATCAAATGCATTCAAGTGTGTTCATAAATACACTGATTTATTTCTTTTCAATCTTAATCCGACGAGTCTTAACACCAACGCTGTTACTGAACTAAAAAATAGTATCATGTACGAGTAAGTTCAATACTCTCGGCATGTCGCCAATCAACGAAATAACAATTTGAATTACCAGTTCCTATTCAAATGGAATACACGATAGACGAATTTTGATAGCGATCGCAAGACATATTTCTTAGAAGCATTTTACTAAAACTATAATGTCACTTACTAATTGTACGGTGATAAACAAAATGACTTACCACGAGGTAAAAGTGTCCTTTCTCGTAATATAATGTCGCGTGATGTCGTGATAGCACCCTGCATTCGAAAATTGTGTTCGTTGGACTAGGAGTCGCGCGGTACACATTTCTTCCAATCTGAAACATCACAATAACTATGTTTATGGCGAAAGAGAATATAATTACATAGTACCGAGATAGAGGAACATTAATACGACAGCTAACCGTTAAAACGCATCTCACTCGGACTTAACTCAATAACATAACAGGAAGACTAATCAGGTTTACGCCTTTCTTATTTAATGTGCAGCCATTACGGTTTATAGTGAGAACTATACTGTATAAAACATTGCAGTGTCATGAACATTGCTAATTTAATAGAGTGTAGTAACAGGGTTTCAATCTATTCGCCTGCGCAAAGGCTGTTACAACCCTGCAGTATTCACAGAGGCAAATATTCAACGCCATTCAGCGGATGTATGCATTCAGTTATATTGTACCGGACCGAGGATATTTTTTATACACGGCTTCTGCTTAGCAGTAAGGACGTATATTAAACAGGACGCGCCAGTGTAATGAGTGATTGTTGAATTTACGTTGTTGAAGGTGGCTGTTGCAATTTTAATTGGATCTAATTAACGTACAGAACAAACGTACAGACGCTAATTGTAAGTAAGGAGCACTATCCACGTGCCATATTCGACGTAACATCAGAATTTGATCCACTTTAGCATCAAGAACGTAACTGTTTTAAAAATGTTTGATTGCACGTAAACAGTTTGTAAACAACGGAGAATAAACAATGTAGTAGATAGTATGTTTGGCCTTTCGACTCAACGAATTCTTTTCAGCGTTAGCATCATGCAATGTTATGTTATATTTTGAATATCACTTCCCTAACTACATAGGTGACATCCAATAATTACGTAAGACAGGAGTAGAAGGGGTCTCGCCTAAATATCACGTAATTATTTCTTTTACATGAAACCGTGTTATATTGCGAGTAAAAATATGTTTTTCTGCTTTTTAACTATTTCACGTGCGATTAGCAGTTGTGAGAGACGAGACAAATCTCACTACATCTAAGACCTAGAGTCGAGTCAAAATATCGCCAAAATCACCTGATGTAATTAATGGACGCCCTCACACTACTGCGAGGAACCCAACGTTTCAACATAAAATAGCTTCCTGCATCCAAATAACCGATAAGAATCAACTTCCGCTCAGCGTAGCAGATGGGTGGCTAGGAATAGCACAATTTAATCTCATTACATTTAATTGCCAATGCACAATTGTAGCAGTCGAGCACCTCGGGCCACGCTGACTCAGCCAGCGATGCACACAACCACAGACGGACGAGCCTGACGTACATACTAATTGACTTACACATAAACGCATAACAAGACGCGATTGGAAAAGTTAAACAAGGACTCGGATTCTTTAAGCGGTCAGAATCTAGTTTGAGATGGTTGTTTATGTATTTATATGGATGACCACATAGCTATATGTAACAACGACCGTATACTAATGAGAGTATCCTACGTGAAATAATGCGGAGGAGATTATGCACGTATAAAACTTAGGACTTCACTCTCGTCGTCGGAAAAGGAGACCGGTGCAATGTTACAGTTCGAAAGTTGTTATAGAAACTTATACAACACTATCTGACCTAGTCCTCAGGGATAGTAAGGCAAATATCGGCTCAGATGGGACTTGAATCCTATTTGAATTTGATTATTTTATGTCTACTAATGTCTTCCATGGTCGCATTGTCGACGAATCATCTGGTGGATTGCAAGTGTTTGTTTTTTTTCAATAATAAAAAAATAGCAATCGAACTTGTGGTCCATCTGATAATAAGTGGTTACTGCCGCCAACATGCATCAGTAATCACCCCCAACTAAGATCCGAATCTTAAATTTGGTTGGCTACAAATGCGATGCTGCCCCTGAGGATATCTGTCTCCCTTACCCTCCAAACCAGAATACACCAACACTTGTCACTGCTATTTTAAAGCAGAAAAGGTGTGGCTGTGGTGACTCCAGAAAAAAACCACAAGACTGTACAACAAGACACATAAACAGAATTTTGACCAGTAAATGTCAAAGTAATCATTTGCAATTGATTGCAATCAATTTATAAATGAAATTTATATCATTTTTGTTAGCAGGCAATTGGACTAATGTGACTGGACTATTCACTTAAGAATTCAACCACCAAGTACCTAGTAGAGATAAAAAACAAAGAAAAATAAGAATAAGCAAAGCATACTATATTGTAAGCAAATCACGATTTTAGTGAGTAGCTTTGCATCATACGGATCTTATTACACACATACACAGACTGTCAATTGCCTAGTTTACTTGAAGCATATGAAGAAAAATAAATGTATAGATAAAAGAGATTTATAGGAATATTACTCTGTAATTATTATGACTTATTGCTTATTGCATTTATCAAAAAGAACATTTTGTAGGCAAACACATTAGTCATATTATGCATACAAGGACCTGTTTTCCAACAAAATCTTTGTTGTTATTTATGTTGAGGTATATAAAAAATATATTAGATATCTAAAATGTATATAAGCATTCTAATACAGTTCTCAGAGGTAGCATAACATCTGTTGTCCAACACATATAGAACTAATCCTGTCTAAAGTTACTTAAAGCTGTCCAAGGCAACAATAATCACTCACTTTAAGGTGAACTGTATGTCCATGGGCAATTTTATTAAATTATAATGTTATAAAAATATAAATGTTCGGCAGTTGATCTGCAAATGCTTATATACTAAATCTCCCTTTATAATTCTATTACTGTTTATAATTCTTTTTATCCACAAGTAATTTATAGTGACATACACAGTTGAATCAATGTAGGTAATTTGTAGAAACAAAGAATTGAAATTGAGACGTATAATGAATAAGCACAATATCCTTCAATCATGCCAGTACAAACCACAAAGAGAATGACCTTTTATCTTACACTGTAAGTACTTCAAGCTCTAGTATTTCAACAAAATAAGAGATAAACATTAACTGTCAAAGTAAATACAGATATCTTTATCAAGATTACAAGATTATCTGTACTCTAAATCTATCGGTACACAAAAATGTATATTTTGTTCAAAAATAGAAGAAAGCATTGGAATATATAAATTTTAAAACATGATAAAGAAAATAACAAAAATATACAAAAGTATATGATATATGTTAATCAAAATTTAAATTTAACACATATAATTTATAATCAAAATATAAAGTGTGCAATCAAAAGTAAATAAATAAAATAGCAAGGTTTTTAAAGGGGTCTTAAGATGAATGCCTCTTTAACTCAAGAACATTTGAATTAAACCAATAAAAGGGGCTGGAGAACTTAATAAACAGATAATTCAGAACCCACTCACTACCTAATCATATCAGATCAAACATTGTGAGGCACTGAGTGTTATTTATATTCCATTGCCTTGGAATTGGTTATGCCTTTTAAGGCATCTAATGGCATTGAGGCTACAATGTTAAAAGTGGTATTTTTTCGCAACAAATCTTTAATAATATGTTATATTTTGTTGTTAAATAAAATTCAATAATAAGATTTGTAGTAGTGGACGTTATATTTTTAATTCACTTGAAATAATGTAAAATGATAATTTGATGATGATTATTACTGCTTAAAGAAAATTTATGGAATGTTTAGTTCACAGAAGTGGTATCCCATCTGTGTTTAAGTTCAAGTAGAATCCTGTACTACCTATAATATATAGATTTCGTCACAGATGTCCACGAGTGCCATTCAACATTTATCATCATGTGAATTAGAAGATTTTTTGCCACATAAATTTATAAAACTGATTATACATTTCAGACTGGAGTCAATGTGGACTAATTTTTTATGGAAATGTATTTGAATACAATGTATAAAATAATGAGCCACACTAATTAAGAAAATCAATAGAGACAAAGATTGTGTGATATTTATAACCATAAGAAATATTCTATACAGTTTTAAAAACTAATAAATTATAGACTATGTATTTTGCTATTGTGAAATAACTTGAATATAAATGTTATAGACGTACTGAAAATATCACATTCATATGACAGATATTTCCTAAATAATTATGAGGGAGTTTAATTTATTCACACATATTATTCATCTTCTATACTTGTCTTCTATGTTCCTTACCCAATGTCTTCCTGTAGGTTTATAGGAAGATTATATTATAAATTTAGTAAAATAAACAGTGCACTATCTACATTTTGTTAAGCTTTATCTCAGTTACCGTTAAGTAAATGAAAAATATAATTATCAGTTTCTATTGATCCTCCTAATTGTTATATTTGAATATATACCACTGATAATAATACAAATGTTATTTATGTCTAGAAATATTGGTTTTGTTAAGCATAGTTTTCACAGCAGTAGGAACAGGCTCTTGACAAAGTAAAATTTATATGGGGTTCAAATTATGGGCTCTCCTTGATTACACATATTAATAATTAAATGGAACATAAACAACAAATATAGAATTCCTTTACCATTCATGAATACATCACATATGTTAAGAATAAATCAAAAAAGATGTATGGACAAATAGTAGCAATTGAAGACTTCCTGACTTCAATGTGATAATACACTACCATTCAATTGAGTACTGTAAAAACAACTAAGATTCATTTGTCAAAGGCCAAAGTAATTACTATAATGAGACGAGAACAACGATTTGGTAATAAAAGCCATAATAATATGTATAGTAAAATTGTCTGACAATTTACCTTGACAGGTTGTTCCAAAGTGACGCGTCTTTCGTCGAAGGGCAGAGAATTCGCGTGAGGTATGAAGACCGCCTTTGGGACACCCGCATCCTGATTGTTGGGAGTATCAGGACCGGGTGTCCAATTGTAATCCATGCTCTTTATAGTGTTCATTTGTTGCTGTTTAACTTTCTTGCTCTTTGCTATCACCATCGCACCCCGTCCTTAGAGTCAGCATCCGTGCCTCGTAACCCCAGAAACGAGCACACATAGGTGATGAAGTCTGATCACTTATGGTGAAAGGTGAACACTATTCACTGCCATCTTGAGGGGCGACCGTTCTTAGATAACGAGATCGCTATTTTGTCACCATAAAAATCTTCAGTATTGCAGCACTCGTGTAAACACTTCGAAATTTGACAAATTGAAACTTGATTCCTTTCGTTACTGGACGATTAGTGGTTTGGAAATTGTAAGTTTTAGACAGAAATAGGGTTTCTATAAATTATATACTACTCCCAGTTTTAATATAAGAAAACAGTGGTTCATTAAGGCCCAATTATATTACAACATAATATTCTTAGGGCGTTGATCGAAATAATCGTTCGAAGAACTTACGAAATGGGTGCACGAATCGGACATTTGTTTTGTTGAGTTGGGTATCGTTCGTCTCTTCGTTCTCTATCGTTCATTTGTTTTTAAAAGTGTTTCATAGTGTAAAAATCCGATCCAAAAAGTATGAGACTGAACAAGGTTTGTATAGAGCATTATGCTACATACAGACTGAAGTTAAACTAAAATCATTTGAAATCAACATTTAATTTTGTACACAACAAAAACAATAAGAATAAAATGTCAATCAAAAAGTGGGTCAGATAAAAATGCCTAATAATTCTATACAAAATCGTCTCTCATGTTTCATATTCATATTTTTTAGGAAATGAAGTATAATTTAAAGCATTCTGATTTTCATTATAATGAGCACTAACAATACCTAAATTAATTTAACACCTAAAATAAATAATAAATAAAACTAATCATAATTACTTTTGCTGAATTCTGGTTAATTTTATCATAGCCACAAATCTAACATAGTGTGAACTTGGCATTAAGTAAACGGGATGTAATGATAAAATAGACTTAAACAACTGAAATAACAAAATAATCTTTTGTTGATCTGAAATTATTATGATTCAAACAAATAGGTATTTAATATAATGATTAATACCAGAATTTATTTCGCTGAAAAAACCGATAAATAGTAGACAATAAATAAAGTTAGCTTTATGGTTTATAACCAATGGTATCATTGTGTCGTGTATCTCTTTCTATTAGGTATAGCTTCAGATATTCTGTCTCTTTTCGTTAACAGTGTTGCAAGCTAAAACGGGCAGAGATAATATGTGTTTCAATTCAGACGCTAGGTGGCTCTGTGAATTTTAAACTTGAAAAGGAGGAGAAAAAGAAAAATCGAAACTCGCCATTGTAGTTTATCGAGTGAATTTGAGCCATTGCAACGAAAACGGTTTTCTGCCTTGGGTCTTGTGTGAAGTGTGTTTATCGAGTGTGTGATATTTATTTGGAACGAAAGTGCAATTATAAGTGATTTTACGTTTTGTAAGTATATCAGGCTTTATTTTTTGCGTCATATAAGCATAATGGACAGTAGTGACTCCAAGTGAACGGTTTCTCGTATAATTCTTCTAATGTTACTGTTCAATATGGCCGTTCAGTTATTCACATATTTTGACTAAAACCTAGTTTATCCTTACGATATCTTAACTATCATTGAAGACGTTATATTGCGATGGTTTTTAGAAAATTCCCATAATTCGTTGATGTGGCAAATTGACAGCATGAAATTTGACATTTGAATTCTGATCTGAGTCATTACTGCTCAATGGATATTCAGAGCTAAATTCTATAGTTTTCGCGCAAATCCAGTGTTTTAACATTCCTGTGGTTTATTAGGATTTACCTTCATAAATATTTTACTTTGTGCTCAGCTCAATACATTTTAAACAATAATTTTATGGGAGCATATTTTTTAGAGGTACCTAATAAGTATGTTGTTTATAATTTCCGCATATGTTTTATGTACCAAGGGACGTCATTCCCATATAGATCTGGCACGTAAATATTCAACATTGAAATCAAGACTGTAATGATAAAATCATATTGATTGTGTAATCACTGAAAAGCAATGTCTGTGTTCATCACTTTGTTTTATTTACTTTAGTTATTGCCATATTCCCTTATATTTTCGTAATTTTCACACGTACATTATGGTTTCAGTACTGGCAAAATGGTAATTTGCTATGTAGTAAGCAATTACAATATAATTATTGTACGTATATGACAATGAATAGATTTGTTCTATTCTAGTAATAATGTATGCAATGATTATGTTTTGATTCAAGACTTAAATTACATTCTTAAAAGTTTTAGAATATTACCAATTGAATCATAATTTGTTACTTTAAATTTCTATGAAATTCAAATATATATAATTATGGCATATTTATGCGATAGCTAATTATTCCATTTAACTATGCGCAAACCTAAAAGTTGGATTTAAGTAATTATTTTTTTGTGGAAATGTGCAGATTGAATTTTGTTACTTTATTATACACATGTCTTTTAAAAGTGTTTATTTTTTTATAAGAAATTACATACAAAATTTTGTCTTTCAAACTCGTGACTTACAGTCCATATGCCAAACAGGTGTTTGGTGTACCATACATTGAGCAGGTGTACATCAGAGCAAATTAGTATGCATACATAAAACATGCTATTTCATTGCTGTTATAACTTTTAAAACAATGTAAATAAGGTCACAAATAATATAAAGTGAGAATATTTTTTACTCAAATAATAATAACAATGTTTTCTACACTCATAACTAGGATTTTTCTGTCATCAGTGCCATGTACATACACAAAGATGAATACACAAACACATTGAACCAGAACAGATAGCTGAACTATTCATTTCAATATCTCACTGGATGGGGTTTGGACCTCGTACCCACTGTCAGACTGATATGGTGACCACTTGTGATAAATGCCGTGCCATAAATTTTAATTGACATCATACTTGGGATTCTCTTAGTGACCCTTACATATGATACTCGTAAGTATCAATATAGAGAGGTGTATTGAAATATTTTTTAATACAATGAACTTAGTTCCATATTTTTCACTTAAACATTATGATGTAGGGGCTCCATGTCTATGTCTAAATAATTCACAATTAAGGGAATGGTATCTTAGAAAAATAGATATATAAAAATACAAATTTTAAAGTTCGACGAAATCCTAATGTAGACAATATATTGTGTTTGATCTAAGAACAATATCTTAATCAAATCTTAAAATCTAAACAAATTCCAATATCTTAATCTTGAATAGAAATTAAAGAGAAAATCCACTAATATATTTCGTCTAGAGTCTCAGATGCATCTTCTACTTTCAATTGTACTTTATTTGCAATTACAATCATTTATTGTGAACAGGTGTGATAATGGCAACGGCGTTTCTGCCGTCGCCCGCGTGAACGAGTGAGACTCCAGTGCAGCAAACGTACCGGGCCCGCAGCAAGCGTCACCCGACCACAATGAAAATGGTGTTGTCACAACGGCAACGAGAGGAGCTGTGAGTACAATTGTATTTGTCTTTATTCAATTATCTTAGGATTCTAGACCGTCAGCTGTATTGGTAAAGTGACAAATGCCTTTTTATAGGTACTATTTAGAAGAAAAAATTATTTGTCATTTCCAATTGCATTATTTTTGCATGAAAGAGGGAACCAAACTGCGTTACTTACTACTTAAGATTTAATAATATGATATAATTCTGCTAGTAACTTATTAGAAAAAAAGTCACAGTGATTGTTATTTTTGTCTTAAGTTCTCAACCAGTGTGATGCTTACAGTTACAAAATAATTTATTGTATTTTCAAGTAGATGTGGGATATCAATAATTATTTGCAAAATAGGAAATAATTGTTTATATTCAACGTAAATAAAATATTCTGCTGTACACTACTAGAATATCAAAAATTATAAAATGGCCAATGAATTTTTTTTTAAATTTGCGGCTCTCATGCTTCCTATGGGAAACATTTTAGGGATTAAAATATCTAATATGAAACTATCACAAATTTAATACACTTTGACAAATACTGCACTAATGGAAACAATATTTTTTTAGTAACTGATGTAGCCCTTCAAATAGTGCAAAATGACTTAATATGTTAATCTGATCCTTTCAGTGGTGAATGTGTAAGCACGATCACTAATTAAAGGTTCATTATATCGATTTGAAAAGTACAAACGAAAGTCCGCGCATTGCACTATCGTAGCCGGTTTTATCTCGTACCTGTCCTTTGCTCCAGATGCTGTCATACAAATGTATCACTTTTTCGTAATCTATTACGTAAGACATTTATTAAATGGACGTGTTCTTTAAAACGTGCTGAAATGCTACTAACAAGCCTTAATGGACTTTTGTCGGTAGGCATTACAATAAATAATCAACAGTGATATTTAATTAATACATTTAAATGTAATTTACTTGCCAAATATTGTTAGCTAATAATATGCTCGATTTACTTGTTTCAATATTTACTTTACATACTCAGACGTCCATGTGAGTTTAAATAAATAGTACAATCAGATCTTTTTTCCCTCAAAATGCAATAATAATTAACACGAAGATAATGATCACTTAGTTATCTACTTTTGCTAAGTATAAAACCTAGTAACGGTATCGTTGATAATGTTTCGATAACGTATGTGCATGATGTCTAAAAATATCACAAATAACAATATTCCTCGTATTATCGACATATTACGAAAGCCCTTATCAAGATGAAAAACGCAACCGAAATCTTTGAACATATTTATTAACAAATGTACTTCGTACATTATCTTTGTTATTTAATTCGACGTTAAAATAGAAGCACTACGCGAGTAAAGGTCGTTACGATTACATTTTAATTTATATTTGACTAAGAAGAATTACACAGAACGCTTAACACGTCGGTTACCTAAGTTGGACGATTTTAATTGCTCAACAAATCCAGTTACGTTTGTGTAAGCGCGTTTTAACGATTGACTTCCTTCCGCGTGCGGGTACCTGTCTAGTATTCTCTAGTCGCGTTTCCCATAGCCTAGAACGGGTGCTTGACAAACGCCGACATTAATACCTAGTTGGGTTCGATTTTTACGCAATCGGTTTCCGCGGATACGGTTTCACAGACATTTGGCTAAGGCTGGTCGCCCTGTACGCCGCTCGACCTTTGAAAGTAACAGTGTTCTTATAACGTTATGTCGTTGACCCCGCTGTCGGCGCCTTCCTCCGCTTGTACCGGTGTACAACTTTCTTTATGAACCTAGAAATCTCATCATCATTACGTTCATGTTGAGGCGCAATACAGGGCAACCAATCTACCATTGGCACTGATTGCCGTTTTCAAAGAAACTGTTTATCAGTAAATTGATATCGACGCTGTATTGTGTCACGAGGTATCTCGGTCAGATCCTCATCGCCTTGATTAATAGGTAATAGATAAATAATTGGATTTACTATATTCGGTTTACACTGGACGAGGTAACCCTGAGGCGACTTTCTTACGAGATCCGATAAAAATGAACGTAGCGGAAAGGAAACAAGAACTAGCATTTAAGTTATTGCAGTAACAATAAAAACATTGGTGCGGCAATGTTTATAAGAAGTTGTCAATGCAACTTTGTCTAGACGAGGTATCGTATCAAAGAACCTCTCACAATAGATACTGGTGCAGCAGTTGTTTTTATGTTTAACGTATATTTACATTAAGCTTTGAGATTAATGATCAATAACCTCGCAGTTTTATCTTTTCCCACAGTGCAGTGTCGTGAATCGTGACCTGTAATGCCCTGTCGTTCTTCGATATATTCTTCAAACTCGCCTCGGTCGAAGTGAAAGGAAAACCGCGACCCATTCTCTGCACTTAATGTCTAAACAAAGATATGACCCCGCTTTTCGCACGCCTCTGTGAAGCAAGTGCGTCCTTACTTGCCCAAACAAATGTGTTTTTATGTAAGCTTATTAGAGAAATGCGATTATGTTCTTAATAAAAACGGGGCACCCGAACGACAGTGTCCTTGATGCGTAAGGCCGTTTGTTACCTAATAATAACAGTGTTAGGCGCTACTGTATACTCTATTTGGTAAGAGCTCTCTCTTATTACAGATTTGGCCACAAGGCCGAGCTCAGATCGGTCTCTTATTCTATCTAGGGTCATTCATAGATGATTATGATCACTGTCGTAGGACAAGTACTATCAAGTACTTTTAAACTCGATTGCGACAACTTTAATACACAAAAGTAACGTCACACACGTAATGCAAAAGTCGTTGGCCGAAAACACATCGTGTACGATTGCGATCTTCTTTACTTTTGCCAATTCCGATGGTACGGGACCATTCCGCATTCCGTTTAATCTGCTGTGTTACGGATCGAGGTCATTGAACGCTTTCGTTGATTAAAATAACGATCACCAAAATTTTTTCGCTTTATCTTGATAGTCCCAGTTTCTAAGATTGTGATATACTGCACAGCTTATTTCAATGCTAGTTAAATTTAAACATTTCTTAAAAAAAAAACCGTTATAGTTGTTTCATGATATTTCATAAAAAATCTTTTTGTATACTCTACAAGCACGTACAGTATAGTGAAACATTTATTCATTCATATATTAATTGATACCTAAAGTTTTTTTTACTTTACAAAGTGATTTAAATTAATAACTAAATTACCTGCGCTTAAATTAAATTTTACATGTAAACGTAAACTTAATGGTTGAATTAATTTGTCAATTTTATTGAATGGAGTATGCTGTTGGTAGCTGTATTTTAAGTATAACCACGACTATGTACTACTAATAGTTATCGTCGGTAATTATGTAATTTTTCTCTGCAGGTTTACATCTTATGTGTCAATTTAAGTCAACCAGGTCAAGTGCGGCTTTGGTAGCAACATATTCCTTTGAGAAAATTATGAACACTCTTGACGTGTAGACTTTCTCGCAAAGTTTTCCTTAAGAAGTGCTATGAACTTGCTTACAATAGAAGAGCTAAATCCATATTTTTTTATCGACTTGAAGCAGTAAACCAGTATGCTATCTGATGGTAAGTGATTACTGCCGCCCATGGGCATCTGTACGCAAAATTCATAGCATAAATGGGTTTTTACCTTAGTCAGTCATAGATGCCTTGCTACACCCTAGAATCAAGATGGTCGTCACAGACGGAAAAGAGCGTGTAATCCAATAAAACCTCTGTAAACTCATTTAAACGTAAATATATGAAAATCCCAAAGCCTTTGTAGAATAATCTTATAACCATGTATCAGCATTTACCTGTTAAACAACCCTTATAATATCGATTCCCGTTTTAATACTATTCACGTCAAGATAGAGTACAACATCGTATTATATTTATGTGAATGTTTGCTCGAGAGAGCAGTAATCAACAGGATACTTCCTTGTGTTGATTGCTGATGGGCTGTGGTAACTATCATTTACGATTGCTTCTGGTCGAACATTAACTTAAACATCACATTATACTTTAGTCTACAAGTTTTCTCATTATACCCGTATATAAAATAGTTATTATGCATAAATTAAAGATAGGCTTTTATGATGGTGAAATTAAATAAAACTACAGTAATTAGTCATTTTTCTTAATGTTCAGTGCACTATTCAGAAATTAAACGAAATTGTTACGATATAACTTCCTGTACAAATCATGAAATCTGAAAAATACACACGCTTTCTACACTCATAGCCCCACACTAGGGTTTTCTCCTGTGTCGTGGGTACCATGTACACACACCAGACGAATATAAAAGCACCCAGACCCAGAACATGAATCTAAACTCATCATTCAGATACCTGTCTGGCCGGGAATCGAACCCGGGACCCACTGCACGTCAGACCGGTATGGTAACCGCTCCGCCACGCGGGTCGTCATAATATAACTACTTATAATATTACTACTTATTCAAAAGTTGATTTTACTTTTATGTACCATTGCACTAATGACTGCCGTATACTATCTGTAACAGGCCACATATAACACACACACTTTATATGAGGCGACCATCTTAGTCCTCAAGAGTAGCAACGCATCTGTGACTTCAGATAGAACCCATGTTCTGTTTGAAGATGCTCACGGATGTCTATAGGTGGCAGTAGCCACTTACCACCAGGTGGACTGCATGCTCGTTTGGTTAATTCAATCAGATAAAAAAAAAACAGACGGTCTACTTAATGCCAAACACTGATGTTTTGTCGCTAGTGAGGACAAAGATTGTCGCCATGAGCTGAACATCATTGTAGTTTGGCTTTCACAAGTCGGCGAAACCTAAATAAAATATTTCATGCTAAAGCTAAGTGTGACTGTGATTCTGACACTGTTGAACCATACTGGATCTATCGCCTTTCAGTTTTTAAAACCCAAGGGCTTCTCATGAATGTCGAACTATTGTTATCTTGTCGAAATAGTCTATAATCTCTTTAATGAGAAATTGGATGAAACGAATCCATTTATTTTCCCATTAACTTATTTCATTTTTCGTTATCTCCTATTTCGCCGGATGTCCTCATCGTTGTTTCGCAGTGTTAATATAATATTACAGGTGAAACGGTAGTTTATAAAATAATCTACGAAATATTATAATAGAATTGATATCTATTGCGCTGTATTACCATGAAAGTCTAATGACGATAGAAATAGTTGTTTTCTATTCTTATTCCTGTAGAAATTGTTATTGCTCGGTCTCGTAACGGTCGTCATTTTATTGTAGGTATAACTATTACTGTTTTTGTAAATAAGTCTGTTTTACAGATGATTTGATTGCTTTCATTAAATAATAGAGACTATTGAAGCTGGGAAAACGCAGTTTTTGTTCGTCTGAATGGAGTACAACTCACTGATCTCTCGGTAGTACATCACCATAGATTACGACTCATAATTTTGACGATATTGTGTTAACGTATTTTTCTACTGTACGTATGTTGTAACTGTTGTGATTGTCCACCAATTCGCACTTGGCCAGCGCGGTGGACTATGGCCTAAACTCTCTCATTTTGAGAGAAGACCCGTGCCCAGCAGTGGGACAATAATGGGTTGACGACATGTTGTAACTAGTTGAATCCCGCAGCCTCGCCCGTTTAATAAAAATCGATTGTCCCGTGGAAATAAGATTTTTTCCCAAAGTAAAAAGTAACCTATATGTTAATCCAGAATATCAGCTAACCTCCTACCAAATTTTATGAAAATCGCTCCAGCCGTTTACACGTTAATAAGTAACAAACATACACACTTACGAACTTTCGCCTTTATACTATTAGTATGAAGTATAGTGATGATCAAGCAGAGCGAGAGTAGGGTGACTTTCATCACAGTTTGTGCGACTAGTGATCTGGAATTTGTTCCTGAAAGCAGCAAGTATTGGGATGTGCAAGCTCGTTTTGTGTTTATGTTCGTCGCTATTGCATAAATCACATTCAAATTTTCATTACTATATGTAACATGTGTTGTACCTTTCTATATTCATATCGTCTAGACACTACGAGTCTAGATTGATTTGTAGCTGTCTACGATTAGTCATCTCTAAATTTAAATTTCATTGATTATACACCTGTAAGCTGTAGCTAGCAATTTGCAGCGCAATAACTCTTTCTCTTACCTGCTTCGAAAAACAGTGAAAGTGTACCACCTAACAATAATTGTAAAATGTTTTGCAGTCTACAGTAACATTATTCAAATGAGCTTTTGTGATAACAATCACTCACAATGCCCGTCATACGAGACCTCCCATTGGCTGTGAATGAGTGCGGTTGAAATGAGAGTTGTCTCACTTATGTGTTACCGATAAATAAACATATCTCAAAGTACGAATGAACTCAAATGTAAGGGTTTTGTGCCTATGATAGTAAATGCCTTTATTTTTGTTTATTAAACTACATATTTTTGTTTTTTTTTTTTACTTTAAATACAATGAAGTTAAAGATTCTAGGTCAACGGGAAGTACCCTATAGCTTATGATTCCCTTGTGAAATCGCAGAATATGCTACATAAATGATCATGTCTTTTAATAATCGCATTAACTTTGTTTTCACACCTGAAGGTATAAATTTCTAATAAATATCTTAATGCGTAAACAGGGACTGATCAGACAAACGGACAGAAAGACAAGATGTAGAACCCAATAGGTTTTCTTTTTCCTTTTTGTAGTCTGGAACCCCAAAAAATATATGTAGCGTATTACATCATAGTTTATTACCATAATCGATCAAGATCGTAATCTGACTTATGCAACTTTATTAGATGTTATAGAAAGCGGTCGCTAAATATTTAGCTCAAACACACACCTATTGAACTTTATACGACCGATGACAGTTATAAATGCGACTTGACGTGTTTATAAAAAAAGGCGACTACAAGTTACCAGCGATACAGACTTACGAGTGCTTACGACTACGACTTACAGGTGCTTATGTCACAATTAAACTTATTAATATTATAAGTAAATGCTAGTTTGGGAGGATGTATTTTTTATCTGATTTAAATAGCAAAAGAGCAGTCCATCTGATGGTAAGTGGTAACTGCTGCCCATTGACATCTTTAACCAACAGCATATAGAACATGGATTCTGTCAGAAGTCAATCACAGATGAGTTGCTACTCCCGAGGACTCGAATGGTCGATGGTTCCACGGAAACGCAAGAAATGCTTCACGCTAGAAATATGCGTGGGCGTGGCACCTCCCCGGTCGAACTATATTGGTTCTACAACCTGGTAAATGTGTGGTATGTGTGTTTGTTACTCTTTGTCGCAGAAACTACTGGTCGTATTTCTAAAAAATTTAACACACATGCAGTTTATGGACCGGGTTAACATATAGAGAATACTCATTGTCTTGCTAGACGTGACCAAAACGAACGGAGCCACGGAAAAAACTAGTATTAAAATAGTGATAGTATATGTATCGCGTGTTTTGGTTTAAATTTGTTTTAGAATTTCACGATAAAATTGAGACTAAAGTTACAACGATATTCCAAATCGTGTCAAGGAGAATCTGTATCTAAGAAAAGAATCGTATACATACATATATCTGCTTCTAAAATCAGTGTTTTGTTTACTAACTTTGCGCTCGCGTTAGATATTTAGTATCATTTCCTGTGATGATTCAATAAACAAAACAAAATGAAAATAGCACCTCAATTCGACGTGTATTTTATTCGTATGGGCGTGTATGTCGTGTAGGAACAAACAAACGCACAAAAAGCTAGGAATGGTCTTAATGGCTTTTATAATTCCCTATTCTGAAGCGAAGACATAATAAATCTCTACGTTGTTCTATTATGCGGCTCTAAGCTATTGCTTTATTGCTTACTCTGTTCTGGATTCTAGGTTCAAAATATATTAATTCAAACTCGTCATACCTACGTGATTTCAACCCGGTCATTAAGCGTCTATGAACTGCTTCAAGTTTTAGTCTCCTGCTTACAATTAGAGTAAGACACACAATCAAACTAATTTGGAAATATAGCACTGCCAAACAATTCTTATCAGGCAGTAATAGATGGCAGAGGACTTACTGAAAGTAGACGGTAGATAATTCCACGAGTCAATCTTATTAAATGTTCTACCACCTTCGATTGGCTACTTAAACATGGCCCGGATGTTGTGAATCTTTTTGATAAAACTTTTTTCTTGTTGTTTCGGGATCCTATAAATGAAGATGACTCATTCGATCGTTACTGTGATGTGTGATGCCTCAACCTGTTTCTTTATTGTCACTGTGTTTACGGTGACCTCAGCCGTTTTAATTAAAAATCGACGTGTGGTGTATCCATAAAAGCTTATTGTAATTTTAAATCAACTTTTATCAGTTGGTAGGAATGTTTTTTATTAATGTCAAATCAGTTTTTATAACCATACAATATGTACTAAAAATAATAATGTTTACTTTACTTACTACTAATGTTTACTTTTATATAAATGATCCTTCCGTAGTCTTATAATTTTTCACACACGTGTTTTTAAATTATATGTTTATATGTTCAAAATCTTGTCCAACCTTTTTGCTAGGATATAAAATAATGTCATCCACAATATACCTATTCTTATGATACAAGTTTATGTTTCAATTAGGTATCTAATTGTTATTTAAAATGTACTAGGTTATTTCAGCGTTATCGTCAATTACATATTTTTCATGTTCAAATTTTGCATTAACTATTTCTATTTGCTAGGATATAATGTCGTCCACGATATACTCTTATGATACAAGTTTATGTTTCAATTATCGCATTATTATTTTAAATGCACTGGGTTATTTCCGCGGTTTCGTTCATGTTTTGATAATGAATATCCTATGTGTCATAAACAATACGTATGACAAATTTGAGCAACATCTGATCGGTAGTTTTTGCGTGGAAGAGTCACAAAGACACATACAGCGTGACAAACATGCATCTACACATAATATTAGTACGATTTTTGAAGTTCTAAAACTGGTATAAGGTTGTATTCTAGGTTTTTGTTGAATAAAGAAAAATCTGTCGAATTGAGAACCTCCTCCTTTTCAGAAGTCTGTTAAAAATATTTCACTTGTTACTCTTATCTGCCTGTGTTTATCTTAATGTAAAGGCACTTGTTGACTATCGTAAACTGGGATCATAATACGTTGGCATTTACATCATCCAGTGAGCAGATATGTACCCCATTGTAAGGTCCAAGACCCGTTGAGCGACCGTTCGTACGTTGGATCGCGCGGAATGCCGCCAACACCGGTCGCCGCTAGGTATTCTGCCGCATACCGTACACTTTACTCTGCTTCGACATCCCCATTAGGCTGATTGCACATGCGACGGTGGTGCGATTCTAGGCACACGGCACAGTAAAAATAACATGCTACTCGTACTTTTGGTAGTACGTACGTTATTAGCTATCTCAATAGTCATCTATATAACGTGAAGCAAACTTGGGATCCGTTTTTAGGATACTTGCCGCAGACTGAGGAGTATGAAATTACGCACGGTTATAGTTGATGTAGTGAACGATTACGGAATACAATTTATGTTTCAAATAAAACATACCTAAAATTAACTAAAAACGCATTACACACACTACCTTGTATTTGACACACACACACACATATAAAATAATCGAAATAAAGTCAAAAATGTCACATGTCTTTGTCAAAATACCCGCTATTGTTTTAAATGCAGCTTAGTGTATTAAACATCTTTTATATTTAGACTAACTAAAATATTATTACAATTTAATTAAATTTGAGAATATATCATCTACTTTGGACAATAACATGTTTAGTTTTTGAGTTGAATTAAGGTCGTATTTGCGACCGTTGCGACAGGTGACTAGTAAGAATATTTAAAATCTATTTACGAATTGTCATCGAAAGACATAAACATTGCCATAACAATAACCCTAAAATAAATATAACGTTCAACTTCAATTACTTATTGTTATGACGGATGCCTTAGACTGCATTCATTGCATGCTGCTTTGTACACCCCATTAGGTTCTCTGTTTGAACATACACTTGAATAACCCCTATTTACAATTCACACCCCATTACAAGACTCGTATGTAGTTATGTGTTAATAAAAAAAACGCTTTCTACACTAACAGCCCCACAGTAGGATTTTCTCCTGTGTCGTGGATGCCATGGACACACTCAAGACGAATACACAAACACCCAGACCCAGAACACGAATCTAAACTCATCATTCAAATACCTGTCTGCCGGGAATCGAACCCGGGACCCACTGCGTGTCAGACTGGTATGGTAGCCGCTGCGCCACGCGGGTCATCGTCGTCGAGTAATGTTTCAAAAGTTTAGTTTTTAACAATATTATTTGTATATGTCCACGATTGAACTATTTATTGTTTGTATCTTACATGATCTGTTTCTTTTCAGTCGAAGGTTGCCAATGAACTGTTATTTTGATGGTAGAGGTCACCCTTTATATATGGCGAGGTGCTTAGTTCACCGCGCAGATCTCTCTTTACCAATTAATGTAATTTATTACATTTTTATATCAAACACGTCTCCATTCGATCATTGAAGAGTTTGTGACGATAACTCTACTTTATATAACTAAACACCTAGATACGTGGCGTATAAAAATAAAAATCTAAATCCACTTAAATAGTATATTCTGTTAGGAATCGAGAATTGAATGCGTTCATGACGAATACACGCACGTGATCGGCAATGAGCGACTTCGCAATGCAGTCGCGTGCGTGCTGTTCGAACGCATTGAACTGAAAATATTTTTGAATGAGCTACATGTATTGTTGTATGCATAGAGGCTGATATGAAATTGCATTATCTTATTAATATTGTTAATTTGAATGTTTGTGATGTGTGTGTGGGTTTGTTACTCTTTCACGTTGAAACTGCTTGTGGAGTTTTGCTGAGATTTTGCATACTGATAGTTTATAACTGGGATTAACACGCGGGACACTCATTATCCGGTACATGTCATTAAAGCGGACGAAGCCGCGGGTATAAGCTAGTGATACATAGATAACACAATATACAGTAATATCCCGAACTTACGCGATAGGTGGGACTGACTGATAACCGCTTTAGTCGAATTCGCGTAAGTCGGGGTACAAGAAATAGGTAACACAAAATAAAATGTAGCTGTCATACATAGTACATAGTCTTACTATTCCACACTCTTATTCAATAGTGTAGGATAGTAAGGCTATGTAATCTATAATATACAGATTGTGTGACGCAGCTGGAACTCAACAATAGACAAATTGAGGAGATTTGAAAACCACGTAACTCCGAGTTCTCTTTAATCGGGGTAGCGTAAGCCGAGATATTACTTTACTGATTTATTCTAATGCCTATGAGTATATGCGTATATGCCTATGAGTATAGCCTATGAGCCTTTTATGCATTTCACTACCATGCCGTTGGGAAAATCGAAAGAGTTAACTATTTATTGATTTTCCATTGTCCGACATCAAGAAGATTTAAATAATATATATACTGTATTAATATGCAAGACTATTTTATGAAAAAATCTTCAGAAATGTAGACATTGTAATAAAACCGTAAACTCCTATGGAGGTTAACTACTTTATCCAATCTTCTACCTTCATCCTATTCTAACGGTGCCCTTACGCTATCTAAATTTACTGTAATCTGCGGAGTTAGGCATTACTGAACCAAATGCACTATTCTAACGGTAGAACACTTGGCGACTAGTTGCGAATTTTTAATTCACTCAAGGTCACGTTAAACATTGTTAGTTATTTTCGTTGTGTTGCGCAAAAACGTTGTAACTATTACCCTTTCAATTAAGAAAGAATATTCATAAGAGACACTATTTATTATACAATTTCGAGTCCAATTTGATTTAAATATTGCGAAAGCGTTTCTATTATTGAAATATTGTGTTAAAAATATCTCTTTATAATGATCTTTTCGAGATTATTTAAGCAATTATTACAACATAATAAAGCTTATTTATATTCAAAAATAAAATTAGAAGTTATTAAATAGTTAAGTAACTTTGGTAAATATTCAGGTTTCCTTTTATTTACATATCATAAGAATGGTAGTGATATGGTTTTATTATCGTTTCTATGTGATTAAAATTTAACTGTTGGATGAATTGGAGAATTAGAGAGTTACAAAAATGCTTTATCTTCGCAATTATTGCGTTAATTCCAAAGACGTCTATGCTTGGAAAACTGGACGACTGTTGTGCACGTTTGTTATTTTGTTTCTTCACTACATAGTATAAAACAAAGTCGCTTCTTGCTGTCTGTCCCTATGTATGCTCAGATCTTTAAAACTACGTTACGGATTTTAATGCAGTTTTTTTTTAATATATAGAGTGATTCAAAATGAAGGTTCTTATGTATAATACATGTATAATATAGTAGAGAAACACTGATAATTTTACATTTTTTACTTTTAGGCGGAACGAAGTTCGCCGGGTTGACTAGTATATTACAAAATAGTGTATGTAATTATGATCAAACACTTGAGACAGGTTTTTATTAACCATTACCTACAAAGAAAAACAATTAACTAAACCATGCTTTGGTAAATATAATAAACTCTTGTGATAAACCTTAATGGAATTTCCGGACATTTAACTTACCCTCAGCAGGGTTAGGGGGATATTCCCATTCGACTGATATTAGATTCCACAGAAAAACATATCGAGTAAACATTAATTGCTGATGCATTTTCCGGAAATGTAAGGAAACACCGTAGAGGGGTGGAAACGAGCAATTACTTTATTCCAACCCCTACTCGACCGTTTATGAAAGTAATGTCAGTGCAGTCACGCACGGACTTAATGCTCCTTGTATAGAAAATTGAAGTTTTGTCACGCCAATGCCAAGTCTTAGGGTAGTATAGCATAATATTATACTCGTAGTTTCATGTATGTTTTCTTGTTTGTAAGCGCTCGATGGATTTCGCCGTTACTCTTAGCATAACGCTTATATTTGGCACCCTTGTGGGGTTTGTTGCTTCACCTTCCTAAACTTGGTATCATTGTGTTTAGATCACAATGTCTAAAAGGATAAAATTTCTAATATTAACCTATATCGCTTTTTTGCTCGACTGGCGGGGGCACTGCCGTCTTCTCTTATAGTACATAGATTTTTGATACCGTGCTAAAAGCTTATATTCGAATTAAATATAAATGCCCATTTTATTAAAGGCTTTTATTTAACTTACAATGTTTGTGGGTAAGTATGTAATTAGTATGTAAATGTGTAAGTATGTGTGTTTAGGTCAAATCTTGCAACTTGAATTTAAGTCGACAAGCTTTTATATGATCATATAGAAAATTGTACGATGCAACAAATTAATGGGTTTGACTACTACAAAGTTTATTTTTTTCTTTTCAGTGCACTGAATTAAAAGCTTGTTTTTTTATTATTTATTTTATTTTATTTATTTCTTATGATACTGGCTGATTTTCTGTTTTTCCTCGGAATCGCATACAAGTTTAATAAGTATAGCTTTGTTTACACGGAGTTCTTCTACTTTGTTAGTACAATCACACTAACCTGGCTCGGTACACTGGCATATCGTGTAAATGCAACACGCAAATGCCGGGCAAGTTAATGACTTTCGAACTACCGGCTCATACCGCACCATGCCATATCTATCACGACTTATTTCAAAAAAGTATCTATTATTTCATGATATGATAAAATGTCTGACACTAAAGGGTATTTAAGCCCTTTTATTAACCTTTAATAATCTATATGTAAGCTAACTAACATACGGGTTAATGACTTACGTATCGAGTTCACATCGTACTACCAATTTGTAAAGTACTTTCCATTTTGTACCAGAAACAGTACAAAATATATACAAAAGTCAATTGAGTTCGTTTATGTCACAAAGTTAAAGCGTATTTTTTATTATTTAAAGAAAAAAATAAACTTTGTAGTAGTCAAACCCATTATTTTGTTGCATCGTACATTTTTTATATAAAAGCTTGTCAAGTTAAATTCAAGTTGCACACATACTTACATATTTACATACTTACCCACAAAAATTGCAAGTTTAATAAAAGCCTTTAATAAAATAGGCATTTATGTCTAATTTGAATATAAGCTTTTAGCACGGGATCAACAATCTATGTATTATCATAATGTTCTGTGTCCAAATGAATGCTTTCCATACGATAACTACTATAAACGGAAGGGAGTAAAATCAAGTGCGTCCATTCAGTTATGTAAGTGAAGGTAAACAAATTGTGAAAAGAACTCATTGTTAACAAGTTTTACATTGTTCTCGGTAATGAGCCCCTTTGTTACTTACGTTTGCGCGTAGTCAAACCGTACTATAATGCTTAATTGGACACGAGGGATATAACTAAATATCTATAGAACAATCGAGGATATATTTTTGGAAATGTCTTATAAGTGTCACATAGTAATATTATTTTTGATAATAAACTAAAAAGTCTAAAATGTTAGGCTTGTGCGTACAATCGACACTCCGTAGTAGCAAGGAAACCTAAAAAAGTTTAAAATGTTTTTCCTGTAGACAAGCGACATCAGTAGAGTTAATTTGCAAACACTGAATGTAAATTCAGCTAAAACTTTCTTTATCAATGTCATTATAATTGCAAAATCTTCAACTTTGTATATTCGCTTTAGTTTAATAGTATGTATTTTAGTGTACTATATTTATATAAAATATAGCACTGAATATATTACTGCATATTCACTCTATATTCCTTAGCTTCAACAAGAAAAGCATATATCGCAAGCGAAAGCGCCTTTTATACTTGCAATGACACCCCTTCATATCAATTTTATACCTAAGTGCAAAGAAGCACTACTTATGTACAGCGCTCGGCTGAATAGTTTAGGGGTCAGTGAATAGCTCGCTACGGATAGGGTTGCCATTCGTACTAAATCTTATAGTATATTCTTGTACTATATTTCAGATACTTGTATATTATAGAAAAATAAACGAACTATTTACAAATAGAGAGGCTACGAAGGAAAGTCGTGAGCGAAAACACGACCATTGAATAAATGAATGTTCCCGATTTTTTCCTAAATTATCGTATTTTTGCAATAGTTTTGTAAGGTACCGACATACATAGGTACCAACCCTAGCCGCGGAGGAACGGAGGGTATCGCAATGACGCAGTACTGACGTCGCCAGGCGGCGCCTGCCAGCGATCGATACCGCGTGGGCGGCCCTCCCTCTAACATCCCCTTTATCCGCGCCACGGAAAATATATTTAATACCGCTCGGGGTTTTGCGTAAGCTGGGTATTTTAAGACGTCATTTTGAGGAACTTGCTTCGTTTTGAATGGTTATTAAAAATATTAAGTTGCCTGCTATTTTATGTATAGCAATTATGTAGTTCATCTGATGGTAAGTCTCAATTACCGCTAGCTCATGAACATCTACAAAGTTAACCCTGGATAGTAAAAAAGTACCCTTAGAGTACGCGGGATCGACTACCTATTTACTGCCGCTACCCCTAAGGACTAAGTAAGAAATTTGCATATATAAGTATTTTTCCCCCATCACCCTTCAAACCAGAACAACGGCGCTGTACTGTACACTATAACTGTTCTAAGGCAGAAACAGGTGGGGTGCCTCCGGAATCCAATTACGAAGAGTAGGTAAATAAGTGCTAATCGAATGGCTGGCTTATTAAAACACACCTGGTACTATCCTTTTGATAATAATGTAATAAATAATATATAAACTTTATAACATAGGTTTTTAATTGACAAACAAAACGAGAGTTTTGCTCGTGGCTGATTAAAATATCTTTTTTAGATTCTTTGCGGACGTGTTTTGTAACTTGTTACGTGCGATGTAGTAATTTAAATAGATGCACATTTTTCTCTACTTTACATAATTGGTTCGTCCGATATAAATAATGATGTTACATATTATTATTGACTTTCTTTCCGCTCTCCTTGGCATATGTCTTGTAGAATAAGTGCGGTTACTTCATAAATGGTATAAGAAACTCAAAATTATATTTAACAGGCACGAATCAGGTTAGCTACAGGTATTGCAAAACAAATTCTCATTGGAACACACTTTCGTTGCGCGTAACTAAGATTTTCGGAAACAATCGCTTGTTCTAAAAGGTTATTTATAGTTTTCAGATCACGTTCTATGTAAATTTTGGAGTTGCGTGATGAGCATACAGATGGTAATTCCTGTTGTTTCACTTGGCTTTGAAATTTCTAGTTTATTGTAGGTTTCTATGAGCAATAGTCCCGTTACGTGACCAACGTTAAATGAGCCATTTCAACTATTAGATTAGGTACCTGCGATAGTGAAGGAATGTTATCCATCTCGTAGTATTCAAAGCGGAGATTGTCTATAAAAGCCGCTAATCTCAGATATGATTTGCATAAAGCTGTTTCCTTAAAACACGACATCCATTATCTTGACGTTACACTTAATTAAATCATCTTGAATTTATTGTAAGTTATTCATGTAATTATATGTTAATTCACGATATCACGTCACGAATTTGAAACACGTTTTAATAATGCGATGTGCATTAATGAGTCCAACACAAATTTATCTGTCGTTTAACCATACTTCCTTGTTTCGTTACATAATATCATCTCATTAAAATTTGGGGACAAAAAGCCGTGCAAACGAAAATTTAAACAAATCGATGTGTCTTGTAATCGAAGCGTTTACGTTTTTATTCAAAGTTTCGATTGTCATTTTGTTACACGTCTTTATGTCATCATAACGTTACTTCCGATTTGCATTCAGGTATGGCAATCTAACACCGAAACACATTATGTCAACGGTCGTAACAAATTTGAATAGCTAATTCCGATTATGGGTGACAATGTAAGCATGATGGTCTACGACGATATTTTTATTCTACAAGTCTTTTAGGGTTCCGTACCCAAAGTATAACAACGTAACCTTATTACTAAGACTCAGTCCGTCTGTCTGTCACCTGTATCTCATCGATTGTGGCAGCCAGACAGTTGAATTTTTCCCAAATAACGATATAATCATAATCATTCTTTATTGCATCATGCGTCATATTACATTTGATGTTCTTATAACTAATAGCCCAGCATGAGACCCTGTAAGGGCGCAGCAATGTCATATAGTCATAAAATTATTATATTAACACTAGTATTAAACATTTAAATTGTAAATTAATTTAAAATTTTAAAAACAAATATTACAGAATAAATTAAATATTCAAGGAGGCTCGCAAACAACAAACTTTTTTTTTTTTTTTTTAGATAATGATACGGGACCCTTAATATGCGAGTTCGACTCGTGGTCAAGTGGACCACTAGTTTGTACTAACTACAAACGAGCAAGCAGTCCTGAAGATAAGTGGCTGTCCTTGTACACCTGTAGTTGACCTTACGTAGTCCTATTTGAATGAACGAACGAGTCGAACACAGGTGTGTTACTCTACCTCTGAGAATCTAAATGTGATAGCACAAATTGGACTAAAATCAGCTTTAACATTGGAATAAAACAGGTTTAGTCCGATTTTAGTTTAAAAATATATACATGGGGCAGTTATGCCATTGGAATCGATCTCCATAGTTCTAGAACTTTCAAAATGTTTCAACTCACAATTGATTTCGTAGGCAGAATGTTTGTGATGCTAACATATAATCTTATAACACGTCTATATAATGAATGTACCTAATTTCTTGTGTAGTATCATACAGTATCAAAATTATTATAAAAATTACCATTTTAAGGTTTTGTGAATTTATTGGACAAAATGCAGTATTATTATGTAAGTAACAGGTTTAAGGTTTTTTGGGTCTGTTTGTATAGGTTGATGTAATTGCCCTTCAATCAGAGTTATCACGACGGAAATGTAGCGTGAAAGTTATTTTCTCAAGCGGTCCCCGTTCGACCTGCGCCTCTACGCATGTAACCACTTTCGCTACTCGCCAGGTTTCGTACCTGCCGCTGAGCTCTTCCACTGACCAAGGAAAACCAAAACTGAAGACGGGTAACACTGCTCTTTTGAAAATAAATAACTTACGTACATCTTAATTAAGAAGGACTTGCAGAGAAAATCTGTTATTTTGGAGCCCTAAATATACTAATGCATTTTTTTCTTTTTTAACTGTGTACCTTTATTTATAAAGGAACGTAATCAAAATATTTTTTCTATACCTGATGTAAGTTCCGATTAAAGTTAAAGTATCCAACGAGTATTCAGTCCACCTGGTCGTAAGTGATCACTATGCAAGAGAGCCGGCAAGTAGTAACATTCCGTGTTTTATTATTTTACTAGCCCATAAGTAATAATGCGTCGTTGACAAACTTCGTTTTGGGTATATTTTTATCCCTTGTAAGCAGAAATGTGCTACATAATGTCAGTCTGCATAATTATAAGTAGGCTCTTGGGACGTAGCGACATTTTGATTAAAAATCTACCTATGGTCTGTCCAAGGATAAATTAAGCGCAACATCGTCCTCTGGTAAAATTTTAAGCTGATGTATTATCTATTAAAATAGACTAATTCCTACTTTTTGTCACTCCTCTTGGCAGATAGAAAGATCAAAATCCACTATACGTTTAATATAAATTTACTATTTTGACGTATCGTCTATGTATTGTAAATTGACAGGAATGTCGATCAGTCATTACATGTTTCGGAAGTTGAATTATAATCTGAATAAACAATCGTGCTCGATTAGCATCACGGACAATTACGACGCTATTGCATTGCTAAACAAATAATCTTTTTGTTGCTTGTTTGACATTTGGATTTAAGTAATTGACGCGCCACCCACGACGAGCAATCTTTTCTCTTGCACAAATAAAAGGCCTAACTTGATTGCTCCCACGCGTACAATGGGGACACCGGCTAGATTGATTGTCTTTGGAATCGATTTAGTTTCACCGTGTAGATATCGTAACATGACACGACAAACAATCGCGAAATGAACTTTACAGTAGAAACTACAAGCTTAGCTCACTGGGAGTCTGTCGATGTAGCTGTCTGTCGCGCTATCATAGTGAAACTGGTTCCGTGTCTGTCGTTTAGCAAGTGTAGTCTTATAAATAAGCCATATCTATCAAATATTGTAGGGGAAATTGTTAAATCGGAAATGTTTACTTGTGTCACAGTGTATTATCATGCTTATGAGATATATTAAATAGGTCCAATTTTTTTTTATAGAAATCTATATATGTAACAATGCATTATGTTGAACATAATACAACTATGAGGATCAAATTATTGCTCACGTAATTTACGTGTTACTCTTTCGTTTGCCCGTTGCGGCAAATAAAACTAATGTTACAAAGGGCGACATTACACAATGTTAGAATAGTATAAATATCCTGAACTATCTACGAAGAGTGTGAGTGGTGTTTCCTTAAACAAAAATAAAAAAAAATGTTCCACTCTCAATCTCTAATTAGATTTTTTTTAAATTGCTGTAGTCCGTGTTCATTCTTTTACCGAGAACAATGGTTCCATTTTGCTAAAAACTGATGCAGACGTGGCTGAGGCAATTACATTTGTCCAGGCATTATTGGAACCTAAAAGAGTTTTGTAGGGTCCAAGGTAGATTCCATTTACTGGGTAATGACGTGCTCTTGTATTTTTGCCAATCTCTACTTGATCTACACGGATGTTGTGCTTAATTTTCATCGTAATCTGATTAGGTTTTAAACTTTTACCAGGTGGTAAAACATTTGTAGTTCGACCGGAGAGGTGGTAGAACCAGTGTAGAACATCGCCATAATTATTTCCAGTGTGAAGCAGTTCTTGCATTTCGATGGAAGGGTGTGGTTGCGGGCACACTTTGTACGATAATGAGGCGACCATCTTAGTCCTCGAAAGTAGCAACGCATCTGTGATTGACTTTAGATATAACCCAAGTTCTATATCTTGCAGACGTCCATCAGAAGTAGCAAACGAGCATGCAGTTCTAGATAGACTGCATGCTCGTTGGATAAAAAAATCTTACTAGTAGAACCTTCTTTCTTAATTGTGCTCATTCATAAGTTTACTTTAAGCTTTATAAAATTGGATTTAGGAAACACTACAATATTAAAGACAACATTATTTTGTCTATTGAAGAAATATTAAAATTTTAGATCAAAAATGATGGACTAATTTTTAAAATTGGAAATCTGTTTAGGCGGTGGCACGTAGGAGGCGTCGCCCGGGGCAGTACGTCAAGTATAATTAAGTCATGTTAAATTCGATGTTTATCGACATCTGTTTTAAGACTACATACAATATTGTAACAGGCAGTACACGCATGCACTTTCGAATATGGAAGTTTTCTGTATTACATAAAACCATAGGGCGTAACAGATTATGTACGAGTATGTACAAATAAGGCAATACGGTTCCACTGGTATGGAAGCATTACGTTTGTAAAACAAATTTCCGTGAATTTCTTAAAAATATAGTCTTATCGATCCATATATTTGGCACAAGGTTTCCAAGAACAAACGCCTACAATATACACGTAACGATGTTCGAGATTCCTTTGTATGTTACTTTATGAAGCTGGTTTTCAAGTTTATTGTGCAATGTAGCTATGAAAAAGCAATTTCTATGTAGAGCAGTTGGCGTTTTGAGAAACATAATTGGATTTTTATTGAAAAAATAATATGAAAGTTCTGTGTTGCAGCCCATTTGGAGAATCCTATACACAAGTGGTCGAACAAATAGTGCTCGTATTATTAGTGTTATGAAACTTTATATTACAGAAAAAATATTATTGACACAGGTCATTTTTATGTTTATAATATTAATATTACAACAGAACTTAATAAGATCTAGGTATTTATAAGTAAATGTATAAATTAAATATAAAGTATAATAGGGCTTTTGAAGGTCCGCTCGAAAATTTTTTCTGGTTTCCCATCCCACCCTTTCCCAAAGTTGAGGAACTTCCATGCACTTTCCTTAGACAGAAGATTGTAACTTTGTTTAGCATATTAAATAGGTATATACTTTATGAAAATAGCAGGAATATAAATAATCTAACGTGACCTTTGTGCCTGAACGACAGTTTTAGATGTTGCATATGGGATTGAGAGTTAATATTAAAATAACACACGACAATCTTGTCTAACACAGAGATACATTTTTTTTACGAAATATATTTTTGTAGTCAAGTAAGGCATACATTTTATTGTTTAAGTTTAAAATATCGATATATTTGCGGAGCCGTGCAAAATCCCTGCATATATATAATCATAATGAAAGATCTTTGTGTTTATACGTCGCAATTTCTTGCATATAGTGGTTTGGACAAACCGACACTAAGTAATAATTGATATCTGCGCGTTCCGAATGGCATTAAACTAATACTAGTGAATTAATTAAAAGGATTAAATATATGGGCCATTTCTTAACCTAACACTAGGTATTAATTTACTAAAATCCATTTCCACTAATTTGAAGTACTGTTACTTTTTGTAACGTAATGTAAACCTGGATGAAAACAAAGGGGTCACAGCTACTATTCATAAAACCTTTGTTTGTATCTACTGTAATATTGTAATTATTTACCAATACCAATAGATTTTTTTTTATCAAAATGCATCTATGTATACCTTACAATGCGTATTCAATATGCAAATGTAATTTAAACGGTAGCTCTATCTAATGATTGACTATTAAATTTATACAAGGTAATTATATTGCAATTTATTCTCGTTAACAAATTCCCTAAGGCACAGTAAATAAACAACTGAATAACACCTTGCACAGTGCCACTATTATTGTAAATAAGCCTGTCATAACATTTCTCTTAGAAAGTAATGCGTGGGAAGCAATCTTTGCATGTTAATCACTTGTAATGTTTTGTATCCATCGTACTAATATGTCCGTTTAATACGACAAGGTTGGCGTTGCGTAATAGTAAATTAGATTCTAGTAATCCGAAATGCAACAAGCTAATCACCTGGTCGTCGTTAACGAGCTTTTGCTCCGTTTCCGCTCGCGTGTTTCTTGTTTTATTTTGTTTTCTAATATGGGTATCAAAGTGGTAAAACTAGTAAGTTGACCGGGGAGTGAAGCTGCTCTTGCGGCGAATAGGTGTTATCCTGTATGATTTACTTTGAGGCAACCATCTTTGATGTCTATGAGCTGCAGTTACCACTTGTGGCTTATAAGTTCATTTTTAACAGACTTCCCAAAGGAAAGAGGTTATCTATTCGTCACGTATATTTTTTTTTTGTAATTTCAATTTGTTGTGTTTATATATAAGTTCATTTTGTAATTTCAATTTGTTGTATTTAAGCTCTGAACATAACTATCACAGTTCATTATGTATGTACATGAGATCTTATACTGAATTCGCAAGAATAGTAATTCAGAAGATAACATGATCATTATTAGTTTAAATATGCGGATGCATAGCATATTGATTCATAACTTGTGAATCTAATTAGGAGTGTCGTCTTACGTAATATAATTGTATACATTTTTTTCTTTAAACAAGTGCTCTAAGCAGAAAAAATCACATTTTATTTTATTTTGTCGTACTTTTGTTGGCGTGTAGAGCTTTTATTTTTGACACATTCAGCAAAGATCATGTAGCTGGATAGTTAGAGCGATAACAAGAAAAAACTTTTTAGTCAAGTCAAAAAGTATTCTAAAATTGACTATTATAGGATTATATTTTAACAAATAGATTTCACGATCGTTGCAGTTATGATGACATTATCGCCGGATAATGTCGTAACGAGCTATAATTTCTCAAGGAGAAGCGTGGGTGAATTCCTGAAAGATCATTACAATTGAACTAGACGCCGAAGCTAGAATAGTTTACGGATACAGACTATTATTACGCGCCACAAGGACGCCTTATCTATTTGGAACATATTGACGTTCGCTGCTGCCGGTGTCGCTGACCTACAAAATTCTCTTAAATATTCTATGGTTTTTATGGTATTCCTTGTTCATCGTCACATTTTTGTCTCAAGCCTTGTAATTTCTGTTTAAATAAACAATCTATTATTTATTACTAAAATTTAGGGGTGGCCTATGTTCAGTATTGGACCTCAAAAGGTTGATGAATGGAATCAATCAGCGAATTCCAGTATGCTCTAGGCCTCATAGCCTTGTAGTGAGATAGACAAATATATTTTTAACTTAGATTTTCTATTCTTCTAGAGGTAACATTGTGTGTTTAAATTTTTTGATTCTGTCTAATGAAAATTTAAGACTTCTTTGAAGAAGCTGTCTCTTATACTTATATTTGTCTTCGCCCATGAATTCCACTCCGAGACTCCTTGTGGCACGTGATAAGGGATGAAAGCGTTGATTTATATTTATTGTGTTGTTTATAACTACCTCAAGGCCGACAATAAAACAGTAAAAAGTTATGAACTCTAACAAGTTAGGTCTCATTTATCCAGTTAAAGCACTAAAAATGTGTAATGTTTAAAAGAAGTTTGAAACGGATTATTGTCCAACGTACAGTAAATTTGTCTTCCATTCTTTATTAAAACTACTCTTATTAACTTGGTTCGTAGTACATACAGTAGCAAACCGTTCTAGTTGTGAATAGTCACACTTTTTTTTAAATACACTAGTTGACCCGGCGAACTAAAATTATCAATGTTCCTCCATTATATTATGCATCTATTACATAAAAAAACTGCATTAAAATCCTTACTGTAGTTACATTGACCTTTACATAGGGACAGACAGCAGAAAGCAACTTTGTTTTATACTATGTAGTGAAGCGCCGTAGTCTCATTATGAAAATATGGGAAATACTGAATGCCCTTTGGCTATTGTTAGTAGCACTGCACTGTTACAGTATTGTACAACTGCTTAGTTACATATTGTACCACCCACAGCTGGGCACAGGTCTTCTATCAGAATGAGAGAGTTTTAGGCAATAGGCCACTGCGCTGGCCTATAGTCCGACTTTTAATTCGATGCAGTAAACTGACAGTTCCAATGTTGCAGGTTTTTGGTGATAATTAAATAGTCATGTGACAAGAGAATGAATGATTCAATTTCAGTTCAATATTTTTTTAGCAAAAAAAATTAATATCCCACTTTGTTAACCTAACGTGAATAAATGTGATAATTATAACCTGATTAATAATAATTATGTGAAAATGATTATGAAAATGGTGATGAGGTCTAATGACAAGCGAACCAAAATGATACTTTCTAAAATAAACAAGAAAAACAGACCATAAATATCAGGATAGTTATTTTTTTGTACCAGAAGGAAAGTTATGTTTTTGTAGTCTTCTATAAGGTATTTTATGAATAATTTAAAGGCGAATGGCAGAACCGCATGTTTTTTTTCATTGTTTTGTTAAATTATTTGTATTACTGATTTGTACTATTGAGGCGAGTAACCCATTTATTTTCATGTAAGTGTCCCGTTATTAAAAGTTTGGATTAATTAATAACATAAATAAAAAAGATTTTAATAAAACTAAACGTAATTATTTTTAGAATTTGAACCATATTAAAAACAATTCATTCAATTTTTTGAATGAACGAGCTCATGACTATTAAGTTAAATGTGGTATCATTATTTTCTTAAGTGACATTAGCTTACGTCAGTTTACTGCATCGAATTAAAAGTCGGACTATAGTGCAAATTGGTAGACTTCACACACCTCCGAGAACTTATTTTTTTCACAGAACTCTCGGGTGTGTAGGTTTCCTTTCGTTCGATGTTTTCCTTCACCGATAATAAATTTCTAATACGCACATAATTTTAGAAAAATCAGTGGTGCGTGCCTGGGTTTGAATCTCGGACCTCCCGATCGAGAGGGCAAGTTTTCACCATTAGGCTATCACTGGTAATAAGTATCCCATGTGTTAATCCAGTTCATAAATTATCTGGTTGCCAAATTTTAGCGAAATGCGCTCTTTAGTATTTGTGTGAAATGTTAACAAACGCATACATTCTCACTAACTTTCGCATTTATAATATTAGTAAGTTTAGACCTCAATTATCTCATAGATATGTCTACTGTTACGATATTTGATCTTATTAATAAAGTAAATTTGTTTCGCAGGAACAAAGCGATCGCCGACTACCTGGGCAGCAATGGCTACATGGACGCGCTGGAAGCGTTCAAGAAGGAGGCGGACATGACCGGCGAGATGGATCGCAAGTTCGGCGGGCTCCTCGAGAAGAAGTGGACCTCCGTTATTAGGTTGCAGAAGAAGGTTGGTTGTTGTTTGATTTATTATACAAGATTGAGGTAGCAAACGAGCATGCAGACCACCTGATGGCATGTATATACCACAACCGACCATGAAAATTTGCAAGCAACTACATACAGAACAAGATTTCTGAAGTCGATCACAAATGCTTTGCTATGGGTAACTGTAACCAAATCTAAATAGATTTTAGATTAGTGTAATCGCGTATACATACATTTTATTTTAATACATACATTTTATTTACTATACATTTTAATAATTAACAAGTAATCTTGATATACGGTTCTTGAATTCTTTAAAAATCCTTTTTGCCGATATTTCGACCCAGTTACATGGATCGTGGTCACGGCGAAACTGCGGTGGCGGGGAGAAATCGTTGACAAGCACTAGTTGTAGATTAATTTATCTACCCTACGTCTAGTTCGTTTTTAGAAAAAAAAAACAAATAGGTCGATGGACCATGAGATGGTTATTACTTATGACTCTGAGGACTAACTTGGCCTAACGTACAGAAACGTACGTATCATAATGAGTAAGCAATCTACCCTAAAACTGGAATACAGCAATACTGTTGTAATTATAGATAGAAGTAGGTGGCGCACGAGTCTACGAGGATACAGTAAAGCTTTAATTAATGAGGAAAGATTGTTTTCTTCGCTATCATTTTTATCAACTCATGGCTGCCAACATATAAGCATGAGTTTGAACGAGAACAATTTAGACCATAACCCACCGCTGTGACCATGAGCAGGTTAAATCGTCAGCCAGAAAACTAATACTTCTTTACTATGTTTACCTTTTCTCATCTTAACTTGGAAATCATCGGTGCCTTGAGAGGCTGAAATTTACATCACTAAGCAAGGGCATCACTGGTCGATAATCCATGGGCGGAAGTTGATAGATGGAGCAGTGGTTTTGGTCATAGAGAGTTAGGAATTAATGGAAAACAGTAGAAATCAATAAGTAAAGATGATTTTTTAATCTTTATTGGGGAGGGGGAGACATGCCTTCCCTGAAAATTGATAATTATTAGGTGAAACTGCGAAGCGACCATTTTAGTCCTCGGAGTAGATACGCATCTATGATTGACTTCAGATAGAACCCCTGTTCTATATAAAGTTTCTTACTGACCTCAATGGGCGTCAGTAACCACTTACCATCAAGTGGCCTACATAATCGTCGTCATTGCTACATCAATCGAATAAAAAAATATTCGCAACACCCATAGGCTGTCTTGTACCTCTGCATATTTTATGTAACTTTGTTGGTTCGTTACTTGGTCGATTGAATCAGTCTTCTAATGATACACTCTTAAATATTTGTACTATGAAAACAATCTATATCTATCAAATTCCTATCAGGCATCCATCTTAAATGCTGTCATGCGCAATTTATTGAAAGCTATTGATCTCTATTGACCAACATATACGCCGGCGAAAGAATGTTACGTCCTTGTCGATATCCACTTGCCAAATTATTATACATCCTCTTACGTAACCCTGTAGGTTATTCGTATCGTAATAACAATGGTTCCTCTCAGTGGTTTTCAAAGTCGCGATCCTCTTAGGGGGTCGTTACTTAAGGTCGTTCTTAAGGGGGTATAATAAATTCTTAGTAAAAATTATAATAAGCAGAATATAAAAACCAAGAAGATAGAATTATGTGTTAATAAATGAAATGAAACCTACGTTCTTGTGTATTTTATATTTGGTTACTTTAAAATACCTAAATATTTGTACAGCTAAGAGTAGAGGGGCCAGAAATTAGAAGTCTCGTGTAAAGTAATGTAGCCTGGAACGAGTAAAGGTTCGCGAAATATTTTCACATAATAACGGTATCATGCCTTAAGGACAATTGAAAAACGTAGCTCTAACTGAATGCCCAAATAAGTTACAAGGAAAGAATAATATTGTCATGCTTGCGTCAAACATGGAGATACAAGGTTCTGAGAGAGGCTACGGAGTATTGCTCATACTACTTGAAATATTTTTTGTTTAATTAACCTGCCTTTAGGTCTGTTTATATAAACGTTTACTCAGTTCATGTCGCAACAGTGTTAATGACGTTCGCGATAAAGTTGGCGTAATTTTGACGGATGCATAGGTTCTCAAATGTAGTTGTATAGCCTCAAATTTTAAGATCAATTGTATTATACCGCTCTGTCATATAGACGAATTAAACAGGCCATATAAATAGGACAAAATAAACTAGGTAGTTTACCAAGTAAGCCGGTAATGCATTGGAGACTTCTTTGGTGTTTCAAATGTCCATAGACCAAGGAGACTACTTTCCATCAGGAGGCATGCCTGCCTTTTCGTTCGGTGCTGCTATAAAAGTTCGATTTTGCCTAACAATGTAACAAAAATAAAGATAGCACGGAGCACGTAGAGGCCTACGGCGATACCAGGGGCGGTAATGCCAACTTTGACAATCACTGGTCTATATCATACTCCATCAGACACTCGAAATGTTCGATTGAGGATTAAGATACGGTTTTATATAATGTACGGTTCGGCCATGGCTCGCCGGACGGAAGTTTTTATACCGCCTCCAGGCCTCCGAGGTAAACTTTGTCGATATTTGATATAACATATCACCAACGGCATGAACTCATCCGGAAACTCTTATAGTAATTAATTGCAATAAGCTAATAACTGTAGTCGATTTAATAAATTCTTTCGGTAGGCGGACACTGCATAATAATAAAGCTAAAAAGCAATGAGAATTATAAGTAACAGTATCAGTAGAGTATATGAAGCTATAATAAATTAAATTATCTTGCGTTTGATAAATTTTGTATGTATTTTTCTACCAGCGTTCTTCTTATTGGGATTAATTATTTGTCTTACTATTTTTTATCCGATTAAAATAGGAAACGTGCATGCAGTCAACTAGACTTGGACACTGCCAATCATCACTACGTACATCTGTAAGGCACTTCATATATAACAGGGGTTCTACCTAAAGTCAATAACAAATGCGTTGTCATTCTCGGAGTCTAAGATTGATGGTCGGCTCAAACAAAAGTAAGTCGGCACGCTAGGACAACACTTGGTTCTGTCACCTGGTTATATATAATACATGAAGTCACTTTGCGCTTTTGAATGTAATTCTCATTTCAAAAGCGCAGTGCAATCTGTTTAGTACTTAGTTACTTACCACTTAGAGTTCATGTGTATTATGAATGGTTATTATCATGACTAATATGAAGCTTGAACATTTAGGTCAAGGTCTTATTATGTAATATCTCTCTTATCATATGATAAATGATATCAAAAGCTCTACAAAACACTTAGATAATCTTATTATCTTATTAATAGTACAATTGCGAAAGTTTGTGCGCATGTATGTGTGTTTCTTACTCTTTCATACGAAAACGACTGGTCGAATTTCGCTGATATTTGGCACATACATAGCTTATGACCTCAATTAACACATAAAATACTCACGATTATGGTAGATGTGTCCGAAAAGAGCGAAGTCGCGGGCTTAACCTAGTGCATAAATATTTGAAGTGACTGTCAAATGGATACTACCAACAATTGAAAGGATTGAAAGAAAAAAAGTTTGGTAACAAAACAATAACTCATCCCGAGGAACATTTCAACGAAACATGAATGTGAACTAAAGCGCTATTATCAGTATTAAATAAGTATTAAAAAGCGTGTCTAACACTGTCATTGTCGCCTTTGAAATCAAATCACAGAAACTGATAATTATCTTGACATTTAAAAGTTACGAACGAATTACACAATTACTGTTACTACACCACCGATCGACAGGTTATAGAATTGTCTTAGTTTGCCAGGTGTACGATTTATCTAAATCACTAGAGGTGTACAGATTACTTAAGACATTTCTCGTTTTTTCTAGTACTTTATTTAATTTCATCCGTTCGAATTAAAGGATCAACTTAAAATCTAATTGTAAGCCTTTGTATATACCTCTGCGATCATTAAAAGGTAGTGTTGTTGTAGTGTCATCGCCTGGTTCCACGTATTGATAAATAACTTACGGGAAGTCGCTGCTTCAGAATGCAATAAATTTCTTTCACTACGTTCAAGAATTAAGCAGCTATATTCTTGACTGAAATAATTGACCAAAAATATTCTTTAAATCACATAAATTATTTGATTCCGTTTTCCCGTTTCTCGACCATATTGGCACATTTTTATGAGAATATGATCCTGTGTACCTGTGACGTATTTATGGGATAACCTGTAACATGGCTAATGGGTCTCTGAGTGAAATTTGTGCCACCAGCACATAGCTTGACCCAAGTGAAGATATCGTCCACAATTCTAGACATGCCGGCCTAGGCATTGGGCCCGATCGATCGCAACTGCGACGTTTCTAGGTCACGTGGAGCCATTTCGCTGCAACTATTATACGGGTCACTCCACGTTTTAATGCTTAATGTACGTCATTTAAAATGGTCTTGCTTTGGCGCAGAACTGCGAAACTCCGACCTCGCTTCGGCTATATAAACCGTATGTACCGTATAATTAAAATGAAATGTAAGGAATATGGCATAGCTACAGCTTTTTGCTAAGGGGTACACAAAGAGCTGTAATTGGTATGCATGGTTGGCATAAAATAACAGGTCGGTTAGATTTGATACTTTAAAATTGGAGTCAGTGATAAATATACTCCTTCCCTCATTTGTTGAAAAAAGGTCCGTCTTTTAAAGAACTTTTCCTTTCATGACTAAGGGGACCCAGCTGAACCCTCCCTAAAATGCGTTCATGTCAAGAAATATGAACCAGCTAAAACATGAATGATATATTTGTAGAACCTATTAACTAATAATTCATTATTTCAACATTGATTAAATCTTTAATCGGCTCACTCATATTGAATTGCTTTTTTTCTAAAATGATTTTAATTATATTGTCTGACATTTGTTTTGTTGTCGTATATCTCGCTGAATATCATATTAAACGCTCTAAGGCAAAGAAAAAATATGGACAAGCATAAATATTAATAATATCAATCTCCCTATATGTTTTTACAGTATTATCTATGAATTTAACCTATCAATCAATAATTGTGCCTTTGGTAAGAAAATAAATTTATGAATCGGTCTCTCGTGTTAAATGTTTTAGGTGATGGAACTAGAGTCCAAGCTTTCGGAGGCGCAGAAGGAGTTCATAGAGGGAGCGCCGACTCGGGCCAAGCGCACGCCCGCCGAGTGGATCCCGCGTCCGCCTGAGAAGTTCTGCCTTACCGGTCATAGAGCCACTATTACTAAGGTAATCATCGCCAACAATAAATTAAGAGTTAACACTTTATGAGCCCCATAGTAGAAAATTAGGAATTTCTCCTGTGTCGTGGGTGCCATGAATATACATAGAAGGATATAAAAACACCCAGACCCTGAATAGAAATCTAAATTCATCATTCAGATACCTGTCCGGCCGGGAATCGAACCCAGAACCCACTGCGTGTCAGACCGGTGTGGTGACCGCTACGCTACTCGGGTCGTTATCAAAAGGTTTTTTAAGGTGGTACGAACGAACGGACATTTACATGAGGACCTTTTTAGTCCTCGGGAGTAGCATCTGTGATTGACTTTAGACAGAACCTTTATTTTATATGAAGTTGCTCACAGATGTCAATGGGCGGCAGTATTCACTTATCAACAGGTGGACTGCATGCTTGTTTGCTACTTTTATTAAAAAAAATATATCACATCATGTTCCTGTCCCTCTGTTAGGTCTGCCTGCTTCTGACACAGGTTCAGCCTATAGTCATAGTGTGAATTGATAGTGTACCTTTCACAACTGTTGTAAAATAAGTTTCAAGGGTGAAGTTTTCTCACGATGTTGCCCTTCACTGTATTAGGTAGTGATTTGTTTTTAAGACTTGCATAACTTTGAAGATTAAAGATACGTGTCTGGTACTTGAACCTAGACCCCCGATTGTAAAACCGAGTTTCTAGCACTAGCCTATCCTTGTATTTTTTAAATAATTATACAATTTATGAATAATAAAACTTTTCAGTTCTAAGGGGTAATACTTAATTTTAAAACTAGGAGCCAACTGCAAACATCATTTGCACACTTACACTTTATTAAACGTAAATACGCTTCAATAGGTATTCTGAAAGTTTTTGGATGATATAAAATTTACTACAATCTATATTTGACGACCCTCCTGGAATAGCGGTTTCTATACTGTACTAACGTACAGTGCGTTCCGGGTTAGATTCCCGACCAATCAGATATCTGAATGACAGGCAGTGGAATGCAACTTTTTGTTGTTTTATCAGCCGTCTTTTACCTATTATTAACTTTTACCTGTAACTTAAAATAGGTTGCAAATCCCTTCATGGAATTAAGATTGTAACATCATTAGTTATACAATGACGATAATGGTAAATAAATTTGTTTGTCTGGTTTTTAGCATATTATCTTGCAGTTGGTCGTTTTAGTTAATCAACTCTTCTTAATTAAATTACTTATCAAAATTTTAACGCATAGTTTGGTTGAATATAAAATACATTCGTGTACATATTCGTGCAAGTTCGTGATAACCCTACATAGGATTTTTTATGGTTTGTTTACATTTATTCCAGATCAAATTTGCTCCGAGTTTATAGTTTAGTTTTATTAATGTTAGATAAACTTAAAGCAAGTTACATTAACAAATGAGTGTGTGTTGCTATTTGCAGGTAATATTTCACCCAGTGTTCAGTTTGATGGTCTCCTCGAGCGAGGACGCCACCATCAAGGTGTGGGAGTTCGAGAGTGGCGAGTACGAACGAACCCTCAAGGGGCACACCGACTCCGTACAGGACATTGCCTTCGACCATCATGGAAAACTACTAGGTGAGTAAAGTGGCAAACAAGCATGCAAATTACCTAATGGTTAATGGCAATTACTCATGGACATCAATCAGTAAGCAACTTTATATGAAAGATTCTATCTAAAGTAAATAACAAATGCGTTGCCACTCCCGTGGACTAAGATGGTCGCCTCATATAAAAGTAAACTGGCAACTAAACGTAAGAGTTGCTTGATTCTAGAAATTAGTGTCACAGTGGTATAATACCATATACGTTCTATCACCTTGCATATTTATATCCTTGTATTGCTGAGATCAGAGAGAGAGACAGATCAGAAAGGAACACAACTATTAGACGCGAATAAAAAGAGTACTAGCACTCGAAAACGCTTTATAAAAAGCCTGGAAGTATGTAAAATGACAAAAATATGTATTGCACATTTACTTTTTAAGGCGATGTTTCATATTTAAAAATAATTTGAACTAGGAAATTGTGAATTTGTTTGATGGATTTTTTTATGTAAATCCATGTATGTACGTTCCGCTATCGTAATTAATACTAGTAATGTAAGCTTGGAGATAAGATAGTCACTATCTTATTTATTAACAATGGCAAGGGCGCGTAGCGTAGAGTTTAGGGTCCGATTCTTATGGTTGGTTATAACTTTTATTTCCATATTACAACATGATACATGTAGTACATCTAATGGTAAATTGGCATTATCGCCCATAGACATTTATGTTTAAGTAACCTGAAGTTATCGATGTACTCTAAGTCAATTGAATTTTGCATTTGGGCACCTCAACACAATAATTAGTCTCTTTGAGATCCAATGCCTTTTTCTTTATAAGAACAATCTAGCAATCACAGGTGTGTTGCTACTCCCAAGGACTAAGATGGGCGCCACGGATAAAAAAATGTCGGCATCCGCACCCTCCCATCGATACTCAAGAAATGCTTTACGCCAGAAATTGTGATCGTGGTACCTCCCCAAACCATTTACGTTGCGATCTAATAGGATTTTTTAAATAATCATTTTACCTGGCATGCGTGATTGTGACCCTAGCAGATGTGGAAGTTTTATAAAAATGCTGCTGCCAATCTACTTGACTTGTTCCTCGGTCGCCTTTAATGATATTTACGAAAAGAGATAGAATGTTGCTAATTAAAGCATTTTAACACATAAAATCCCACATTAGTATTATACTATCAAATTCATGAACAAAACCATCCTCCATTACAGTATCATGCAGCGCGGACATGTCGATAAAGCTGTGGGACTTCAACCAGACGTTCGAGTGCGTGAAGACGATGCACGGGCACGACCACAACGTGTCGTCCGTCGCGTTCTCGCCGAGCGGCGACATCGTCTACTCGGCGAGCCGGGATAAGACCATCAAGGCGTGGGAGGTCGCTACTGGGTATGGGTTTACAACGCCTAGATATCGATGTTTTATCGTGTTTTAAATTTTTTAATTTTCTATTGATTAACACTATCCTCATTGGTAGCTTTGAAAGAATCGTTCGATAGAAACTGATACTTAGCTGTTTTGTCTTTGACCTGTTCATAGATAAAGCGTTTAGTTTAATAATAAATGTCCACTATGGACATATAAAAAATATTTTTTTTTGTATATTTTGCGTGTTAGAGTAAAAATATATATATTAACATATAACATGAAATTTATGTACAATGTTATTTGATTCGTCATAATCTCAAGTACATTTTTTACATTTCCATTGTTCTTATAAGCTATTGCTGAATATTATACCTGATCAAAGATCACAATACATTAATTAGTAAAAGTCCATCGTTGACATTGACAAATTAAGGATATGTAGAAGCGGATGGGTTATGTACATTCATATGCAGTTGTACAACAATCAAATCACCGTAGATTCGCTAATAAAGTTTGGCATAAACTATACCAATTACATCTATCACCCAGATACTGCGTGAAGACATACAAGGGCCACCGAGAGTGGGTGCGCATGGTGCGAGTGTCTCCGGACGGCGCGCTGCTCGCGTCCTGCTCAAACGATCAAACTGTGCGCATTTGGAACGCGGATACCAACGAATGCAAGGTGAGTGGTGTTCAGTAGCTTATTTAAAGTAATATAATAATTATTTATTTAATTTAGGGTAATTGGTTTATTTTACATTGCTTTATTTAATTATGATGTAAAAGATAATGTAGTCCAGCCTGTCCTGCTGATGGGAAGTGGTCATTGGTGTCCATAGTTATTTGTAGTCTATTTTATAAATTAATCACATGTGTCTTACTAACTTTTGATGTGTTATAATTGAAGGACTAGTTTAAAATTACCACATATAAATGACAGTAGGAGAAGGCACAAACAGGTGATACAGTGGTGACTCTGGTGTCAGCTTTAAATATGTTTAAACTGTGTCTTAAGTATGTCACACATCAGTGTGTTGACTACCACTAAATTTTGAAGATTTTTGGATTACCTCATTATTCGTTCAGAAATTAGCAGCGTTTGGCATCTAATACGGAAACCGATGGCTGTTGACGCAGTCGAACCCAGGTGGCTCTTACAACCTGTAAAATCCCTTGTACATCCCATACAACGACATACGACGACATAATAAGCACTTGTTATATTTTATAATCTGTAAGACTTCTAGAGCCTTGGTTGCAGTATAAAGCGAACCGTACTTTACTTTACAACTTCGCCACCAGATGGAGCTCCGCGAGCACGAGCACGTGGTGGAATGCGTGGCGTGGGCGCCGGAGAGCGCCGCCGCCGCAATCAACGAGGCGGCCGGCACCGACAACCGCCGCGCCAACCACGCGGGGCCCTTCCTCGCCAGCGGCTCCCGGGACAAGTCCGTCAAGGTGAACTGGAACATAAAACACTCGCTTTCTACACTCATAGTCCAACACTAGGATTTTCTCGAATACACAAACACTCAGACCGAGAACATGAATCTAAACTAATCATTCAGATACATGTCTGGTCGGGAATCGAACCCGAGACCCATTCTGCGTCAGACCGGTATGGTAACCAATTCCCTCACGCGGGTCGTCGAATGACGAATCGAACATGGGTCTGAAACTGGATCACCTGAATTTAATAGTTCAAAACATATAGAGCTTTCACGCAAACTCGACCAGTTGAATACTGTTTTTTCAGATAGGATTACAGGCACGACGTGGTGACAAATTCATATCTAATAACTAGTTTGATATAAAGCGCTTATTTCTGATTTCTTGAAAGAAAAATTTAGCATTCCAATATTGTAACTGTTATTGTTCATATTTTTATAATAACTTGAAGATTACACATTTAAGAATAAGGTAATTTTCATTTGACTAACTCGAAAATTAAAATAAACTGAGCATTCAGTCTTAACTCTACAAAGCCAGTGACCTACCAAGTAGCTATAGGGCGCGTTCCAGAAGCCGCTCACAAAGCCCAAAACGTCGTTCCACAAGACGACCGCGGTCATTGTGGTCGCGGCGAATACGTCACTCATGACGTCATGACTTACGCCCGCGCGAAGCTCACGACGACCCATACAATAAGGTGGGTCGAAGTGATCGTTCCACTAGAGATTATGTCAGTAACGCTTACAAACGTCGTGAGCGTAAATTTTGTGCATGTCTAATGGAACACATTCATAGTGCTAAACTATAATCTAAACGCCTCACCAGATCTGGGACGTGAGCACGGGCCTGTGCGTGGCGACGCTGGTCGGGCACGACAACTGGGTGCGCGGCGCCGCGTGGCACCCCGCCGGCCGCTACCTGCTCACCGCGTCCGACGACAAGACGCTGCGCGTGTGGGACATCGCGCACACGCGCTGCCTGAAGACGCTCTACGCTCACCAGCACTTCGCCACCAGTCTCGGTATGTACAGTGCCTGTTTTTTTTTCTAATAAAAAAAGTTATTCGGTAAATGTGCGTAGATGTGCCTGTGCGGAAAACTGAAATTAATGTGCGATTAATCAATGTGAAATTAATCTTAAATTGATTTAAGATATATGGTACCATGCATAATATTCGTAGTTGCCCGAGAAAAACAATAACGACAATGAAACCCCTTTTTAAGTCCATGGTTTCTAAGAAAAAATCTGGAACGTTATTATAGATCCATGGATCTAATTCTTCATTCTAATAAAACCTGAGGAAAAAATATGTATACGACTTCCGGAGTTTTTTCCAGTTGAATTATTGCTGAAAAAATTTTTAGAAATATGGTCTTTGGCGCATTGATGGGGCAAGTGGCAAACGAGCGCGCAGTCAACTTGATAGCAAGCGATTACTGCCGCTCATGGACATCTATAAGCAACTTCATATATAGGAGTGATTATATCTGAATTCAATCACAGATACGTTGCTACTCCTGAGGATTGAGGTGGACGTCTCATGTGAGCCAGCACCACACACTGCCACTGAAACGCAAAAACTGTCTCACGCTAGATTTTTAAAATGGTTGTGTGCTAATTATATTGCCTTTACTCCTTCAGTTCTAGATTGAAAATATCCTAAACAAGATTCAAGAGATCATGATTGTGATTTATTTACACAATACTGTTTTATCTAACACACGTCACATTGAAGCCAAAAATTGATTGATGTTCATACATTCATTATTTACCTCAAGCATAGAGTAAGATTATTTTTCTGTTTCAGATTTCCACAGGACCTTGCCATATGTGATATCGGGCAGCGTTGATCAGACCGTCAAAGTTTGGGAGTGTCGCTAAGTGCATTGCCATTTTAGTAACTTAAACTCACCGATGATATCTTTATATTTTTCACATTTAATAGCTGCGATGAGAGAATTGTAAGTTTCGATTTTAATAGAGAAATCATATGGAAAAGGAAAAAATAGTTTTGATAATTTATTGATATTGTTTCTTCCGTCTGCTCATTGTGGTCTTTGTGGTATCTCTGTCGATGCTATGTCCTAGTTTTACATTTGGTTTCCATACATCCGCTAGTAATTTTATTATGTTTAGAGTCACATTCCATTATAAGTAATGGTACATGGACTTTGCTGTACATTTCTTTCACCTGATTTGGTATAATATCAGTGGTAAGAACAAGATTGGAGTAAAACCCAAAAGTAAAAATGGCATAGCATTAGTCATGTACCCAATCGAAACGATGAAGTGAGGAGCAAAAGCTGTGTTATAATTTAACATTTCATTATTCTGTTTTATTTTATAGTTATTGTTTATTCATAAGAGCGTTTAGATATAACTTTATTTGGTATGAATAGTTAATATGAATTCTTACATGTCCACTCTAGAAAAAACTTGTACCTTAATTTGTTTATTGATAATTTAGTTTTTATCAAATTTGATATTGATGGTTATTCATGACAATCATCCAGGAATTAGTCATTGTTTTATGTGAATCACATCAAACACTCATTAACATCTTGTATATAAGGAAGCTTATATGTTAGTCTCGCTCGATACGATCCTCATTATGTTTGTTTGCGAAAGTGCCAACAACATTAATGGAAATCAGAGACACGAATACGATTTGTAACTTAATGTTGCTATTGCGTATGATAGAGGTTGAGACGTCGGCGTCGCTCGCTTTTGATTATAACGAACAGCAGTTTAATAGAGACTTATTTTAAGTTTTGTCAATTCAAAACTTTAACTATAAGTTAGAGTGTTATATATTAATTTTTTACTATTTATTTATATTTTCAGTGTTACAATGTCTCAAACAGAATTTTGATTAGTATAAAAAACGCTTAAAATTGCTAGTTAGGTGATTTTACGCAATGTTTGTTTTACAATTACTCTAATCTGATTTTAAGTTGCGTTGATTTATATCATACTAGAGTTCTACGTAAACTGAAGTGTGTGATATAATTATAATAGTTACTTTAAATAATTACGGATTCTGTTTGTGGTAGCTATATGCGAAAATAATTTTACGAAGCCTGTTCTGTTTAATAAACTAGTTATTTATTATTGAAATCGAGGAATTTGGTTGCCCGGTATCTTTTAGAAATTAGTGTTAGCTGTAGTCGAGTATTGTCATATTGTTAGAAGCTTTGCAGTGCTAGCACGTAATACATGTATAAAATTACAAGACAACTCTTACTGCAAGATCATTCTGTGTAGCTTCATACCTTATACTCCACTTCTTACCTAATCAATTTGGTAGTTACATCTGTGTAGGTAATCGAAGTAAAATTAGGGTTTGCGAGATGCTAATTATGTTTGTTACACAGTGTGGTGGTGCGTGGTCTTTTGCTTAATCAATGTAGTTTCGTAAACAGTGATCAAGGAGATTATACCTTTTAAGTATCAAAATGTTTACCAAAATCAGTACTTATTGCCAAATTGTAATAGACACTATAGATTTTTTTTATTGTAGCCAGGGCCGGCCGAAACCTTTCTAGAAGAAGCTTTAAAATAACTATTATTTAATTTTCAACTTTTAGAAATGTTTGTTAGCTTTTAAGTCACTCTTTTGTCAATGAAATGATCGCTAAATCGGAATAGTTTTATTTTTATTATAAAAATAGGAAAAGGATATCGGTTTGAAAGAATTTAGAGCATTGATATGATTGATGCCGTTGATAGAAACCTCGCTTCGTCCGCCAATGGTAGGGCTGGCCCTGATTGTAGCCAGGTTACTATAATGTAAGTAAAATAGTTCGGCACATAATTTACTACCTATTATTCTATAATCAAAGTATCATTCTAATTAACTGTACTTTTATACTGGCAGAACAAAAAACTGCTGTAGGCTATCATGTGGTTTGTACGAAAAACTTGTCGCTGGTATAAAAGTACCGTTGATAAGAATTTGTGTAGAATGAATGTATAGAAGAAAATGGTGACAAAATTTTTACTATAACATAAAGCTTGCTAACCAGTATTTCTTACAAACTTAAAAATTATATACAGCATTTAATATAGGCGAAGTATTCACATTTATCTATATGCTACATATAATCTCCTTGAGGGGACTTAGTAATACGGCAGTTGTTTATGATTTGAAGCTTGTAACTATATAGTATGTTTTACATTAATAAGAAGTTTGTATTACAATTATCAAGTTATAATAGTATCTGCACTTTGTCAGTATAAATTGCTTACTCATTATCAACGAAATATGTATCAGCTTAAACAAAATCCTCTTGAGCCAATCTTTTACTATAATTCTACGAACAGCATATTTCACAGGAGGATTTTGTTATGTCTATTTAACCACTGTATTTTGTCTAAATTTATAAAGGTAAAATTAACTACCAAAAGTAAATAGAATTTGGTCTAATATTTTCTGTAAATAAAGCAAGTATGTAATTTATTTGTTGTTTATTTTATCTCCTTCAGTTTATTAATAAGGACATTGCTGACTTAAAAAAACTATTTCTGCTCAACACACACGCACATGCTTTGTACACTCATAGCCCCACACTAGGATTTCTTCTGTGTCGTGGGTACCATGGACACACACAAGACAAATACACGAAACACCCAAACCCAGAACATAAATCTAAAAATAACTTATAGATACCTGTCTGGCCGGGAATCGAACCCGGGGCCCATTGCGTGTCAGACCGTCGTCATATATTTTTACAAAACTAATGGTAAGCAGAAGTCGACCTAATTGTAAGGGTTACATTTTTGTGTCCGTCAGGATGGCCGGTCACTACCCATATTTTACATCGAAATAGTTACTAAGAGTTGCTACCTAGTTGCTACCAGTTGCTACCAATCTTAAAATAATTGCTACCTTCGTATTTAAAAAAATAAACTGCTTTTTAAGGTGACCGGCCATTCTGACGTCAGGATGGCCGGTCACCATTCCAGTTAGAACAATCTGCGCAAATGATTGGAGTTTTTTTTTTACCAAGAGTTGCTACCAAATTGCTACCTTTTTTATACATCGTAATTGACCTCATAGCTGTTAAGGATAAAAAGATATTACAGATTTAATATTAAACGCCTGTACAACTAAATTAGCAAATCCGAAGTTAAATACAATATTCGTATTTTACACAGGCGCCACTTGCACTTTATATTTATATTAAGGTTGTAACGGAGATCTCTTAGCGGAGGCCGAGGCGGATGCGGAGGTTAAACATAGGCGGAGACGAAATTTTAAGTAGAAAAAAAGAATAGCATTGATTTATTACAGTAATAGATATAAACCAAAAATAATTCAAACAGATACATTGTACAGTTCTTAGCAAAAATTGAGTAGTACAAGCGTACTACCATTTTGTGTTCTCTCTTCATTCATCAATACACATTACAATACACATTAGTACATTCATCAATACACAATTATAATTTTCATATAACAAGGTTTCTTTTGATAAGCATCAAAAGAAAAATTGTTATATGAAAATTATGAATTAATGAATAGTATAAAAAAACTGATTCAACTGGATTTTATCCTGAGATATAAGATGCCATATAAATTAGAACGTTAACTAAATAGTTCGCATTTACTTGTTGGTGTCGTGAAGTTCAGTGCCAGATGAACTACTATTTAGTGCAGCTGGTTGAACTTTTTTTTGTGAGGGAATGCAACCTTCAAAAGGTGTACCAAAGCTTTGGGAAAGACTCCGGGTTATGTGGGATTTTTACCCACTCAAACCTCCTCGGTAGCTTTCCTCAGTGCTTGCAGGGGTCCCCGGGGTCCACATAAGAACGCACCGGTGCCACCTGGCACATCTCTTGGGGACGTGTCACCATCCCCCTGCACCATACGGTTTCTACGACGACATGAAACCACACATGCCGCCGTCTTTTCGGTATAGCTGTCTGGTCGGTTTGAGCTCCCACTCTAGCCAAACCCAACCCCAAAAGTCGCCTCTTACGACAAGCAGAGCAGGCCGTATTCTACTTCCCGGCTATAGAGGAATCTCACCGACTATATTAAACGTTTGGAAGGCCGCAAAGCTGTTATGCCATAAAAAAATGTTTGTAATTTTTTATTATTATTAGTAATTACTCAATTTTTGCTAAAAACTGTACAATGTATCTGTTTGAATTATTTTTGGTTTATATCTATTACTGTAATAAATCAATGCTATTCTTTTTTTCTACTTAAAATTTCATCTCCGCCTATGTTAAACCTCCGCATCCGCCTCGGCCTCCGCTAAGAGACCTCCGTTACAACCCTAATATAAATATAAAGTGCAAGTGGCGCCTGTGTAAAATACGAATATTGTATTTAACTTCGGATTTGCTAATTTAGTTGTACAGGCGTTTAATATTAAATCTGTAATATCTTTTTATCCTTAACAGCTATGAGGTCAATTACGATGTATAAAAAAGGTAGCAATTTAGTAGCAACTCTTGGTTAAAAAAAAACTCCAATCATTTGCGCAGATTGTTCTAACTGGAATGGTGACCGGCCATCCTGACGTCAGAATGGCCGGTCACCTTAAAAAGCAGTTTATTTTTTTAAATACGAAGGTAGCAATTATTTTAAGATTGGTAGCAACTGGTAGCAACTAGGTAGCAACTCTTAGTAACTATTTCGATGTAAAATATGGGTAGTGACCGGCCATCCTGACGGACACACATTTTTTACCCCGACTGCGTTATGGCGTGGGAATCGAGTCAGGTGTCAAATGTGATAGGCTTATACAGGCTGTTTGGTAGAAGGTCCGACAAACAAAGTGGGCGTGTTCGGGGGCCCATTTGGAGAATACAAGTTGGCCAAAAAATACCTGACCCTCCATTTATTTTTCAGATTTTTTTAGTAAAATTTTCCGTATTCACCGAAATTGTACCTATTTACCACCATAACATTTTTAAAATCTGTTAAAAAGTGGATGTTTTTACTTTATTTTGGTGTGCGATACATCTTTAGTCGGCGCAAAGTATAATTATATACAATCAGGCCTAATTATCTGATGTAGAGCCCATAGAGTAAAAAAATAAAAATTAATTTTAAATCAAAGTTCAACTTTGGCAATAATTTAAAAAAAACACTAGCAATTCGGGAGGTACTATGCATTTAAAAACTTCTCTATTTATCCCTACGTTAAACTTAATTAGCTTAATACTTACCAGCTTGCTGAATAAATGGGGTATCAAGGAAAATTTAAAAACAAGAATAAATATAAAATTCATATTTTTATTTCAAATCATGCTCGAAAACAGCTTCTCTGTTGCGAATACACGCCCGGCACCTACGGCGTATTTCTTTTGTCGTAGACGTCGTAGTGTTTAAAGTAATTTCGGCAGCAGTCTAGAATCGTGCCATCTTAAGGGGGGGATGAAGGCGGGTGGAACGGGTAAGGAGGGGTTAGTACTACCCCCTCCCGCAATCCCCGCCTGCCGGAGGCAAGTAGTTTTGTCTTTATGGAATTTCCAAATTCTTATTCTCAATCATGTGATTTTACTCTTTGTTCTCAATAGTGCAAAAATAATACTGACTGATGTGGGCTGTGCATTATTTTTTAAATTGTTGTTACAGCCTTTGCTTCATACCTTTCAGCCTAACTTGCTTAAATTTTATGTACAGTCAGCAGCATATAGTTAGTGGCGTTCAAAGTGTCCATATTGTTAGATACAATCAAAGTGTTCAATAATATCGGCACAACCTACGTGTTCTAATTGTTGACAACATCTTAAACTCCCAAATGTCAGGACGTTCATAAACTCATAATGTTAATACCACCCAAATTGTCACAAATGTTCCGGCGTCAGTGGTAACCTAGCAACGAGACTGTTTGTAAATATAGGTACATTTTATAATATTAAACTTTATGTTGCGAATATGTTGTAAGAATCACTTACTGTGCGAGCATTGATAATATTGACATATGTTTATCTCATTTAGGGTTTTAAAATTTAATGAAGATACTTTTCATCGGTTTAAAAATGAGAAAACCGTAGAGGTTACAGAAAAACTATTATATTTTAGCTAAAATATATTATTGTTTGTGAAATATACATCAGACTTTATTTTTTTTTAATATACATCCTTTGAAACCCTTTGAACATCCTTGCTAGTAACGATCGAATAACTTTAAGCTCGTATGTGAAAACGAATTTCTGTGGAACTTTTTTTTTGCACGTCAAATAATTGTGAACAATGTTGTTGTGGTGAATCAGCATCAGATAGTGTCACTGGCCAACGTTAATTTCCGGAGAGAACAGGAAGAAGACTCAATCGATTGAACTTGTTCTTTTTCAAGTGTGTTATGACCCCACTTAGGCCTTCTTTTTCTTGACGAGGGTAGGTTTGTAGAACTTGACGTGGTAAGTATTTCAGGTGCAATATATGTGTATGTTTCCATATACAGAACATTAACAACACTTGACGCAATTGAGCACGGATGAGATACTAACTCTGTCGATAGAATTATTAGAATGCAATATAATGGTGTATGCCATTATGCCTCGTGACATTTACGGATTTTGCCCCAACTACTATGTTAAAAGAAAATATGAAATAACGGTAAGACTAAAGCAGTGTTAAAATTGCCCATCAACTTCAAAGAAAACGTAAAATAAAGGAGAACATAATCATCAATTCAATACTATTTCTTGCTTGTTTCTGTAGTTATTAAGGATAAAAAAATATTACATCAATTATGCATTTAAACTAAATTTGATTGTAAATCAACTGTCATGGTCCATTGAGTATTGTTTGAAAGCAGGTTCTGATGGGCTGCAGCAACATCTCGCAAAAGCGTTTCGTTTCCGGTATGTGTGCATGACCCGTCTTACTCCTCCGTCCTCTCGTCTTGTCTTATCATGCCTCTTGTTCCCCTAGACCGATTCTATGACTTTGACAGTCAATGACGTCATTGCAAGATATGAAAAGGATAGTTGTTAATATAAAAAAGAGAGAAGAGAAGAGTCATTGTTAGCATGTCCTATACCGTAAGTGATCAGGAACCTTATATCCGCAACATAAGGTATAATATTATAAAATGTATATTTACGAACAGTCTCGTTGCTAGGTTACCGCTGGTGTCGTAACAGATGCTGAAATTGTGACAATTTGAGTGGTTCATTATGAATTTATGAATGTTCTGTCATTTGGAAGTTTAAGATGTTGCGAACAATTAGAACACGTAGGTTGTGCCGATATTATTGAACACTTTGATTGTATCTAACAATATGGACACTTTGAACGCCACTAACTATATGCTGCTGACTGTACATGGCTTTGCAATATATACCACCGTAATTAAAACGACAATAGTATCAAAAACATTTTTTTGTTTATTTTTCATTAAATGTGTACCTAATTAATCTATGTTAAAGACTATATTCTTTAAAACATTGTTTAAATTACGTTTTTGAATCTGTTATTATTATGTTTAGATAGTCTGTATTGTTCGATATCAATGGTTGACCGGCTGTCAAACGAAGACAGCTGCCATTTGCCATTCTATTCAAGATTTCATTCATTTCATTCTGCAGTTGCTGTGTTTGAAGTTCCATTTTTATATGATTGAGCCATTTGTAAATGCGGCGCCAATACTGTTATAATTTCCTAGCTTAGTTAATATTTGCATTTATAAAATATAGTTTCTAATAAGTGTTTTAAAATGGACATCGAGGAATGTCAGAAGGAATGGGAGGATTTGTTGGTGGATTACAAAAAACTGGAGGTGGGTTCATTTTCATTTACGTCTCATACTTTCTTAATAAATAGACGCACTGGTTTATTAATGTGCGATAATTAATTGCTCTTTAACATATAGCGTTTATTGTTAAACGAATGCGTACTAGTATTTAAGTAGAAACTGTTTACCGTGTGTTGTATTAAAAACAATTTAAACAGCTGTTTTTTTCTCTATGCAATATGAATCGATTATTATCATATGTATTTCGTGCTTTATACGGCGTAATAAAATGTCGACCTGTTTTAATTTACTTTTTATCGTATTTCCAGCATTTGTGTCACTTGTTGAACTTACGTAAATTAAAATAATAAATAATAATTCCTTATAACCAGTAACTATTAAGAACACCATTATTCCGGAAAATATTATAAATATTTAATTAATAAATATATTTTGTTTGTTTTATTTATAATTAATAGATTAGTAGATTTTCCATGCAAACCCCGGACATTATAAAGTTATAGCAAACAATAAGATATTAAAGAAAATGACATCAGTCACATATAAAGTATATAATTAGTTCTACTTCCTATTTTTTCTGTCGCTTAAAATAAATTATTTTACCTACATTTTAACAGTGGGCTCGAAAACAATGGCAACTGTTTAATTTATCCACTTTTAATTTAAGATAATTATTTAATTGTTATGAAAACAATAAGTAGTGAAAAAAATGAAGATTTATCCATTTAAATTTCTATCTTTTCATTTAGCTGTGAGGGAAGATTTACAATTAAGTTTTGAGTGCTATTGTATTATGTATATAAATACAGCCTTGGACAAAAGTATTAGACCTCATTAATCATGTGTAACTTTTAAAAAAAATCCCAGTAAGCTATTTAAGGATATGAAAAAATATTATAAACTATTCATATACTTTACAGACTTCCATACTTGATCAATGTTAAATTTAGTTAACTCATTTTACCAATGTTCGAAACATCTAAATGTATAAAAAATCATTGTATTTCATGAAGAAGGTAAAACCTAAGTAAATATTAAAACTAGGCCTATTCATATCATTTCCATTTTCCAAACACCATTTTCCCATTTATAATGGGATAATGGTCTTTTAATAAATAATTAATTGCATTCCATTGCACATATCACAATGATACAAACATTTGATAAATTGTATTACAAAAATATTGATTTTATTAACACCAAGATATCGACAAGCCCCTAGAACAAAATTGTGTATAAAAATTAACAATTTACAGTATGAAGCTTAGAAGTTTTGTGGATTGTATGTTCGATACTTATGAATACTAATAGATATCCAATAGTTTCAGTTATGGATACGGAGTTCCATAACATCCCTAATTAATTTTAGGTAGAACACTTGTTTTATTTAAAGTTGTATACTCATGTACTTGGGTGGCGGTGACCACTACTATCAGGCTGGCAATAATCTAGCGCTATATTATTTTAATAAAAAGAAATTGAGTATCAACTATTGCCATTATAACTTTGTCTAAACAGAAATATATTTTATATTAAGCAGAAATATATCACTACTAAGAGTATATTGATATGTTTTTTTCAGACACTCAACAGGGAGTATGTGGCAAAACTAGATGAAGTGGGAGAACTCCAGGCGTCGTGTTTGAAAGAGTTGAACCATCAGCGCTATCGCTTGTCCATTATCACATCTGCACTGAAAAGGTCAGATAAATCAATAATAATACTATCACTTGTTTATTCTGCAAGAATATCTATAAATGTACAAAATGTCATTTTAATCTTGCATATAATCATAATGGTTGAAAAATTCATAGCATTATTTTCCTTAGATATTATTTTATAAGTGTACCTATTTTATAAGTTGTTTAGCAATATTTAATTCATTGTGAATTATATGATTCATCTAAGAGCATTGCAGTTTGATACATTCCAAAGGCTAGGCAATATGTAAAACAGAATATATTGGGGTGTCCATTAATTACATGAGATGATTATAGCGATTATTCGTGTCTCTTTCTGTTCTCTTGGAGAGGTGTGAGAGATTCCCACATAAGATTGTGTAAAATTATGAGAGCAACTTGTTTTATTTATTGAGAACATAAGGCCATGTAAGCCATAATGTGCCTCACGACCATTCCTATTTGGTTACTAACTAGTGGCATCTCCAAATGATCTATTTAACTATATTTCATATTCATCAACATATGTTGCTGTTCTACATACATCACAACATATATTGTTCTGTACAATTATATTCCTATGCAATTTTATACACATTACAAAACACAGATCAATTACAATGTTATGGACCTATTTCTAAATATATTATTTACGTTATTTGCAAGGTTGTAGAATGACTTTGGTTCGCGAAAGTCACACCTAGCACGAAGTTGTTGAAAATGAGTGTGTGGTTGCCGGAGCATTGTCATATGATGTTGTGCGTCCGTCATCTCAGTCCGTGGATATAGCAATGTATGAATGATTCATTTTATATGGGGTAGTGTACAGATGAGCATGAGCCGCAGTAACACTTACTGTTTGTGGACAACATGCTGGTTTGCTACTACATACATATATGAAAAAGAATTATGTGTTTGCTATACCGAGAACAGAACCCTGAACCTTCTGCATGGCAGACGAGTTTGACGACCACTATGTCTACCGCACTATTCTGGTTATTGTATTATTATATGGTAAATTTTAACATATTAGAGATTAATACAATATTTTGTAAGGATAGTAAACTTTGGCACAAATATCATTGTAGGTCAATGTTTACTAAATAATGTTCATAACATATGTATTCATATGATTATGATACGAAACGTAATTGATATTGTCATTGTTCTAAATTTTAATTATTATCAATGCTGAAGGTAAAAGTCCAAAAATTGTATTAAGTAATATATCAGTCGAGGAGTTATATTTATTGATCTGTTCATTATCAAATTCAGATAAGGATTAACAAAGAAAAGAACGACTTTTCTTCATACAAGTTGGAGATTAGACAAATGTTTTTGTGGCGAAAAACCGGATAAGTGTAAATGGCGCTTGCTCAAGTATTGTTCTTTAAATATTTAAGTGTTATGTAATAATGTACATAATACGCACAGCAACGTAAACGACATTTTAATATTGGTTCTTGTTACTTGCATGACTCATGAGTAAATTATTATATTTAAAGCATTTTTTTAAATAGTTTTTCAGATACTTTTGTTACAAATAAATTCTTGGTACGAGGAAAAAACAATTATATAACTTATGTTAAAATTTACTTTATCCGTTTCCCAATTTTAATTTATTTTAATACCTCTGTTTAATTAGTAATGCGTATTTTTACTGTGGTTTTGGGTTGGTACCGTTTGACATGCTTATTTAACCGGAATATATAAGCTCTGTTGTGAACGGGATATATAGATTCTTTCTGAATAATTTGAACAAGAAAGGCTTATGCTCGTGTTTTAACAATCCAAGTCAACTAAGCCGCCCAGAAGTTAGCTCGAAGAAACAAAAGATTTTTAACTTTTCATATGTATGAAATTTGGCATGCAACCATCAAAATGCACTTAAAATATGTTAATTACAGGATATTATTATTAAAATAACAATTACGAACAGCCTTGTGGAAGAAGTTTAAGGGATGACGCCACAGGGGGTTCCTATCAGAATGGTACTTTCATAACTAGTCGATAGTATATCAATATTTTCAAAAGTCGGGTTACTCAGATGGTCCCCTACTATTATATGCAATCGTACTATTAGCGGCCTAAATAGTGGAAAAAAAATACAGTACGAATATCTCGAGATATCGGCAATCGCATACAAGTTTAATGCTTAAAATTCTATCACGGATCGCCAATATGTCTGTTGTTAGGCCAATTAGCTAGATTATAAATATAGGCACAGCAATAACCTTAAGATAAGCAATCTTTGTAAATGACATATCTTATATGTGTGGATTAATACTATATAGTCAATATCACACTTTATCATTTCGAAATTACATGTAAAACAAATGTCATATGTGTAACGTTTCGAAAGATCGTAGAACGATTACGGTTCGACCGGTGAACTACCACTGCTACATTTCTAGCGTTAAGTAGTTCATGCGTTTTTTTTGAAAATTATGGAAGTCGGCTAACAAAATACGAGACGGCTATCTTAATCTTTAGGTGCTAACCCATATGATACTGAATTCATGTAGAGCTTCAGTTCTACGTGGAATTGACTACAGATGTCTATGGGCGGCAGTGACCATTTACTGTCAGGTGGACTGTATGCTCGTTTGCTATTTTGATTTAAATACATCTGCTGTCCTAGAGTACAAAACAATTATACACATCCTTAATAACGAGCGGGGAACGCACATGCAATGTTAAGTGTTCACTGCCGCCCATAGACGTAAGAACCAAATCCGCATAGAATAGAAATCCTATCTAAAGTGTCTCGATATTTTTCTGAAAGCTCGACACCTTTGTTGGTGATTATTGTGGAAACGCAAAAACTGTTGTCGTAGAACACAGAATATGTCCTGGAGCTGTGGTAGATAGACCACAAACATTTTTGTTACCTTTGCAAATTTCTATTTTTTATTGAATTAGCAAACGAGCATGCAGTCCACTTGATGGTAAGTGGTCACTGCCGCCCATGGACATCTGTAACCAACTTCGTATAGAACATGTATTCTATTAAAAGTCAATCACAGATGCGTTGCTACTCCCGAGGACTATGATGGTCGCCTCATATAAAAAGTGTGCCGGCAAACATAATCTTCCATTGAAACGCAAGAAATGCTTCACGCTAGAAATAGGTGTGGTAACATTACTGTTATTTTATAAATACTTTGAGTTTACCAAATGTTTAAGCGGTAGTATATACGGTCGAGGTCCACGACTTTATGATCTTACGCTCATTAGCAACTTCATTTAAATAAAATGTGAAATGAAATGTATGCACTTTCTCTCACCGACACTAACGATAAACGTGTTTTAATAGATTAAACCCAAAGAAAAACGAAAATGTGAGCACACTTGAGAAGGAGATCATGAAGAGGAAAGCCATGCTCCACGAAATTGAGGCTACTCTACCAAAACAGAACAGTCTGTACCTTAAAATCATTCTGGGCAATGTCAACGTTTCCATTCTGAATAAAAATGACAAGTAAGTTTCAAAACACACACTACACACAAAATTTATTAAAAGATTTAGTATTTTTTATAATGCCGATTATAAATGAGAAGGGATGTGTGTATGTATGTATGTGTTTGTTACTTTACGCTACTACCGGTCAGATTTCGTTGAAATTTGACACACACATCGACGGGCCCCTAGTACAAAATCGTATATGAATAATTACCAATGTACAGTATGAAGTTTTGTGGACATATAAACATTGATTAGGTACTTACGGCAAAAATGACGATATATGGAAAATCATTGTAATAGCTATTTAGGAACTTATTAAATAAATTCTTAAAATAGCTATTACAACCAACTATTGCAATCAACAACTTTATATTGTAAATTGGTATTTTTTCTTATACGATTTCGTTATAGGGGCCGGTCAATTATTATGTGTGTATGAGGTCATAAAGGGTGTAAAATGTCGTAGTAGACTCGGCCGAAGCGGGCAAAGCCACGGGAATAGCCTAGTCTACAATATGTTTACTATGAATCGTAATATAGATATTTGTACTTTGCTTTTTGAATTTAATTGCCACGGCAGAAGTTAATACACATGACACATTAAAATCATAAAGAATGTACTATAGTGATACTAAAAAGTGATTGGCTAGACATTTCTACTACATGACATAATGTTATTTTTAAAATGCCGAATTGCGTCAAGTCTAAGAAATACCCGATAACACAGTGTCGCCTCTGTTAATGGGTTTCCTTAGGCATATATTTGTAAGTGAATCATCGTCTGCTAAACCAAGCCTAGTGATGCATACCTGAAGGTAAACGAAGAAATATATAGTATATTAATGTTATAAATGCAAAAGTTTTCGAGGATGTATGTGTGATTGTTACTCTTTCACGCAAAACTACCGGTCGGATCCGCTGAAATTTGTCAAACAATAAGGCTGTGTCCCCAGTAGGCAAACAGCGGCGTACTGAATTTGCGACGCATCGGTTTAGTACGCTTTGCCATATATTTGTAATGGAGTGACCGAAGTTTGCTAGTTTGCGCTCACTTTACGCAGTTTGCAGCGTTACAGCGTACAGTGAGCGCAAACTAGCAAACTTTCGACACTCCATTCAAATATATGACAGGGCGTACTAAACCGATACGTCTCAAATTCAGTCGGCCGCGAACAGTTTGCCTACAAGGACACAGCCATAGTTTGAGTTCTAGATTATTACATAGGAAACTCTTTGTTGTGGTAGACGTGGTTGCGAAACCACTGGAATAACTTAGTAGTTTATAAATTAATTAATATATGAAACCTGTATAAAATATAGACATAATACTAATTACATTTCAAGTATAATTTTAATGAGACGTTAAAAAAAAACAAAATATAGATTGGTTTGTCCCTACGACTACCAGATTAGAATGCCCTTGACCAAGGGTCAGCAATTGATTAAGTTCAAGGTTCGCGTTATAAAAATGTATTAAAATCTATTCTGAAAAAAAAAACATAGTTTACAGTTTCGTTTCTGACTTAGTTTTTTAATGTTTGGTCTTGTATGTCATGTGTTTTCTTAAATGAATATTATTAATCGTAGACCGATATTAAAACCACATTGAGTATCAGAAAGAAATCGGCACAAAGAGAAAGAAATATAGAGTAACTAAAACTAGACAAATTAATATGATCCCGATGGAGACATTAATCCTGAAAATGTACATAATTGTGATATAATTTCAGGTTCAAATACAAGGATGAGTATGAGAAATTCAAATTAATACTCAGTGCAATAGCGTTTGTTCTGGCTGTCGCTAATCTGTATATAGATTTCAGGTAAGTGCCTTATATTTAATTTAAAAAGTGTACATTTTTCTTTATTATAATTTTCAAAATGTTCAAAATTTTCCGTGATAAAGTTCTAGTTTCAGTCAATCTATTTTTATTTGAGTAAATGGGTTTTTGTTTTTTTTTTTTTTTTTAATCGTTCAAATTTATGTCACAATAGTAACATAGAAGTTATATATTTTTTTGATTGATCTAATTACTGGCTAATAACAGCATAGAAATAGTGTTAATATGTAGTAACTTACAACACATCAGATTGTCAATATAAATCTATTATTTTGATAGCAGATATAGGCTGCATGAGGAATAATGGCATATCAGTTCCTCTAATTCCAAATATTTATAAAGATCCAACGATTCGGTGCCATACTAACGTATTTCTTCCGCGTGTGATTCACGCGTACCCCCACGTGCCTGACCTTTGAAACATTGTGTAGCACTTTGTTTATGTCGGAGATAATCTCGGAAACAACTCGAGGTTTTGTAATCGGAAATGATTTTTAGAAACATGAGTTCTATTTTACAATAAGAATGTTTCCTGGATTTATACTCAAAGGGTGAAAAGGGGACTTGAAACAGAATAAAGTAAATATTAATAGGGGGATCTGGGTCAGTTTTTATTATTTGTTCATCGTTAGTTAAATCATTAGATTTGTTATTAATTGTTAGTTGTTTACTTTTTCGCCCGTCATTTGAATTAACTACACTTGCAGCCTCCAAACATTCGTTTGAATTTTTTGTGACTGAACGATAAGGGACTGACTTGTTCGTGCAATGACCAATAGGTTAGACTGTCGCGTATTGTAAAATAACAATCTTGTTGCAATCAGCAAGACATTTACTAGTAATATTTAGAACCAACAGTTAATTTCATTCATACTCACCAAGATAATAAATGCAAACATTCTCCATCCGAGAGCTTACCGGGCAATATATTGAAGATCTCGTCTTCAAAATTTTTAATAATTTTTAATAATGCGAATAAAAAGTTGGAGTGATCCTTTTAGGTACAAATAAAGAATCGTAATGTTTCTTTCTAAGCAATGGCGTAGCGTGAGGGGGAGGGGTAATATATCTAGTTTGGTCGTTGGTTTTTTTCGGTCGTCAATTCGCAGAGATAGGTGAAAAGAGTAAGTGGGGTTCGCAACTGTTTTTTTTCGTCGATAAAAATCTAACTTGATGGGCGGCAAATTGTGCTTCCGCCCCTGGCGACATGAAGCTACACCACTGTTTCTAAGACCCCTAAAAATGAAGTAACATACAGTTACATATTACCAAGCCCCGATACTTTTACTTTCAAGTCAAAAATTGGAGCTTTTTCCTAGTACATGCTAAAAACGATTCTATTTCCTAGGCCCTTGCAGTTGATACTAATATTCCTGCTGGTATGGTACTACTGCACGCTGACGATCCGCGAGAGCATCCTGAAGGTGAACGGCTCCCGCATCAAGGGCTGGTGGCGGCTGCACCACTTCATCTCCACCGTGGTCTCCGGGATCCTGCTCATCTGGCCCCAGAACGAGCCCTGGGACGAGTTCCGGCATACCTTCATGTGGTTTATAGCGTATATCAGTGAGTATTTTGTATTATTTGTAAAACGCATATGCATTCTACACTCATAGCCCCACACTTGGATTTTCTCCTGTATCGTGGGTACCATGAACACACACAAGACGAATACACAAAAGCCCCAGACCCGGAACATGAATCTAAACTCATCATTCAGATACCTGTCTCGCCGGGAATCGAACCCGGGACCCATTGCGCGTCAGACCGGTATGGTAACCGCTCCGCCACGCGGGTCGTTTTGTATTGTTTACACAATTATGTAGCAAAAGCTTGCAGTCTATCTGATGGGGATTAGTTACTGCCCCCTATGGACGTATATAATCAATAGGATTATAGTAATAGCAGAGTTTGGTCATAGATATATGCTACACATTAAGAGTAAGTTGGAACAACTTGCATAAGTGTCTACCTTACATAAGTTGCATAACTTGCATATGTTCTTAAGGGCGTGGCATTCAAATCAGAAGACAAAAAAGCTTTACAATAATGTTAGAACAACGAAATAGTTGTTATGATGATACCGCTGGGTTCTACTATTCTTCAATATTTATAACTATCTAGAAACTATCTATATTTTTAAATATCCATAACTATAGCTTATTTCCACGGCCTCACCCAGTTTAATCATTTTTAACGTTGTAATGAATATCCCATGTATTAATCGAAATCATAAACAATCCGTGTGTTACATGTTAGCGTAATATGGTAAGTATTTATTGCATGAAAAAGTAATAAGCACAAATACCACGTTTAAAATATTAATAAAATAATATTGTAGCCTTCATAGTGAAATTACTGCCGCGCTCATTTTTGTATTGCTTTTATAATATGATGCTTTAAATTAATTATTTTTGTTTCAACTTATCCGTCTTCGACTTCTGTTTCATTTAGAGTTAATCACAAATGGCGCTGGCCACTGCCACAGATGATTACTATAAAACAACATATCGCTCCTCCTCTGAAAAACTGTCATAACACATGAACTCATTGTTTTGAGTTAAAAATGCAGTTTGATTCCATTTTTTTCTCTTCTATCGATCGATAAAACCGCCACAATTTTAATAATAATAATAATACTTTATTGCTGCACAAAATAAATAAATGTACAATACAAGCTTATTTCTAACTTATATAACTTGTGCGCAAAGGGGAAGTCTCAGCTTCTGCTGCTTTTTATTAGCTTCACCTGTATGTTTGTTTGTATGTTTGTAACCGACTTCTTTGGGCGCGATTTTGACCCACTTTAAACGACCAGATTTCGTTCAAACTTTGTAGATTTATTGAGGACCGATGACAATAAACTAATTTGATAAAATTATTCCATTTTTTAATTTGACTAAAAAGTAGAAAATAAATAATAGTTTAAAATAAAAATAAAAATGTTTACTTTAAAAAAAGCGTGGGGTGCTTTTTAAGATATTATCGAAATGATAATCACTCTACTCATATCTGTCAATAAAATATCTATAACCATTGACACCATGCACCCCACGTTTTTTTTAAATAAAATATTTTATTTTTATTCACACTATTATTAATTTATATTCATTGAAATTTTTAACACTATTTTCTTAATTTAAATTCATTTAAATTTATTTTCTATTTTTTAGTTCGGTTTTCTATAAAAAGCGTGTTTTTTAGTTTTTTAAAACTATTATTTATAGTGTGAGTAGTTCACAAAAGATGGCGTAAATGTCTGTAAGTGAGCATTAGCGTTCATTGAGGAACAAAATAATAAAAACGCGATTATCTCAAAACTTGTCTTTTGTGTTGTGACAGTTTTTCAGAGGAAGAGAGATATATATTTTTCTCCATTAATATAAAAATAAACTTTTACTGTTAATATTTCCCTATTGTTGTACAAAGGATTTTTATCGTTCTAATTGAATAATCATTATAAAAATACCAACAATGTAGTCATGCTAATGAAGGTAATTTATTCGTTGTAATAAACATTAACCGACATTGAACCATTAAATTTTATTTACATTTAGTAGGTACCATTTAATTTTATGTTTATTTTTGTTTATTAGCATTTATATGTGAAATTCGTACTTTTTAGGAGATTTTTTCTTAGTTCTGGTACAAAAAAGTCTTATATTGGTTGATTGAGTACATTGTATTTTTAATAGGATTCATGTAGCGAACAACCTTGCAGTCTGCCTGATGGAAAGTGTTTACTGCCGCACATGGACATCTGTAAGCAACTCACGCAACATATAGAATATGATTTCTATCTGAAGTCAATCACAGATCCGTTGCTACTCCAGAGGTCTAAGAACTTCACTTAAAAGTATGCCGGCAACCACACCCTTTCATCAAAACGCAATAACTGCTTCACGCTACAATGACAATACGTAACAAACAACATTTATAATATTAAAAGATAAGGTTTTAATCGACATTAATTTACTTTTTAATATTTTAGAGGGTACTTACACGATGCGGTTTTTTTAGATTTTTTTTTGCCGATATTTCGATCCAGTTGCATCGATCGTGGTCAAGGCAAAACTGTGTAACTGCATATCGTGAGTGCCCGTTAAAATATTAAAATGTATCTATTCCGCAGTAATATTAACCTAAAACCCTGTGGCGTAGCGTGGCTACGTGTCGCCCGGGGCGGAAGTGCCGAAGAATTACCCTCCATCAAGTTAATTTTTGTTGGCGGAAAAAACAGTTGCGAATCCTACTTACTCTTTTCACCTATGTCTCTGCAAATTAACGACTGAAAATGAAGGTTGTCAAAAGTAAATATTTTGCCGCCCCCCAAAAAGTGCCGCCCGGGGCGGACCGTCCCCCAAACGATACGCCACTGCTAAAACCATATATTAATTTAATTTCCAGGCGTGGTCCAGTACATGCAATTCAGATACCAGAGCGGCGTGTTATACCGCCTGAAGGCGCTGGGCGCGCGCCACAACATGGACATCACGATCGAGGGCTTCCACTCGTGGATGTGGCGCGGCCTCTCCTACCTGCTGCCCTTCCTCTTCGGGGGGTACATGTTCCAGTTGTACATCGCCTACACGCTCTACCATATTAGCTACCACCCGGAGGCCACGTGGCAGGTATGTACGGGTATTAGATACTATTTCAGTTGACTTTATCAACATTGCTTTTTAAATTTAATAATTGTTACGATACTGGGGACGTCTTACCCTCCGGGACTCTCATATGCTAAGGCAATATCAACATAACGGCGGTGGGTAGGGAATTTCGGGCCTCGAGGGGTACCCTCTTTACCCGGGCAATTCTCTAGAAGATCGAATATCTCCCGTAATAATTGTTAGTATTCGAACTAAATAATTAGGGGTATAATCTGAATTGTGAAATTTTGGCTATATCCATCTGGGGATGGCCGTATCCAGAAATATTAGGGTTCTTTAATAAGTTCTAATTGATGGTAATCATAAATTGGAGCCCCACAACATATTTCACTAGGGGCACAAAAATGGACTGCTGTAACTTTTATTCAAATAATGGAATTAACACTTTCACGGATAGAACGTACGTACGTACGTCATAATTTGAGATTTTGATATGGCACAACGTACGATGACGTCCAAATATAAAATATTATTTACGACAGAACGTTTATTCCTAATGAACTTTCAAGGTAAAAACTTATTGGATGTACCGTATGTCACGCCATGTAAAATGCTAGAAACTTTACTGTCACCATTCTGTCATGACGTCTTTAAAATGTATGATATCATTGGGATCTACGTATTTATACGTCATGTATTATTTATTATTATTAGTATAGATTTACTGTGTCATTCTAGAACACAGACTCAAGCGGTACCGTCCGCGAAAGTGTTAACAAATAAGCATACGGTCCATCTTGTGGTAAGTGGCCACTGCAAGCCAAAGAGTAATCAACACAAGATATGACTGAAATTCAATCTGAAGTATGTCCGTCTGTGCACATCTCCGAATTGGTGGAAGATCTGCTTTACATCGCCCTTAAGCTTTCGACTGTGTTATGCCCGTAAGCTAATACAGAAGGGACGTATGTGACACATTCATAGTTAAACTGTAAACTTTTGCCATCCCCAGCATAGATAGTAATCTATCACGAATATAGAAATTTCAACCTACAATTATTGAAAAAGCATTGCTCTACCTACGATTTAACACAATTTCACATGTTACGTGCTGAGATATACATACATGTAGATTCTTATATTCCCAATAAGAATGGTAGTATATTATATATGATTTTAGACTAATATAATCGTGGAATTTATACAATTTTATATGTAACGGGCAACTACGTTTCACCGTGACCACGATCAAGTAACTGGGTCGAAACATGTGCAAAAATAAATTCATAAAACGCATATCGTAAGCACCCGTTACACTTTATAAGTATAATAAAACAAAATTTAATTTGAGACGTAAATTATACAAATTATCCTGTCATATATAAATAGACCTGGCATTTTTATGAACTATTAAGTAGTATTTAATTATAACCGGACATTAATTTACATTATTTACACATTTAGAGTTCATTACGGTGGTTTAAAAATAGATCACAGTCAACAAGTAGCTATAATATATCAAATCAAAAATACAAAGTTTATTTGGTGTGCGACTAACACCATTATACTGCTTTTGCTAGTAAAAACTATGCTTTTATGATAGTAAAATAAGATATTATATCAACATTGATTTAATACATTGCCAGCTGCTTAAGGTGCAAACCGTCTGATGTGTGTAGAAATTATACATTTAAACTTAAGCTAATTATTTGCATTACTTACAGCAAGAGGAGTAATAATTGTGATTTATAAAGCAATATAGTGTACATAAGTGTGTGTATATATAGATTTGGATGCAGTGGTAGCCTAATGGTAAAAACTCGGGCTCTCAATAAAAGGCCCGAGGTTAAATTACGAGTACGCTTCACTAGTTTTTCTTAAAATTATGCGTATTATAAATTAATGCTGTACGGCGAAGGTAAAAAATCCCAAGGAAACCTATACACCTGAGAGTTTTAAAATAAAAGAAGTTCTTAAAGGTGTTTAAAGCCTGCCGACTCGAACTTATTTAGCGTGGTGGACTATAATGCGTTGACGACAAGACAACGACGACCCGCGTGGCGGAACGGTCACCATACCGGCCTGACACGCAGGGGTTTCTGGGTTCGATTCCCGGACAGACAGGTATCTGAATGATGAATTTAGATTTCTGTTCGGGGTCTGGGTGTTCGTCTTTGTATGTCCATGGCACCCACGACACTACCCAGTAAAGTGTGGAGTTGTATGTGTAGAAAGTGTGTAAGTGTATAAATTGACTTGTAAAACAGTATTAGTTAATGTCTATACTATGTGCCTATAATGCTGTCCGTTAGTGATGTAAAGATTCGCATTGGCATATGTTCAGATATTCGCACTCGCATTCGCAAGAATTGTATGAATGTATTGAATATTGAATTGCAGAAATTTGCAAAAAAGTTCTCCAAATCTATCCAAATTAAAATCGAACTACAGTTTGTCGACCAAAGAAAAGGTCGCCATTTTTAGATTCTCTGCTCCCTACACCAAAAACTGAAAAAAAAAACAGTAGCATTCTCGAATGTCGTGTGCGATATTCGCGAATGTTCAAATAGTATCTTTCGTTGCATCACTACTGTGCATATTATAAACGTGTTCGACACTGGGGAACAGGTGCCAGCGTTAAGCATGTCGTTCCTCCTCATCGGCATCGGGAACATGGTCACCACACTCCTCGTGATACCGCAGAAACTGAACGAGCAGGTACCTTACGACTGAGGACGCGGACTGGATATCGGGACGAGCTATTACTGAATAATGAATATACCACCTTTGTAATTACAATAGCATATGTGAGCTCAAGTACTATGCCATTTACGAGTAGATAGTACCAGAGGATCGGAGAGGTACCTTCAGACCTATTTCTAGTGCGATGCAGGTGCGTTTCGGTGGAAGGGTATGGTTGCTGACTAACTTTTACGACCATCTTACGACGACCCGCGTGGCGCAGCGGTTACAGTACCAGTCTGACACGCAATGGGTCCCGGGTTCGATTCTTGGCCAGACAGGTATATGAGTTTAGATATATGTTCTGAGTCTGGGTGTTTGTGTATTCGTCTTGTGTGTCTCCATGGTACCCACGACACAGGAAAAAATCCTACTGTGGGGCTATTAGTGTAGAAAGCGTGTATCTTAGTCCTCGGGAGTAGCAACGCATCTGTGATCGACTTTATTTAGAACCTTTATGAAGCTGTTCACAGATGTCCATGGGCGGCAGAAACCACTTACCATTAAGTGGACTGCATGTTCGTTTGCTATTTCCATCAGATAAAAAATGTACTCGAAAAATTAATTTGAAACAGTTCTGAATACATTTTTTTTTTAATCTTGCATTTACACTACTTACATCTAGCGTAATTTACAGTAATTACTCGAGACTTAGCAACATGGCGTAGTTTGTCAGTTATAAAGTGTTAATGATCTGAGTTTGAGTGACGTTTTACCAATGCTATTGTAATTATAAAGGTACATTATGGATCTTTGTGACTTTCGTACAAAATTTTATTACTTGCCAAGAATACAGTCACCTATTGTTTTACAGTTGTGTGCAAATTTTTAACTGTGTAACACAAAATGCATGTTTGACACTTATACGTTTCTATAATCGAATTAGTTGAAAGCCTGAATTTTAAAACTTAATAAAGTGCTTTGTTTTTTCAAAATTAGAATGTGATGTATACATGATTTATTACATTACTTTCAAATTTTGAAAGAGGCGTACACATAATTCCTGTAGATAATAGTCTAAAATCCTACTGCTTGATTTCAAATCTATGTGTTTTTAAAAGGAAATACTTTAATTAGTTTTTAATCAATTTGGAATATTGAAATTCAATTGCTTGCGGCAAAAGTTATAATTAGGTATAAGATACTTTGAAGGAAACACATGAACAGAGAAATTAAGCAGGAGAATTTTGGGCTAATATATTTAGTATACTAAGTTATAGTAAATAAGGTTTTATTTGTCGTCGCAATTGTTTGCTCTAATTTCTACATTATTAGCAGAGATAAAAGGCCTTTGGTGACTGTATTTTTGATATTTTAGGACTCTCAGTTTTGTATTAAACGAGTATGCATTAAATTTAAAATAACATTTTATATAAAAGCATTTTATAAACGCATAGGTTCGTACTAGCTCGTCTCGATCCCTTAATTATGTAGCATTTCCACTGTAATAAGATAACGAAGAAAAACTACAACATATTTTTAAATGGTTTATTTATAAAGAATACTCTCGCGTTGTTAACAAGCCCCATGTAGAAAGTTAATAGGCTGATATTTTGTAAAGAATTATATAACTCCGGATAAACTTGATTCGACAATTATACAGAGATGTTATTGAAACAATCTTATTAAAGTGGAGTAGTTGTAATTAAGAAACTGGAATGCATTTAATGCTTTGAAAATTTATTTAGCGGACCAACCTTGTTTTATGTAGTTTGAAGTTACAGAGAGTAAGCGATAAGAAAATAGTGGTCAGTCATTAAATAGCTCGATAGATTTTGTATCGTTTTACTCCGCACGTATTACTATAATTTTTAATATTCCAACTATTTTAATTCCAACAATTTCTTTTTTTTTTATTTTTTGAACATAAACAAAATATTTATTAGATTAAACACTTCGTTAATTTTATTTATATGTGTGATCACGCATATTCTGACCCGTCACTCACATAATATTTTTTTAAATACAATAAAAACATTGATTGACATGGAGTTACTTCCATTAGGCGTTCACAACGTTCACGCTCACGACCGCAGTTTTTCCCATTCCACTAGCTTGTGAGCGTTACTGACGTAGTCTCTAGTGGAACGATCACTTCGACCCACCTTATTAGATGAGTCGTCGTGAGCTTCGCGCTGGCGTAAGTCATGACGTCATGAGTGACGTTTTCGCTGCGACCACAACGCGCGGTCGTCATGTGGAATAGTCGTTCCCTTTAGTCAAAGGAACGTTGTGAGCGCTTTTTGGAGCGCACCCATAGTCACTATTTTCTTAGCGCGTACTAACTGTAATGAGTTATTTATGTTCAACGCTTTGTAAACATTGATTTAAATATTTTATTTGTTTATAATAAACTAATTAGTTTGAAAGAAATCTAAATTGTAGTAAAATTTACTGACATTAAATCTATGGTGTAACATTTTTAATTGTTTTCAGTGTATAATAAAATAGTTTTAAAATATATATACTGCATATATGTTTTTTATTAAATTTCAGTTTTTAAGTGGACATGAAAAAAATGCTTTATAATTAATATTAAATAAATAATTTATACATTTCTAATATTATGTGTCAATTTGTAAACAATCATAGAAAAATGTGTAATATTGATTTAAGTGTGATGATATACAGCTATCTTCTTAAAAACTTTTGTTTTTGTTATTATACTAAAATGGGACTCCATAGTTGTATAACATATTATTAAAAGGGAAAAGTACTTATGGCAAGTGTTTTTAAAATTAGAATGAAATATAAAAATTACTAATATTATTACTATTGTGCGGCGATGTTATGATAATAATCAACGATTTTGAGTGAGAAACAAGCAAGATATAACACTTAATAAAATCACATTCGAGAGTTTTGTATTAAAAAACGTGTACCTACTACTTGACGTATTTTGTATTTTTAATGATTTTTTGTGTATTATAAGCAAATAATTTATTGAATGAACTTCTAGTAACTTATGAAATATTGCTTTGCAAAATTTGTGCCTTTTATGTTATTTACTATTTATATTGTAACAGAGCGCACAAACATACTACATTTAATTATAATTAAATTAAAGTTACTATTTTGAAGGGTTTTTGATTATTATTTTATATTCACATTTTCTTTCATTTAATTTGGGATTTAATTTTAGCTCCAATTTAATTTTCACCAATACATATGTCTATGTGTTTGTTAAAATAGGCGACATTAAAGTCCATTTTATGGTAGTATTTTAATGAATATCAAAATCAAAAGTGTAGATAATTTTTCATATATGGGGTGAATTTTTCATTTTTGCATGGATGTCCAAATGAGAACCTATATATCGAAAAATTCTGAATTATCAAAGAACCGGTCATTGCGCCTTGGTATGCAAATATATAAAAAATGTTTTTTGCTCAAAAATTACGTTTTTTTCTTTGGTTTCTGCATTTGTCATATTTAATTTGGGTTTTTAACAAAATCTGCCCTGTATCGAGATAGCCTCAAAGTTCACAGTCCTTAGAGCAGTATTTCTCAGCGTTTGTCGCGCCTTCTTGAGAATGTCCAAGCTTTTATAAAACTATCGTGAAATCTCATTAGGTAGTAGTCGAAATAATTTAAATAATAACATTATACAGATTTCATCCATATTTATTACATACAATAAAAATTAATTTATATTAGACGGTGGTAGGTCGTGAAAATATTGTTTATTACATCATATTTAATTAAGCGGGTTGAACTTGGAGAAATATTGAAAAAAATACCTTATAATTTTCGTTTGGCCATCCACGCTTAAAATATTCACTCTGTACTCTACATAGGCAACAGCACTCATATGTAGCAATGTTTAGTTCAATTGTAGTATTAGTAGTAGTACGAGTAAGATACATTTAGTTAAGTCGTAGGTTGTAAACACAAACCGTCCGACTGTCATAATTTTTAGAGTAGTTCAGTTTCAATCACTAGTCATAATTTAATAGATCATTTGCATTTCTTTTATAGGAATCGTGCACATGTTTTTGTAGAAGGTTGTATTTGTGTTTAAGTAGACGCATTGCTGAAACATTCTTATTTTGCATAATTAAGTTACAATTTGTATTAGGTGGGTTAAACTTTAAACATTTTTATATAGAAGCTCAACAGATCTGCAAAAAATGTAAATATTTTTTTGTGTTATAAATTATTAGTAACAGTTAAAGTTATGTATAGCATTAAATAGCAACCTTTTGGAAATGTGTACTGGCCAGTGTTATGTATAACGAAAATATAGATCTGTATTATTGGATATAATGGATGTCATTCTTAGAAAATTAATTTGGTACTTAGCCTTACTGCTTTGTATAATTAGTTTACATTTTTGTGCAACGCCTTTATAATCTAGTGTTCTATTTATTTTATTTGTAACGCTGAATTAATAAATGTTTTTCAGTTACGACTTCGTATTTTTGTTGTTTTTTTTATTCATTTTTATTTATTTGCGACTATTGACAGGTGCCTTACCTGGCGGCTTTGTTCCTAACGTTGCACTGCTGCAATATGTACACAATATTGAAAACTATGCGCAAGAAAACACAAAGCGGCTTGAAACTGCGCTACAAATTGCGTGCTATCGCGTACCGGCTGTCCAATGAAATCGCAGTGTTGGTACGTGACTGAGCATACATACTGTACGTCTCGCTTTATATAACGCAATCTAGCTATATATTTAAATAGCTAATTTTGTATTTTTTGTAAATTAAAGACAGGTTTTAGTTTTGCATTTACGCTAGTGGAATGGTATTTAAAATTCGAAATAGCTTTTATATTGCGTACCCGTATCAAAATGGAGATGGGAATTAGGTGGTGGTAAAATATTACCTGCCGGAATAAAACATCCCCGGCTTTCTTAGTTAAGAACGTACTTATATTTGTGTTGTTGCTAGCGTTAAAAATATGTATATGTATTAAATTCCAGCTACAAAAAATCTGTATTTAAAAAAATATTGATCAGATCAACGAAGTTTCAGAAACATTGGCGCTTGCATTAGAAAAACTACTTGAAACATAAGAAAAACAATTATTGCATTCAAAGCCTTTTATCTAAATGTTCGCCTTATGTTTATTGCTATTTATAAGGCATTGTATATTCCTTTTTTTGATTCGAATATCTTCAATTAATTGTGCCATATACACAGTACAGACATCTTTTGCCACACATTCATAGTTCTCCAATGAAACAAGAAAATGAGTTGCACTTATATATCTACGCATGTTACACGCCAGAATTAGAAGGTAAGCTTGATCAGAAATTAGGAGATCGCTTCACAAGGTCGTATTTTATTGCAAGAATTTAAGTTTATTTAGAAAAAGAAATAGAATAATATAAGATCCTACTTCAAACACTCATAGTTACCTGATATCATTCGTAACTCTAGGCTGCAGTCTAGTATAAATAAAAAAAAAATGGCAAAAAAAATAGTCTTCGAAAGTCCACAGCAATAATTAGCTTCATTTTGTGATTGGTGATTGAACTTGTGAATTGAATCTCGTTTTGTGCCGTATATTTGTTGCATGTTTGTTTCTTGGATGTAGGACTTGTTTATGTATAATCTTCCTGTTCTCTAGAAAGTACTGTAGCAGTAGATTCAGTTTTAAAAATAGTTACCTGATTAATTGCAGTGTAATCCCCGCATTCACTAATAGAATAGAGCTATCGTCCCATCGAACAAGATTTAAAAGAAAAAGATTAATTCATTTTTTTCATTTTGTTAATCAATCCTTATTAACAATGTTTTTGTTGGATTTAAATTTCGACCAGGAACTAACGGGTGTATTAGCATCTGCCATTTTTGGTAAAACAAAGATATATCATACCTAAAACTTACGTTATTTTGAAAATGCTTCATTTCGGTGACCGGTGACAAAACATGATTCAATTGATGGAGTATAATATGATTGACCAACTGTGGGGCAAAACGGCGAAAGTATTTATTACCCCTTTGAGATTCTGTATGATACATACAGCTAACATACCTGTAATATATAAGAAGGCAGGCAATAAGAGGTCCCATGACGCAACGTTTTTTACAATAAAAGATAGGAAATCTGTGTTAATTCAAGTTCCCAGTCAATTTGTCATTCGTAATCCCCTTTTTTTTTTGTTACGGAGAGGAAACCTTCAAAAGGTACACCGAAGTCTTGGGAGAAACTCCGGGTTATATGGGATTTTGACCCAATAAAACCTCCTCGGTGGCCTTCCTCGCTTGTACTGGGATTCAGAAACTCCAACGGAACGAACCGGTGTCCCCTAGCGCAGCGCCTGTCACGGGCTCATCTCTTATGGGACGTATACCATCCCCCTTCACCATCCGGTGCTTACGGCGAGATGCAGCCACACATCCCGCCGTCCTTCTCGGGGTTGCTTGTTGGACGGTTCGAGCTCCCACTCTAGCTTTCTCTCTAGCCTCTCCGCAACCCCAGAGCATTCGTAATCCCCTAAAGGAAATATTTTTGTAATGTTAATCTTTTCTACAATTTTGAACTCAATATGAAGTATATGAACTTATATTTCATCACACTTTTTGATTGTTATTCAATAATAATATATTCTCTATCAATTGATATGTTTTATTACTAGCCGCAGACTTGATTTTTTAAAAAATGGCAAAAATTAAGGTAACCTGGCAAGGTTAAAATGATGTTTGAAGCAATCCCTTTAATCTTCTACTTAATGGTTACAGGATCAAAAGTGGAGACAAAACAAAATGGATCAAAACAAAACGGAGCCGAAGTCTGAATAAATGAGAGTATGATTGACTTATTGTGATCGAGTAACAAGTGATAGCAGATAAATGTATTATAATATCAATTTATATCAAATCAATAAACGCATATTTTGATATCTTCTGGTCTTTTAAAAATAATATTGTTATGTTATTTTAATACTCTGTAAATAAATACAGCTATCTTAACAAAATCAGACTTTTGTTTAATTTCATGCATCAACATAATTATTTTCATATTATATAAACAAATTAAAACACATTACATATTATTATACACAAATGTTATTTAATCAAATAAATAACCAAGGAACAAATATGGTATCAATAAAGTAAGAAAAGTAGGCAAGGATTTTAATAATTAACTGGTCTTCTTGCTAGGTATACACAGGTTTCAAAAACATTACTTTTGACCCATCTGACACAGGCGGGCAATAAAAAGTAGTAAAGTGCTCTTACTTTTATATTTCCAACATATTCATCAGTCATTGTTACACTAATAGGTAAATCTTGCTTGAGAAAATACAAGAAATAAATAATTTTGTTTTTTTTTCTTCAACTATAGTTCTATGACGCAGTTCTTACCCTCGGGGCAATAATATTATTGAGATAAGTGCGATGCAACCATTATCTATAAACGCATTTTATAAGAATCATGATTATACTAGAATGATGATTTATAGATTTGCTTCAAGAGCACGATAGTCTGCATTTGCTCGCTCGTTTTATTGCCCCACGGGCAATATCTGTAATATAGATGTAATCCCTACTTAATTAAAAAATAAGCAGTTTGGGTTATGCTTACTAGAATACCTACCCGGGTATATCATTTATGTTATGATACCTTTAACCGTTGTCGAAAGGTGGCGCGAAAGGTTGGTATATTTAAACCATATTATGCCGGACGGCGCGAATACCAATGCGCCATTTTAGTTTTCATCCTTGAATCGTTTTTGTATTAGTGGGTTTTCATCTGGGGGTGATAAATTTCTATAGTATAGTGATGAAGAAAAAACCTGATATAAAAAAGTGATTGCTCAGACAAACGTTGTAGACGTATAGTTCGACTAGGAGACATTGCAGATAGGTAGTTACAAACAGCGTTCAAAAGTAATGGGTTAAGACCACAGGCAACATCACTAAATTCTCTGAATTTTATACAGTGACCACTTAACGTTACATAAAAAACATGTCCTTTTACGTTGAAACAATCACACACGAATATACAAAATAATACTATAGTAATTATATTTACATTTTTATTCAATGTACTGAAAAGAACCTAATACGTGATTTTAATCATTATGAAACTGACTGAGTAACCTTTCGATACAAATAATAATAAACCATTAAATTCATCCGTATAATTTAAATAACCGTTTACACATCACTCGGACTGTAAGAAATGTAACTAAACTCGGACTGTAACTAATGCTCGTTTCAATGAATAGCATATTCCAATATACAGACTGCGTATTTACAATTTACTAATATTACAGAACTCAAATTAATCATGTCTCATGTTTGAACTAAATGTTCTATTCTACGATGCACTGAATAGTAATAATCAATATCTAACAATGTATACAAGAAGACCAACAGAGAATTATGCTCTTTACATCCTACATAACCATAGTATTTACAAAAGTTATTTTACGTTTACAAAATCACTATTTACACTGAATTGTCCTTAAACGTAAAGAAAATGTTTAATATCCAAGAGAATAACAAAAATAAATAATTTATAAATTCACTGAACCGATATTATTGTGCAAATATATAGAATGCAATTACTTAAGTCCATTTGTTTGTCCAATTTACACATTAATTATGTGAGCAATGAAATAATTGTATCACTCTGAAGCGTCCATATCTACATTAGAAGCTTCTAGATCAATTATTAATCATTTTTCTTCGTAATCATCATCATCATCAGACTGGTATTGATCATTTTCTTCAGTAGTTTCCACACGGGGTTTCTTAATCAAAAGTCCTTGCTTTTGCAACCTTTCTATTGCATCCATGGCGGTTCGATTAGCGGCGCTCATATCGTTCCTCGTTTCAACTGTAGCTTGCTTAGCGCTGGTTCTGACCACTTTGAGTCCCGACATATTATTAAGTTTAGTAATATGTTGCTCTGAATGTTGTTCGGATCTCGCCTGCATTGCTGTCACAACCGATTTTCCTTTCACAACTTTCGTTGCGGTAGTACTAAAATCAGACCTACTACTAGAGGCAGAGGAGTAATTGACTGCAGAATCGTCTCCAAAATCATCATCGAACGCATCCATTTGTGGAATAACAGTATCTTTCGGCTTCTTAAAGCAGCTAAAGTGCCCACTCATATCCTCAGAAGGCCTTTTCACTGACTGATTCATAGCTAGAGGAGAAATTTTTAGAGGTTTACCTATGACAGGTTTTTGAATATTTAATTGGGGAGACATTTTTCTAACATTTGAAGGTCCCGGTGCAGCAGCCCTGAATGTACCTAGTCTCGGGACTAATTGGTTTTGTGGTCTTACTGGAACCAATTGGCCGGTGGGTCTTGCCGGTACTGCTATTGTAGGTCTTGGTGTTGCACATCTAATTTTCGTACCAACTGTTTGAGCATTTCTTACTGTCATGCCTTGTAATGGTTTTCCTTGTTGAATGGGCGCCTTTAATCTTGGTCTAGGTGTGCCTACGTGTGCATTTTGTGCAACTTGTTTCGAAGATTGATTCACTGTTCTTATTGTTTTTGTTACTGTTGTAGTTATTTCTTCTATAATAGTTTCAGATTGGAAAGTTTTTACAGTTTTTACTGTATTAACTTGATTCGTAAATTTTTGGCTGGAAGATGAAGATGCAGCAGATTGGTTAACATTCTTGGACGAAACTTCAGTATCTTCGTTCCGTTCTGTTTCTCGAAATTGTTTATTTGTCGTGTCTTTGGGAACGTTCTTTGCAATGCGCACTGATTCTTCTTTTTTATTACCCGGTGAACCGACTTGTGGAAAATCATTGCTTTTGTCACTAAGAGATTTTATTGTCAATTCTCTATTATTTCTTTTAAAATTATCAAGACATGTTGATGCAGAATTCATCTTTGGCAGTGTATTCATTTTAATCTGTCTTTCTAAGTCTTCATTTATTTCTTCATCACTGTGACTGTTGTGTGCTTCTTCCTCATTCTCACTATGAGACGCGTGCGGTGACTGAACAATTACATTTTCGTTGTACTCCATATCAGTATCGCTTGGTAAATCTTCATCTTCTTGAACCTCTGTGATTTTTACTTTGTTAGGCGATTCTGAGTCACTGTCTTCGTCATTCATATCAAAATGATCGTCCATATCTTCATCATGCTGCATCTGATATTTTTGTGAATCAGTTGAAGAAAATTGCGATTTTATTGAGATGTTATTACCTAATTTTTTTAATGTATGGTTTAGTGTCATATTCATTTGTTTGGTTTGAGTGTTTATTTTTCCATCATTGCTGCCTGGACTTCGTATATTTCTATCTGAATTTATCTTTGAACTTTCACCTTGTACCTCCTTTTTGATATTCAACACATTTTTATTGGGAGAATTACTTGGCTTAATAATTATGTTTTTCCCAAGATTTTTCAACACATTCACTGGAGTTGCTGGTTTTACGGGAGTTGTTTCGTAACTTTTTGATATATTTGTTACTTGTTTCGGTGGTGGCTCTTCATAGGTCTCTTGATCGCTATCAGAGTCATCTATGTTAAAAATTTCAATATCTTGATCAATTTCCTTACTCTTTTCTAACTTTGCTATAAATGGCTTTGGGGAATTAGGTGACTGATTAGAAGTGCTAGTCGTTTGAAGATTATTAGTTGGTTTTATAACAGGTTTGGCTGTAACATTGGTAAGGCGTTTTAAAATATCCATATTGAATGTTTTCTTTGTATCTTCTTCCTTGCCAACTTCTTTTGGAGCGCTTCGTACTTGACCAGGTCTCTTTATATCTGATGGATAACTATTATTATGTTTGACTGATGTGTTTGGTTGTTTTGTCACAGACATAGGCGTTTTGAAGCAGCCATTGTCATTTGTATTTTGAACGGGCATATTATCATGAGATTCATAATTATCTGATTCCTCCTCACCATCACTTGCTTCGTCACATTTTGAACTGGAACTTGGAGAAATACATGGTTTGATTGTTAATTGCTTACTTAAGTTTTTGAATGAGTCTATAGACTTAGCAGGAATATCTGGTTTGGTTTGAGGAGTTTGTGATTTTTTTATTGTCATATTTTGAATATTTTTTGGAATTACTTTAGGAATATTTACTGGAAAATCATCATCCATCTCTTCGTCATCATTGTCTGTTGTTACTTGAGTAGACTCTGTTATATTGGACTTATCTTCAGCATTGTAAGTAGATTTTACAGTAATAAGGCCACTAAGATGTTTTAGTGCATCTAATGACTTATTAGGGCTTTGTATTTTCTTTACATTTTCTACTTGGTAATTTGCATTTGAACTTGTACTTTGTGTAGTAAGAGGAATTTCTTCATCGTCACTAGTTTTTGTTTCTGTGTCTTCAGTAGCTTCATAACTGTCGTCTTTGTCACTCAAATCCATATCTGCTTTCTTTTCACTGGTATTTTGTATAGTATCAGGAGAGTTGTTATAAGACTTAACCTGTTCCGAATTGTCACTTTTTGAAACATTATCTGATACTTTTTTATGATCATTACTTTCCTTGTCCACTGTTTGGTCATCATCTAAGCTACATTCCATTTCAGTATTATTTATGCTTTCTTCGTTATTAATAGCCTCTTTGTCATTTGGGCTATCTTCAGGTTGCATATTGTCTGTATCTTGGGCCATTTCATCAAGTTTACTTTCTTCAGTGTCACTTACGGCGGAATTTATATTGGCTGATGATGGTTCTTGTTGGTCTGATTGACTAAATATTTTATCGGTATTTGGTTTCTCTGATGTTGACTTTTTAATTATTTTGATTTGACTGTTGCCCTGGTTTAATAATTTTGTCAACAATTCATTAGATGTGGTTACAGGTTTTGGTTTTTCTTGAATAATATGAGGAATACGATTAGGCATAATTTTTGCTGTGTTAACGGTCAAGTTTCTGTTAGTTTTTAATATAGGCGATTTTATACCAGTGTTGCTTTTAACAGTAATACCTTGTTTCTTAAGTTTAGCTAAAGCAGATGCAGGAATTGGTTTAACATTGTCCTTTTTACCCTTGTACTTTTTCAGTACTTGTTGAGTGGGCACCTCTTCTATACCTTGCACATCTAGCCCATCACCAAATACATCCTTATTCATATTCAAGAATTCATCTAAAGTTATAGCAGCCTTCTTAGATTTTTTGTGTTTCTTATGTTTCTTTGATTTGGGTCTATCACTTCCATCAGCGTTGCCACTTTCACGAGATTCGTCCATTATTAATTGAAGGAATTTGTCCTGAAATAAGTAAAATAGTATAGAGTTAAATATATAAATAAAACAATATTATTATTTATTTGTGTAAAGTGGTATACTTACAATGCCTTCATTTTCCACATTTTTAGTCTCTTCTTCAACCTTCTCCATAATAGGGGGAACAGATTCAAGTGAAAAGTCTGTTATGTCTGATCTGAAATTAATTTATTGTTATTAAATAATAATGCGTAGGTTAATTAATATACATATGTGCATAATTGGGTTCTATTATTCAAGTCGTAAAAAGTTAATTTCTTATTTTACACATTAAGCCTTACTTGCAGTCTTTTTTATTGTTGACTTATATTGAAATATAGGATATTCGATATTGTTGTAGACATGACCGTAGCGGGTCGAGGCTGCTTGAATAAGCTAGAATTACATAAATGTGAAAATTTCTAAGGATGTATGTGTGCTTATTACTCTTTCACACGAGATGTACTGCTCGGACTTCACTGAAGTTTGGCACATGGTGGTTATGACCAAAATTAAACCTTATTATTATTATACCCTAGCTGTACCCTGCGCGCGTTGCTAAGCATTCACAAAAAATATATAAATATATATAAATACACCAGTAAGCTTCGTGAGCTCATGAATAACAACTTTGCTAAAGATCATCACATGATCAAATGAATAGTTTATGATTCTATAGAGGACATACAGATAAACATTCATTTTTATAAAGAAAAGAAAGAGAAAAATAAGAAGAAGCCGCGAGAATAACTAACCAAAAAATAAAAGGGTGCTTACACTTCAGTCTCATCACTGTAAACATCTTCAGAAGTATGAAAACTCAGATGTAGCTCATAGGCATCCAGATGGTAGAAGACAGCATCGCACAATGGACACCGTAGTACTTCTTCTGGACTTTGATTTTCATCACTGTGGTCATCCCCCATATGTTTCTACAAATGCGAAAAGGGCAATATTAGAGCATCTAATCCTAATATAAATCCTACTAATACTATATAGTTGAAAGTTTGTGAGTGTGTCTGTTTGTTACTTCTTCATGTCTAAACGGCTGGTGCGAATTTCATAAAATTTTGTAAGGAGTTAGCTGATACTCTGAATTAACATAAAGGCTACTTTTTACTGTGGAAAAATATCTTATTCCCAAGGGACAATCGATACATTGATTTTATTAACGCTGTTTTCTTAACAACAGTCTTATAAATTGTTGCAGGAATAATGCAGATGGATAAACTACAACAAAAAATTGATTTTACACTTCAATCAGTGTTGTAGTTTCAGACAAACTGCTTAAAGCTAGTTTATCTTCGCAATTTTACGTTACATTGACTGGAAAGCCATCAATGTTGATTGAACTGGACCCTTGTTTAATAGAGTAACTGTTGTACTTACATGTAAATTCACTTTATTATTGTACTCTTCACCACAGAAAGGACAGTAATATATCTGTATCATCTCCTGCAAGATAAATCATTGTTAGATAGCAAATAGACACTGAATTTTTTAACTGATAGGAGTAACAAACGAGCATGCTGTCCACCTGATGGTAAGTGGTCACTGCCGCTCATGGACATCTGTAACCAACTTCATATAGAACAAGAATCCATGTAATGTCAATCACAGATGCGTTGCTACTCCTAAGGACTACTCTTAGGACTAAGATGGTCGCCTCATATAAAAAGTGTACCGGCAACCACACCCTTGTATCAAAACACAAGAAATGCTTCACGCTAGGTGTGGCAGTGGTACCTCCTTGGGTGAACTACACTAGTTCTACCACCTGCTTATTTATATCATAGCATACCATATTATAGCATTTTATATTAATAATAACCATGTATACTAAAACTATTAGAACAAAGTCTTAGGATTTAATAATAAGAAGGTATCTCTTAAAAGTCAATTTTTGTAAGTATATTATTTTAAAATGTACAAATTTTCAATATTCTAAGTGACTACACAAAGGGTTTTTTACATGGCTATTGATGTATACCATAGGCATATTGATGTATACCATAGGCATATGATAGGCAAAAAAAAACTTCTATTACAACATATAGGTGACATACTTGGTTGTAAGTTTTCACTTTCTTCGAATGGCCTATTGAAGGCAGTTCTGTGTCCTGTCGGTGAAAGAACTTATTATGGTAAACCATGGCCGACACCACAAAGAAGTCTACCACGCAGCTGTCACAGTGATAGTGGACCTCATTCTCATCGGCGGTAGGTGTATCACTGTGATTTGACTGCATATGCTTGTTGTATAAATGCTGAAAGGAAAATAGTGATAATATCAATAATGTTGCGTAATGTATTGGTATATTGTATTAGAAGAGAGACTTAAAATTGCAGCATATTGAGGTAGTGTATAATGTAGCAAATAAAAATACCAATTTCATGCTAGAACAAAACTAGGCGTTTGTTAAAATGTACAATTATCATTTTCCTTTAATAATTGTACATTTAAACAAACGCCTCACAAAGTGGAAGATAATTTTGTAATTTGCACTAAAATGCAATTTTAACTTTCGGTCCCTTTTTCCTACCATGCAAAATTTAGTCCTATCTATATCTAGTCGTTCAATGTTGTTCGGTATATTAACTTTATGCAAACATATAGACAATGCTGATCTGAGAAAGTGTTTCTAATAAGAAAATACCGCAAAGATATCATCACAGTGGGGGATATTCATAACATTAATAATTAATTTAATATTAATACATATAAAATGAAAAGTTTGTAAAGTACAACTGTTTATTGCCTTTTCAAAAAAAACTACTGGTCAGATTTAACTGAAATTTGGCACGCAGAAAGTTTAGGACCCGGGTTAACACAGGATACTCATAACCGCAGCAGAGGTCACAAAAAAGGACGAAGACGCGGGAATAGCCTACACCTTAATAAATACTATTAAAATAGGTTACCTTCATAGTGAAAAGTTTCCCGCACCACGGACAGAAGTGCTTAGTGTCGTGGTCGGGGTGCACTTTGTGCTTGTGTGTGATTGCCTTAGATATAGACGGGAATACTTCATCACATACATCGCATCCAACCATCTCACCATCCTCACTCTTTTCGCCACCGCCTGCCTGCTCGTTTAGAGCACGACCCTTGTTTTTCGCAATGTTGTTGAACTTCGGATCACCATGTTTCCTACAAATCAAGAATATACGTGAAAAACAAACGTTCTAATGGTTAGTACTTTGGCAGTGGAAAAATAATGCACGTTCTCACTACACCTACCTAAAATGTTCCTGCAATGATTCCTTGTCCTCGAAGGCTTCATTACAAAACACACATGTGAAATCCTGCGGTAAACTCATGTTTACGAACAGCGGAACAAAATACCGCGTCAGGCCAGCCGATAAGTTTACTAGATAATATGAAAACTATAACGCCTTGTTCAACCCGAAATCATCCCATGACATTGTTCTATAATTAATCTACATGTTCATTTGTGAAATCTCTGTTATCCTAAGCCAGAATTAAATATTTTGTGTTTGAAAGTTCATTCGATAAAATTACGGTCAACATTGACAACAATCGAAACGTCCATTTTGCAAGCAAATAAATTGACACAGACAGTCACTAAAAATATAGATTAAAAAAAGTAACAACGCCAGTCGTTAAAAGCTTACAACGCTTAAGTATTGCACACACTGCGTTTTTAATCGTCGATAAGGGAAATAGTGGTGGACTAGTGAGTTGGTATTGGAAAATGAACATTCTAATCATATAGTAATTTAATGTAATGTAAATGTAATGCTATTCCAAAAACTAACAAAAATCATAATTTATAAAAACAAAAACCTGACTAGTTAAAAAAAAATAACAGAAAATTAAAAAAGGAGTAATACAAAAATGAAATAAATTGAAACAGAAATTATACATTTTATAAAGCTGCATACGCTGGCAAAAGAAATTTTAACAGGTTTTACTGTAATTTTTGTTTGCTGACTTTAGAGATAAAAATGTATTGCATAAAATGCGTTCTAGACAGTTGCGGGCGGCTAGAGTGTGAGTTCGAACCGTTCATTCAAGTGATCCCGGGAAGGACGGCGGTATTTGTGGTCGCATACCGTCGTAAAGACTAGACGGAGCGGTGGGCCCGGAGCCCGATGGGGCAACGCGCTCGGAGGATTCCGTTTGAAGTCGTTTCTAGATCCCGGAGTCCTCCTTTTTAGCGCCGAGGACGGCCACCGGGGGTTTTAGTGCGGTAAAAATCCCACATAACCCTGCGTCGCTCGCACGGCGTCGGGTATCTTTTGAAGGTTTCCCCGTCAACAACAAAAAAAAAGACCCACAATGGTGCCCGTTTTACCAAGTTCCTCCGCTTGGGAGCAGCATAATAGCAAGTTCCGCCGACTGCAATTTTTTGAATACGTTTTGAAAAAAAATGCATTAACCTTCCCGCTGACAATTGCACACATGTGTGCTATAACTTAAAACTACCACTCGCTGGACTATAGCACACATGTGTGCTATGACTACTATATGAAACAAAACCTGCTTTTTTATATTTAATATACATTATTTCTACTAGCTGTCATAAGCAAATATGAAGACAAATAAATTATACACAAATTTGTATTAACAGATTTGATGCATTCGTTTATTATTTTGTATTTTGTAACATTTAAAATTGTATGCTGTCAACATCGTATTTAGCCATGGATGTTTAAAAAGACATGGATACACTTAGAATAAGGAACTCGTAGAATAAGCTTAAACAATACAAACTGAGCACTCTATAGCTTGTTCATTTATGTCAAATAGCATTTCGTAAGTGTGAGTGAAACAAAATATGTCTGTCTGTTTTTATTAAATTAGCGTGTCACAAGCGGTCCTCTTTTGAGCTCTATTATGCTAATAAATTCAAAAGTTCCATCCAAACTGCAATTTTCTTTATGACGGTTGGCATCTTTATTTTGTAGTTTTACGTTTTGATAGTGTTAATCGATAGTGTTGTCGATAGAAGGGCAATGCGCATAATTATCTAGGCGACTGTTTTGATTAATATAACATACAATCAAATCTCATAATAAATTTATATTCGTAACGTATGTTTCAACTCATTCGAAGTGGGACATTCATTCGGTGCATTAACATTAACAAAATAACAACAAAATAAAACCTCTTTAAATATTAAAAGGAAAACATCATAAATTAAGTATTGAAAACAATTCTACGAATCATCAACTTTTTGTAAATTTATGTATGTATCTTTATATGTCTAGATTGAATGCTAATCAATAATTATTTACCAATTGTTTTACTGTATATTAAAAAAGGTATTTACAAGTTTGTTTTGTTGTTGGTTGTTTTTTTTCAATGTATAATTATATCCTGTAATTTTATCATTTAAAAATTGGCGCACATAAAAAAATATTTATTTGTAAGATGCTCAGTAATTATGATATAAACTAATAACATTGAGATCGTTAACTGTATCTGCACAGCTTCTATTGTAGGGGTATTTTTTGGTACTTGGTTAAGCAGAACATTATATTTGTTTTTTTTTTGCTTTTCTTGAACATGTTATATATTTTAGACTTAAGAGGCGAATATTGTTCTTCACAAAAAACTAGCCTCGCAAATATTTATTTGTTCAATAACATTACCGTTGTGTATGTATAAATTTGCTTTTTTTTTGTGATTGTTATGATGTTTTTTTTCTTCCATTGACCACTTAATATTAGTACCTAGTGCAGCGTTTACAGATTTTTAGTAACTATTTAAACGTATCCATTTTACATTCAGAATAGAATCGTTTGCAAATAATATAATTTTGTCATCCGTTCTACGAGTACATGGAAAGTCAATAATATTTAAGTCGGAGCATGAATGCAGAATGCCGATCAAGCTGAGTTTCTTCACCGTAAGACATTTTGTGGAGGCGAAATTGCAGGTGAAAAAAAATCTGAGAGATTTAGTATCAACTAGGTACATTTAACACTAGGCACTTAAACACAAATATACAACGTAGACAGTTGACAGACCAAAAGCTGCCACCTCTACGGAGGTCTACAGAGAAGTCACCGCCGCCAGCTCGGACAATAACATCTAGCCTCTATCAAAGCGTCAACCTGCCCCGATAACGGTATAATGAAATGATAATAAATGCTCTACGTAAAAACAAAAAAAAAACTTTATATGAATACTACAACATATACGACTGATAAAACTAAATCATGTTTTATATCGACGCAAAAATGTCGACAATGTGGCATCACTACCTTGTGACAACCTATACCTCATTTTTCCAGACTTGATCTATTTGGTAAATAAACATGGCCGACTCGAACTGTCATTTAAATGTCAATGAGATACTGTCAATCAATAGGGTTGGGAAGTATCAAAATAACTTGCTTTGGGAAGCTACCGCAAATTGTTGTATCGAATCGTATCAACATCGATTATACTCAACGATATATTTTTTCAAATTTAATAAAATAATGTATTTGTTTCAAATATGCACTACTAAATGTAATACTATCGATAAATGAGAGTAGCATAGATGTTTAAAATATCTTTTACTCGCATATAAATTAATTGTATTTCATCTTATTTTTTTACCTGACGTAAATAGTGAAATTATTGTTAGGTATACTTTTACGGACTAAATACTTTAATATCGTATTTCTAATAATAAAAATAAATTGTTGTGGCTACTTTATACTGTTACCAGCTCAGATATTTTTTGAGAAGTCATTTGAATTTTGTTATTATTTCACTTCTTAATTAATCACTCAATTCATATTTTTCTTAAAATATTTTTTTATTTGTGATAATTTATCTTAATTTATTTTGTAGGCGTAATTGCGTGAATTTTATTTTCTCTGAAGTCTATAATTAAAATCTTGTATTAAAAATATATCTGTAATACTTCATATTAATTTATTTTTTATGTATTTTTGAGTTATTTTAGTTTTAATTTTTTGAAGTTTACGTTATAATATGCCAGATTAAAAAATAATTTTCTATTCGTCAATTTTCATACGTAATACTTTTGTGCTTTAACAGAGTAGTTAAAATATCGCGATATGATTCGTCATTATCGCGACATCAAGAAAGCAAACTTGCTTAAATTTTATGAGTTTATACCACGAACAAATATATCGATTAATGTCACTTAGCAAAATCATGAAACCAATGTAACAAATCGATTCGTCTTTCCCATCACTAATTTGGAAATGACCGAAATGTCAAATTTTTGTTGAAATAAATTATCTGTGCAAATTAGTTTCGCCGGTTTTGCAACTTTAATTAAATTTATCTATTACAATTGTAAATTTAAAGTAGTTTTTGTTGTGAATCAAAGTGTAATACATCAAGTGAACCGATGTAATTGTTTGCAGGTCGTTTGACGCGTGTAACTGTGTGAAAATGTGATGTTTCGAAAGTTAGGTGGTTTGTTTACTAAATAACTCAACTGTGGAAAAATGGAGTATACGAAATAATGAAATTGCGTAGAAAAGAGACAAATAATACTGTCCTGTTTCATTATTTCGTAGGTTGTCACAAAGTAGTGATGCCACATTATCGACATTTTCGCGTCGATATAAAACATGATTTAGTTTTATCAGTCGTATATGTTGTAGTATTCATATAAAGTTTTTTTTTTGCTTTTACGTAGAGCATTTATTATCATTTCATTATAGCGTTATCGGGGCAGGTTGACGCTTTGATAGAGGCTAGATGTTATTGTCCGAGCTGGCGGCGGTGACTTCTCTGTAGACCTCCGTAGAGGTGGCAGCTTTTGGTCTGTCAACTGTCTACGTTGTATATTTGTGTTTAAGTGCCTAGTGTTAAATGTACCTAGTTGATACTAAATCTCTCAGATTTTTTTTCACCTGCAATTTCGCCTCCACAAAATGTCTTACGGTGAAGAAACTCAGCTTGATCGGCATTCTGCATTCATGCTCCGACTTAAATATTATTGACTTTCCATGTACTCGTAGAACGGATGACAAAATTATATTATTTGCAAACGATTCTATTCTGAATGTAAAATGGATACGTTTAAATATTTACTATTGTTATATTATATTGTTATTGTTATATTGTTATATTAATCAAAACAGTCGCCTAGATAATTATGCGCATTGCCCTTCTATCGACAACACTATCGATCAACACTATCAAAACGTAAAACTACAAAATAAAGATGCCAGCCGTCATAAAGAAAATTGCAGTTTGGATGGAACTTTTGAATTTATTGGCATAATAGAGCTCAAAAGAGGACCGCTTGTGACACGCTAATTTAATAAAAACAGACAGACGTATTTTGTTTCACTCACACTTACGAAATGCTATTTGACATAAATGAACAAGCTATAGAGTGCTCAGTTTGTATTGTTTATGCTTATTCTACGAGTTCCATAATCTAAGTATTTAGCATAGATTTATTTGACTGCAATGCAATATGGCGGGAGTTTGAAGTGTCATGGTGTGATTTGTTTTGCGTGTTTTTAAATTGTAAAAGTAAGTAAAGTGTGGTTCATTATTCATAATAATTATTTTAAACCTTAGAATAACTATTTATTCGTGTTTTCTGTAAATTTATACAACAAAATAGTATGTACTTTCTAATGAATAAGATAAAATTTAGTTATTTGAATCTATACAAAAACAAATGTCTGTGAAAGATGGGATAATGTATTTGTGAAAATAATAAATATAAATCTAGAAAGACAAGATTTTGTTCATTACAAAATTAATCATACATTATTTTGTTTATTATTATTTAAAAATTTCGTATTGCAATATTTCTATACAAATATTAGGGATGTGCCGTACTAATAAAAACGCCTTTACGGTTTTCATATTTTATCGGTATTCATACTAAACATAAATTTTAACATGAGTTGAAAGAATTAAATAAAACATCTATTATTCATTATAAAATATTATAAGTAAAATATAATTGTAATTGCAAAATATAATTAATCCCTATAAAATTAATTATATTCTATGAAATAATGACACAGATTTTTTAAATTTTTTTAGAACTGGGAATCTACAGAGTTTCTTTCCAAGTTTTTGATGCGGTTAATTTTGGAAATAAAAAGAATTATGAGGCAGAAAACATCAGATACCGGAGTGTTCAGAATAAATTAATTATGTAGTAAGTAAATATCGATACGTTATTATAATGGATTTAATGAAGGATAAAATCGATTTCGATATATTTTTCTATCTACTTTAATTTATGAATTTATGTTCTTTTCAGACTAGATTTAAACCAAGGTTATCAAAGCGTTAATAGAAGTACGCACGAATTTTGCATTCAGAGGGTCTGTGGGTCACACGTTTAGTGGGATGGACTGGAATCAGGCACTAACGCAACTGGAGACTATAAATGCATTGGCGGGCCACATTGTGGCCCTTGGACCAAGGTTGGACAGCCTTGATTTGAACGGTGACTGAGTTTATCCGAAAAAGTAGAAGTTTGCTAAGTAGAAGATGTCAAACAAGCAGACAGGCAACAAAACAAATACAGTATTCAAACAAAAAAGATAGAGTGTTTGTACTTATGTTCACGCGTTAGAAGTTATATTTTTTTGACGTAATAAGATAAAAATCTTTTTAAAAAAATTATCTTTCGACTTATTCTACGTTTGTAGAAAAAACGACATTAACAATAGAAAAAAAATACATGTCGGTTTTTCGTGACGGTGTGCGCGCGCGTGGTTAAAAATTTACACCCATCATTTTTCCCTAAAGCGCCAAAAGTTATACTTCAACTTCAAAAATATTGTTTACTGTTTTCTATTCGATTATTTATGTATAATTTATGTGTGATACAAATATTTTATATTTGTAAGTATTGTTAGCATAAGTATCACCTTTTACGATACTTTCAGGCTTACGCATCTAAACTTAAATTAAACGTCAGTTGATGGAAATAAGTCGTTCATAAAATAATGTATCTAGTTACTTATTATCAAAATAGTTACATAAAAGTATTACAACGGACCTAGCTTTTATTTGATATAATTATGTATATCATCGTTATGATAAAATGTCGTCCTTCCCGCTTCTTTTTCCCTATTTTCGAACGCTATTTTCATTAACTACAGCCCATGTCAATGTAAACTGAAGAAATCTAATTTGACGCTTAAACGGCTTGACGAATGTCAAGCCGTTTAAGCTGAAGCGCATGCAAAAAACATTACCCTCCTTCTGACGCAGTCGGGCAATGAATATTATTGATTTGAGGATCTTATAATTTTTATCTATGCAAGGTGCCATAGCTGTGAGAAAACAGGAGCGCTTTTTAGAGTTTAACAAATGTTTGATATAAAAATAAAAATCATTTATTATCCAGAGTTTTAATATAAATGTGGCACAAAAATAATAAAATCAATGTCAAAATGTATTTCGTACACTCAGATATACAATTAGGCAGAACTATAATAATACCGATACATATTTTTTTACCGATATCAGTATGGTCACATCCCTAGACAACAAGCTCTGTGACTATACATTTGGTTTGGCGGGAATACAGTAAATCAATTTCGTGTAAAATATCATAATAATAATGTTTTAGTGTAACGGACGTGTAAAGTGTTATAAAAAACATTGTAATAAGTTCAAAATATTTGTTTAGTTTGTGAATAACGACAGGTTTTTCTATTACCAGTGATTTTTCGATGATAAAACGAATGTGAGTGTGTTGAGGTTTTAGACCTATTGTGTTACTTGAACAATTTTTTTAAAAGAATTTTCTGTAATTGCGAATGAATAAAATACAATGTTGTGTTTTTGTGTTGTCTTTTTTATTACAATATTCATATATTCAATAATTTGATAACTACTGACTAAGCACCGTAAAATATTTTTTCCTTATTATTTTTACATTATTTCTTACTAAATAAAAACAATAAATGCTAAAATTGCGTAGAATATTTTATTACACGTTAGGAGAATAAATAGTCCAATTAATTACTACGGTTTTACGGCATATTTTGTAGAAGTAGTCGCGTCACAGTATTATGTTAATTGCATCTATAAATATTATTATTCATCATCATAATTTTATATGTAGACGTAAAACGCCTAATAAAGAAACTACTACTGTTCATTCTATGCAGAAATATCGATTTGTTTTCAAAGATTCCTTCAATAACTGAAACAAAAAGATTGGTAGCCATTTTCTAAAAACTCGTCTTTTCGGGTGGCAGTCAACTGTAGGTAAGCCGTCATTGACAAAGTCAGCGGAAGTGTTAAACAGTTATTTGGGAAAAAAATATGTGGTATCGTGGGACAGCAGGTAGGAACAAAGTTAGGGAAGGGAAGAGGGAACTCGGTCGCGCTGCTGCGGCTGCCGCTGGCATGCGGTGAGTAGCGTGACGCTACGGTGTTACGTTACATTGTAACGTCGCGTTATGGTGTTGCGTTACGTTACATTGTTATGTTATATTGTAAGGGTGTAAATATTAGTTACAAACCTATTCTCAGACCCACTGACTTGATAATATGCTGCTCCCAAATGGAGGAATTTCGTATTGATCAGCTATCGACCGGGGTTAAAAAATATAAAATGCTAATTCAAAATATTTTTTGGGGTAAACCACCTTTAATACTTAGGGGTGTAAAAAATAGTTGTTGAACTATTCTCATGTACTGTATGTACATATAAAAATTCATCAAAATCGGGCGAGCCGTTTCGGAGGAGTTTAATTTCTAAAACTGTGACACAAAAATTTTATATAAAATTAAGTAAACGAAAAAATTGTTTTGTCTTAATAATAATAATACTTAGTATAATTACAAAATTGTAATCATATTGTTCAGCATGTTACCACATTACATTATTTTAGTATAATTGTGATATTCCAATACTTTTAATTATTCAATCGCTTTTGAAGTTTTGATATCAGATTGAATCAGACGACAGTGGAATGTAAAGATCTAATTATAGGTATAGGCTTATATAATAATGATGCTATCATTGAATAAAATAAACACCTATAAAATACAAAAAAATGTGTGCGTGTACTAGCGTACACTCGTAAGAAGTGAAACTTCTTTATGACGTTGTTTTTCAAAAATAATTTACTTTAAGCAACTTTACAGAAATTGGTTAAATAAAGTTAAATTAGATAAAGTTTATTAAAAGGCTTTTATTAAACTTTATCTAATAATCTAATCTATAATAATCTAACTCTCTCATTCTGAGAGAAGACCCGTGCCCAGCAGTGGGACAATAATGGGTTGATGGGGAATAATCTATCTAATATCACGCGTGGTAGGGATAAGAAAAAGATGGCGCGTAACGGAAAAAAAAGATGGCGCGTAACAGAAAAAAGATGGCGCATAACAAAAAAATATGGCGCGTAACGAAAAAATGTTACACTAAATTTTTTTCCAACCCCGTTAAAGAAGTTTCACTTCAATAATCTGGTTAAATTGCAGAATAAGTATCTAGCGCTTGTAAGAAATATAGTTGATAAATAAACTACAGACACTACAGAGTAATAATTTTTTTCATTCGCTACCATCGGCGCCCGCGCAGTATTATACATAGTCTATGTGTGTTACGACGTAGTCTACTATCAGTAAGAAGTATTGCACAGATAACATTAATAATGGTGTTTTGGTAGTATTGTACCCAATCAAATAAACAATTTTTATCACATGTTATAATGGAGTGGGAGACATATTTTAAAGTAATGTTGTCGTATTTAAGAGGTTACTTGAGTAAACAGTACACTTTTTCGTCGTGAACGCCGTGTATGGACAAATACATAACATCGGCATTTATAAAAATAAACATCACATACTTTTTACTCATTGGAAGCTTGTTTTACATACCCAGTGGTATCTTCTCATACAAGTTGTAAAACTGTAAGTAGTTGCAATGGTTTTTACACATTATAGTACATTTCTTATATTAATAAAAAAAAATCTTGAGAAATCGCTTTCTTTTTAATTTTATATACATATTTTTTATTTTCAGTAAACAGAAAAAACATGACTATGTTATATTCTGCACTTAGTATTACTAAGCGCTTTTATTCCGGGGCTACAGCCAAAGTTCACGCTCAAAAATATGTACTTACTAAATATTTTCAAGGTGAACCGAAGAAAAACGATTTTAAGATAGTTGAAGAAGTATTACCTGATTTGAAGGATGGAGGTATAATTTATTTATTTTTTGCATCAGATTTATCTGCGTCAATTACTTAAATACCTGCTTCTACAAGAGCGTAAGGATAATGCAAATATTTTGGTTTAACAGCATTCATTATGACTTTTGAACTGGATGATTAAGTTTGATATGTATTAATTACTTACAATAAATTTGTACGTAATTTATTAATCCCCATGAATTGTTAGTTAATTATATATAACACATTATATTAGAAGGAGGAAATAACAGCTATTTATTATTAAAGTAGGAATTCAAAATAATACTATTATAATAAATATGACCATAAATAAACATTGCCGTCCGAAAGCAATAACTGATTTCCTTTCATTGCTTTAATTTTCGGCTGTAGCTGCGTTTTAGGACGATAACTTTATAAATTAAATATAAAATATCTCTTTTATATTTACACTTTATTATGATCCTTATATAAATATTTAGTAAATTGTCTTTTTATTATTTACGAAAAAAACATTTTTCTACTTAACGATATCATAATTTATTGCTGTAGTATTTCATGAAATCGTATTATTTTATGTGATATTTGTGCTACATAAGTAACTTAAGATGCCAAATCATTGCGCGTATAAAATAAACCTGCTATAAGCGAATCGATAAAGATAATGAATTTTTGTAGTTAGGTACCTAATAAAGTTATCTAAAATATCATATATTTTTTTATCAAACCCAATAAAGATAATACGATAAAATTTTCAGGCATAGTTCATAGATCTCTTTTGGACAGGAAATCAGATTATTTTATAGTCATCGAAATCTTCTAATTTAATTACTACTACCACATATCAAGACCAAAACGCCGTTGACCTATCGAGTATTGACAGGCGCGGAAAAAATAAATAAATTTAAATATGAAATTTTATGATCTTCATGACGTGCATCTTCCAGTATACATAAAAATAATAAATACGCTTATTTATGGACCTGAGATGACTCTTTTAAATCAACTTTTACTAAGATTAGTTATCTCATTTCGGTTTCAGAAATTTTGACTGAAGCAGAATATCTGAGTGTCGATCCATACATGAGAGCCTATATGATTGGGTATAAGTTACCAACTGACATGATTGGTGGACAGGTAGCCAAGTAGGTAACAATTTATATATAAAATATGTAAAATGCTGTCTATTATTTGTACTGGAATTTGACAAAAAAGAACTATTAAAAATAGCCGGAATTACCGAAAAATGTTTTATAAAAGATATGAACAACATACGACTAATAAAATAATAACATTGCTTGCCTATTCCACATTTTTTTAGGATAATAGCTAGTCGCAATAAACAATTCCCAGTCGGGAAATATGTGACTGGATCTTTTGGATGGCGAACGCATACTATTATCAATCCAAATAAACCAGATGGTAACCTGCCGCTTACTGTTGTACCGGATATCCCATATTCTACTTCAGTCGCGCTAGGAGTGCTTGGAATGCCAGGGTATGTAGACTCAATGAAGGTTTTCAGAAAACTATTGTACAATAAATTATTAAAAACCTGTTTGTAGTAACATATGTACTGTTATTGTATAATTATTTTGTAGAAACACAGCATATTTTGGCTTGAAAGAGATATGTAAGCCAAAAGAAGGTGAAACTGTTGTGATTACGGGTGCCGCTGGGGCCGTAGGTTCTCATGTAGGACAAATTGCTAAGATTCTAGGTAATATTTTATAGTACCTTGTGAGTTTATTAAATTATTTTAATATCATACATCGAATATGTATCTTATATCTGTAACATATCTTAAGCATAACTGTAATTACTTAGGATTAATAACAGATGTCCATACATACATACATTAATTATGTGCTCTTTTGTTATTTAATTTTCCAAGAAACAGAACAATTGTACATAAAACACATGTTATTATGAATTTTCAATATAGGTTGCCGTGTCATTGGATTTGCCGGTTCGCAAGATAAATGCGAATACTTAGAAAAAGAACTTGGTTTTGATCGTGCAATCAACTATAAAACAGCAGACATTCGAGCAGCTCTTAGGCAAGCTGCCCCTGATCGCGTGGATTGTTACTTTGACAATGTATGTGTAAAATTTATCCATCTTTAAGTCCCCCTGACCACTAAAATTAATTGTAAAGATCCAACGGATATTTTAATTTAAACTACTAAATGGATCTCTATGAAATTTAACCACTTTGATCCTCGTTCCATGATTTTAAATGAGGTTATTATATACCTTATACATTATTTTATACCATTATACCTTTTTGGTCCCTCAGATATTTGTGTTAATACCTAGTTATGTAAATGCTTGAATTGAATAATAATATATGTACATTTATTTCAGGTGGGTGGTGAAATAAGCTCCACAATAATGAGTTATATGAACAAATTCGGAAGGGTAGCTGTCTGTGGATCTATTTCATCCTACAATGACGCTACAATTCCAAAAGGTACCCGGTTTTTTAAATGAATCACTTCATGTACGAAAATTTATTCAGGTTTTGTTGACTATCTACGTGATGATCATTTGCTAAATTTTGAAGTAAAGATAATTATGTTAGTTAAATTAATTAATTGAAAATAATTTACATAACTTGTTGCTTAACACGTAGCATCCAATTAAACTTGTGTATGTTTCAAGATAAAATTTAAATTACATTTTGACTGAATTATTCTTAAAATGTACCGATAATTATAGGTGATAATAATGTCTATATTTCGGTGTTGAGGATGCCTGTGATAAACAGGAAAATAATTTATAGCGCTTAATATAAATTTTCCTTTTGCTTAATTTTGAGTCTAAATATTTATCTTGTCTTTCTATTTTCAGTAACAATTGTGCAACCCGCAATAGTGTTTAAGGAATTAAAAGTAGAAGGATTTTTGGTAAATCGTTGGTTCGATCGATGGAATGAGGGAATCGAAATGAACTTAAAATGGTTGCAAGAGGGAAAACTTAAATATAGAGAAAAAGTTTATCATGGATTTGATAATATGGTTGAAGCTCTAGTCGGAATGTTAAGGGGAGAGAATACCGGAAAAGCTGTTGTAAAAGTGAAATAATGGTTAGCAATTTATTGTATGTGAAATAACCAATGTAAATAAATATATTAAATAAATATTTAATCCTAATTAGTTCGTGTTGGTTTGTCATTATTACTAAACCCAGGATTTTATATGTTGAATAATGAATAAACGGTTTGAAAGATCTTGAAGTATCATATGCGTACCCTTCGTAAATAACGCTGTAGATAAGTATAGTTACTAATTAGTTATTATTATTTGGAATCAAAACAAATCAAATTAATTAAATAACGCAGAAAATTGGGCGTAATTTGTGACATTTGGATATCCAATAATATCGATTTATTTTTCTAATCACTATCATTATTCTCCAATGACGTCATAATTGTTATGTCTTATGTCAAAACAAACGTCTAAACAACATGTCAAACTTTTGTTTTGATTGTTAGAATTTGAAATGTGTTTCGTGATTTTCTTCAATAAAAGTTTTTAATTAATTTAAGAAGTACATACTAGAGTGTCGAAAGTGTGAAAGATATCAACATTATTAAATTTAATTACTCGGAACTTAGACATGGTGCTCTCAAGCTTACTAATAAAATACTCGAAGAATTCGTCTGTTGAAGTGTACGTTACTATAATAGAAACGAATTTAGGTAAAGTTGTAGCTGCTGCTGATGATGATTTTATATATATGGTATCGTTTGAGAATTCAAAAAATCTGGAAAAATATATTCAGACTATATCAGAGAAATTAGGTTGTAAATTTGTTGAAGATAAAAACAAGTTACTCGAACGTTTGGATGGAGAACTAAGGGACTATTTAGATGGAAAATTAACGAAGTTTAACGTACCAATCAAAATGTTTGGTTCAGATTTTCAAAAGGTGAGTTTTCTTCATAAATCTTGTTAAAAAACGTGCTGTATTTTCGAATTCGCTGTTTCTAAGGAGGTTGCGAAATTATGGTTTTATTGTTATAAAATTATTGCGAAATTATAAAAGAGAAATAGTTTTCTGTATAGGTATACTTAATGTCACCCTGACTGAGAACATTGGCATACAGAAGATCCCCAGAAGTAGGTTGACAAAAAAATTGTTAATCTTTAAAACATGCTGATCCAAAGCTGAAATAGGTCACATTTATTGCAGATAATAGCTATTAGTAAAATTTTATTTTTATTTAGATGTCCTCATAACAGATCTTTTATATTTGTTAGACAACAAATTTTCACTTTACAGGAAGTTTGGAATGGATTGATAAACATGCCCTATGCATCCACTCAGACTTACGGTGATATGGCAAAAGCATTGGGTCGCCCAACGAGCCACTCCAGAGCAGTGGGTGCTGCTTGTGGGGCCAATGCACACGTAATTGTCATACCTTGCCATAGGCTGGTAGCATCTGGCTCCAAAGGAGGCTTCAGCTGTGGAATCAATCGCAAGGAGTGGTTGCTGCAACATGAAAAGGATCATTCATGATGGCAGAATGAAAACAAACTTTTGTCATACTTTAAGTACTTTATTTCTTTGGAATTGTATAAATTCCCTAAGTATAAAACATTAAAGCTTTATCAGCCTGTTACAAGTAGGTAATAAATAAGTTTTAAAAATAAATGTTGATTTAAAAATAAATACTTTTTAATCCACTGGATGTACCTAAATCAAATCTAATTTAATTTAGTTTTGCCTACATATATAAATAGCTAATACTTATGTAAAGACCTATATTTGACTAAGATCTTTTTGTACATACATACTTTTACAAAATATAGTCCTTGCTTAGGAACATGAGTTCTAGATTTGCTTGATAGGAAAGAATAATCCCTTTATTAACACTACAATTATACATATAAAATATTTATATAAATTTTAGTAAAATTGCATTATTCTAGTTTCGGACGGAGCCAATGTTGATTATAACTGATTTAAGTATTTACAATAATTAAAATTAATTGAAAGGCTTAAAAAACTAAATCTTGGTAGAATTTTACAAAAAATATGTATCAAAAGAGATTATCACATTTTGTTATATAATTGGCATATATTTTTGTAACTGGCCATGAGTAGAGGCCATATTTATATTTCCATTTTTATTAAGTACTTAAGTAAATTGAGATTGAAATTTGAGCTGTAGGCTATTCTCGAGAGTACAAAATATGCACTTTACATTAAAATGTTGTTACAAAAGTTTTCTTTCAAAACTTATGCCTTGATACATGAGGACTGAGTAGATGTAACTTAATCCTTAGGGATAATCGAATATCGTACCTTGCAATGCATCTCATAACTCAAAATAAGTGTAACATATTCCAATTCTTATAATCCAAAAAGTCTGTTCTTCCTATTGTCATGCTAATTGTTCCTTTCTGTTTTGTTTTTAAACTGCATAATATGGAGAATATTATGCAGTTTAAAAACATACAAAAGACATTTTGGAGATATTTATTATTATAACAAGTTATATAATATTTCTTAATCCATTCCAATAGACATTGTTTTATTCGACTCATCCGCGTCTGACCAAGTCGTAGTATTGTCCCTTTAGGTCCATCAGCTGCTGGTGTGTCCCGCTCTCCGCGACCCGTCCCTCGCTGACGACGCAGATGGCGTCGGCGTCGCGCACGGTGCTCAGCCGGTGCGCGATCACGACGCACGTGCGGCCCGCGCGCGCCGTCTCTAGCGCTGCTTGAACTATCTGTGTGCCAAAGTTTCGTTAATAAGCTTTTTTTAACTGACTGAAGTAGCAAGCGAGCATGCAGTCCACTTGATGGTAAGTGGTCACTGCCGCACAAAATCACTATCAGTGTAACCAACTTCATATACAACATGGGTTCTATCTGAAGTCAATCACAGATGCGTCGCTACTTCCGAGGACTATGATGGTCGCCTCATATAAAAGTGTGTCGGCACCACGCCCTTCCGTTTAAACGCAAGAAGTACTTCAAGGTTGAAATAGGTGTGGCGGTGGTACTTCCCCGATAGAACAACATTACAACACTGGTTCTACCACCTGTTTAAAGATTTTAAGATTTGAACTAAAGACTGTTTTTGTCGAGAAATAAATCTTTAAATCTATTTTGCTTACAGATGTCCATGGGAAGCAGTGAACACTTACACTTATTACATCAGGTGCACTGCTCGTTTGCTATTTCAATAGGGTTTTTTACCCTATTGAAATAGCAAACAGCAGTAAGAGTTTATTATTTTTTCTCAAAACTATCATAGTTCATGTTTTAGCTCATTATTGCAATGTTCTTAACATTGCAAGTTAACGACGATAATAATAACACAGGCGTGCAATGTAAATTGCAATCTATGAGCGAAAATTTAAACAAAATGGAGACCGGTTGGAGCAAGTTATGTGTTATTTCCCAATTGTCGGTTTGGATATGGTAGGTACTTTTCATCGACTATATTATCATTTTTTTGATATTACGAAACACCTGTAAATACATAATTATAAAGGTCACATGAACGCTCATCTGAGCCAATTATCGTGTGAATTGCTCTACTTACACATTCGAAGTTCACAAACATTATTTTTTTCAATGTCCACTTAAAAAGTATTTTTTACTTACTCTTTCACTTTCTGTATCCAAGGCACTTGTCGCCTCGTCCAGTAACAGCATTTGTGGCTGCCTGATCAGCGCTCTGGCGATGGCTACTCTTTGTTTCTGACCTCCAGACAGCTGTGTGCCTTTCGAACCGATATTCGTCTCGTAGCCCTGCAAAAAATTTGTGTTAAATTGCGTTAACATGAAGCTGAAACGATGTATACAGTTATGGTATCATACAAATTTATTATCAATTTTTAGTAGTCAATTTTTAGATTCTTAGATAAGAATCTTCAAGTAATTTAATATTATTTTTTCGTAGAAAGTCGCGACATACTACACATTATGCAAGGAGACTAAAAGATATACATGAACCCACTTCCTAATAATCCTAATTGATTTTTACAATTTTAGGAGTAATTTGTATGTAAATAGTGTAGTCAAATAACGTCTGAAATTTAAGAGACCTAATTTGACTCAACATTTTTATTGATATTATGAAGATCGAATAATATAAATACACCTTTTCGTGTCTGCAAACTTTAGCAAGAGTTAAAAAAACATGCACTTAACATGAAAATCTACAGAGCTTAAAATTGTACATAAAAAGTTGAATTACTTTTTTCCTCCGCCAAAATCAACGTTAATCAAAAAATAAATCACAGGTAATCTACAAATAAGCGTTTTTTTTTAATTGCTTTAAAAATCTAAACTTTCATTTTACAGACACAGATTTTATTTTACTTTATTCATACTTTTTATATGTACTGCGTTTATATCTCTTTTTTATTTATTAATACGTGAAGCAAAAATTTGTGATTCGTTTTTATGATACTTGCCGCAGGCGAAGGTCTGTGAAATTAAGCACGTTTATAGTTGATGTAGAGAAGGATTGCGCAATGCTAATATTTTTTCAAATAATGCACAACAAACACGTACATAATAAACGAAACAGAACATTCAATGTCTTACTATGAAAACACATCAAAATATCAAACACACGTCAAAAATGCCAGATGCCTATGTCAAAATACCCGCTATTGCTTTTAAATGCTATAAACCTCTTTTTACCTTTAGGTAAAGGGTGCGTTCAAAATAATTTCAAAATTATTACATTTTATTTAAATTAGGGAAATATTGGTGCTACTTTGGACAATATGAAGTTTAGTTTTTTAATTTAAATTACGGTCGAATTTCGACTGTTACGACGAGTGACTAGTTAGCAGAAATAGGTGTAGCGGTGATGCTTCAGGAATCGAATCACAAAGCATTCCATCTTTAAATAATTAAGATTTAGCTTACCATAGGTAGAGATAGAATGAACTTATGAATGTTAGCTTGCTTAGCAACTTCGACGATTTCGTCCATGGTGGGTTCACGGGAGTTGTCACCATAAGCGATGTTCTCGCCGATCGTGCGGTCAAACAGGATGGGTTCTTGTTGCACAAAACCCATGGTTTGTCTGACGTCTGCTAGTAGAAGTTTTGGTAGCGGGATGCCGTTTTGTGCCTAAAAAGTAATATTTAGAGATTAGTGGATTGTTAGCTGGACATGACCAAGGAAAATCAAATAATATGACGTTCTGCAAAACGCGGCGCGAAACATTTTGATTCAGGCACATAAAAAGGCACCTTCGCGAGCATATCCAACCTAGCAATGCACTTAGCCCTTGTTACAAAGAAATAAAAAAAATATTACGCAGGGTAATATTTTAAACAATTTAAAACATCCGTTTTTTTATTTATATCATTTGCATTAATTTAGGTAATGGAAGTTAAGAAGCAGTTTAACTAGTATTTTTTGGGTAATTCGATCAGAACACAACGTTTAAATATGTTACGGGTAGGTACTCGCGATACGCGGTTTTAATTTGTTTAACGCCGATATCTCGACTTACTTCATCGTAGTAAATAAATTAGAACGGCCTTTTGTGTCAGGGTATTTCAGGCCTAAGCCAAATGAGTTGGCCATTTGGTGCTTACGGATAGGAAATAAGATGACGAAGCAGAGGTATGAAATGAAAATTTTGCACTTCAACTTTTCAATCCTGAAGATGCAGTGGTAGTAAAAATCTAAACTATCTACCATTACATTTACCCATTACATATCAAAATTCTGCAATTATATTGCTTTAAAATCAAATAGATTATAACTTACAACTGTGCCTTCATCAGGATCGTAGTATCTTTCGAGTAGTTGTATAACGGTGCTCTTCCCGCAACCGCTGGACCCCACCAGTGCGATGGTTTTGCCTTGTTCTATTTTAAGATCTAAATCTTTTAATACTTGGATGAGCGGTCGGGTGGGGTATTTGAAATTCACTTTTTCTAGACTTGCTTCGCCTGTTCCTCTCTGTAATACACGTAAAGTATCATTAATTTAAATTTTACAGTGAATCAAACGAGAAATCTATTAATGTCTATTAATCTTATTTTTTTTTATATCCCCTCCCCCCCTGTTAGTAAGATGTAGTGAGATTTGTTTCGAAGAAATCGCACATGTGTTTATAAACCCTTTTTACGGTATCAAATATTAATAAGAGATCTATCCACTACGGGAGATTGGATGGGATTTAATCCAACACTCCAAATGTCACGCGTATTTAATGAATTTACCCGAAGGAAAATTCCACAGTAGTGCAACATTAAGCATAACTAGAAATTAGGTATATATTTTATATCTCTTACAAAGTTTTCTACAGCTGGTTGAACAGGATCTTCGATCTGGGACTTTCTCGACAGCATCAGGATAATGCGAGCGGCTGCCATGACGCCCTTCTGGAAGTTGGGCGCGAAGGCGAGCCCTTGCGCAGCTGACATTGAACTCATCAAAAGCGCTTCCGCTGATCTGAAATCAGTATGATTTTACACTCATTGCAACTATTATACCTACTAATTATTTAAAAACAGTATCACTGTGTACATGGTACGCAGTACCCAATGAAATGTTACATTAATAAGATCAGTCTATTTCTCGATATAAATAACCATTCGACGCAGAAGTACCTACTTACTTCTGCAAAGTAATGTAGTGAACCAAAATAAGCATTTGCTGCATTTTTACTCCTTAAAATCGCGAGAGCCGAACATCTTAAAATCGTGACAGCATATCTTTTAAGAATAAAGTTTACTCATTAAACCGCAATAGGTCATCATCAATACTAATTTTTTTTTGTTTTCGAGGGGGAATGCTTCAAAGGTACGCCGTGAGAGCGACGCAGGGTTATGTGGGATTTTTACCGCACTAAAACCCCTCCGGTGGCCGTCCTCTGCGTTATAAAGAGGACTCCGGGATCTTCAAAGAAACACAACCGGAATCCTCTGAGTGCGTTGCCCCATCGGGCTCCCAGATGGAAGGTGGGGCCCACCGTTCCGTCTAATATTTATGACGATATGCGACCACATATACCGCCGGCCTTCCCGGGGTCACCTGATCGAACGGTTCGAGCTCGCACTCTAGCCGCCCACAACCCCAGAAGCCCCTTTTTCAGAACTATTTAATATTTAGCATACTGCTTATTTTGGCCATAGTACCGACTCACTTTATCACAACAGAAGAGCTAACCCCGTCGCTGATCATCAAAGTGCTCCCGTAGTACAGGGCTCCAGCGTACACGAAATTGTACATTCCCCTGGCGAGGCCGTACACGACGCCGCGGACGTGCGCCGACTTGTTCGCGAGCTTCAGAGCAGGGAACAGCCGCGACGCGTACTCCTGGCAGAACGTCGCTTCCCTGCCCAGTGAGGCCACTGTGCGAATGTTTGCTACCGCCTCCACGGCTATCTGTGGAAATGAAAATACACATAAGTACAAATAGGAAATGTATACTGTTTTTTACGGCTATTTACAGAATAGTTCTAAAGAACGCATATTTTCAGTGATCTCCCCGTAATACTTCAAGAGCTATTTTAGACTAGATGATAGCTAATCAGACTGGGAAACAATAAAAATATAATTGATGTTACTATGTACTGGTAATAGACAAGTTTTTAAAATAAGTAATTGAAAACATCAAATCAATCAACTAGAACCGTGGCGGTGCCTTTAAATTTTTTTCTGGGCGTTTTGGCTCCTCTCTGTGTGTCTACAGTGCCTGCAACGGGGCTTTATCGTTTTCAGAAATACTGTAGGTATTATAAGAAAGTCAGGTAAGGTAAAATTTTACTGAAATTCATACTGGTGCCCAGGAAATGTCAATCCCATCTTCCGTTTTTTTATTTTACTTTACCCACATTGCAAAATAACGTGTTTGTGTTGGCTAAAAAAGGGAAATTTTGCAACAGGTATAATTCAGTTTTTGATTTTATGGAATAGACTAGCTGAAACCCGCAGCTTCGCCCGCGTTTAAAACATACATGACATATACCTTTTTTTTCGTTCTCGAGGGGGAAACCTTCAAAAGGTACCCGACGCCGCGGGAGCGACGCAGGGTTATGTGGGATTTTTACCGCACTAAACCCCCCCCCCCCGCCCCAGTAGCCGTCTTCGGCGCTAAAAGGAGGACTCCGGGATCTCGAAACTTAAACCAGAATCCTCCGAGTGCGTTGTCCTATCGGGCTCCTCCCAGATGGGCGGCTGGGCCCACCGCTCCGTCTAGTCTTTACGACGGTATGCGACCACACTTACCGCCGTCCTTCCCGGTATTGCCTGACCGAACGGTTCGAGCTCCCACTCTAGCCGTCTGCAACCCCGGAAGCCCCTTTTAGTCGCCTCTTACGACAGGCAGGGGATGCCGTAGCCCTATTCTAATCCCGGAACTACAGGGACACATGACATATACCTATGTATCCAATTTTATGCCTACAATTTTTTTAACTAAACAACATTTTTTCGGTAGGACTAATAGCAACTTAGCAACTTCGAAGCGGACTCGCGCACGAAGGGTTCCGTACCATTATTTATAAACAAAACGGCAAAAAGCCCCAATTTCTTTGATTGAAAATTCCTTAAATATTTCAAGCTTTACCTGTTGTTTCTTATTAATATTGAGTAAATAGATAACATTTTTCACATGAAAGTCCCCCCCTTAAATATTAATAATAGGTACCAGTAGGTACTTGTACACATTGTACAGCATATTGTTAAAATTATTTTAACAGCTCTTATTAATAATCCATGCAAGTCGATGACTTAAGTTATCTTCGTTTCAATTCTACATAGATAGGTACATATGCCAAAATATCTTATATGATGCTCCATCGCAATCTCACAAAGTTCTGAAGTTATGAATGATGATAATAGTATCAAACTGCAAGTAAACTCCATTGAATGAAAGAAAATTCTTCCTCAGTTGGCCGAAAAATCGATGTACATACATAAAAGAAACATACCAAACGAATTGATCCTCCTCCTTTTCGAAGTCAGTTGAGTATATCATTACGTTAAGAAAAAAATGTAATATTACCTGCATATAATTAATAGTGATACGTTATAAAGTCCCTATTTTAAACAAATCGTACCAATTGAATCCAACGTAATCGAATTTGAACTCAAAATAATTCACTCATTTTTATATACCTACAAACTTCATGAATTAGCCCTTGGCGTAACTCAGGATACATCCAGCGACATCTGTTATCTCTTATTAAAACAATACACAAAGTAAATCTTTGTAAACACGCTTGAAAGTTGAGAATGCTCGGTCGCGGCAGCATCGTGATGTGTCTGCCTGTGTAGGTGTATCTATAGTTATAATCGTGAATATTGTTTACTTCATGTATAAGTAATTACCCACCTCGGTATTAGCCGGGGTAAGTAACTACTCCGAAAATAAGTCGAATTAATTATATTTCCTTTGTTTTTTGTAGGTATAAATTTGTTAGTACGAAGTAGATTTATTACAAAAAGGTAGATTGTGAATTAAAAAACGGAATATCCATTTCCATATTAATTTAGTAAAAAGTAGAATTTTCATATTCAAAAGACATTTAAATTACATTTATTTGTATGGACGAAAGCGCCTAATGGCCAACTTCTGTAGAATATGCAGTATGTATCCTCGAATCAAGAGCAATGAAACTTGAAACTTGCCCTCTTAATCGGGAGGTCCGAGGTTCAAACCCAGGCATGCACCACTGTTTTATGTGCGCAGTAGAAATTATTTATCACTGCTTTTAGGTGAAGGAAAACATTGTGAGGAAACCCACACTCCCGAGAATTCGTTAAAAAAAAGTTCTGGGAGGTATGTGAAGTCCACCAATTCGCACTTAGCCAGCGCGGTGGACTATGGCGTAAAAAATTTCTAATTCCAAGAGAAGACCCGTGCACGGTAGTGAGACAATAATGGGTTAATGATGTATCCTCGAATCTTAGGGAGGTAAAGGTCAATTTTTACATCATTTGTTTCTGTTTACAAACCTCCTTAAATATTTGTAAGTAAAAAAAATCTAACTTTTACGGTTAAGACAGGAAATACCCCTACATCATGAAGGTTGAGGAGTTGAGGGTCAAATTTTACACCATTTGTTTTAGCTCAAAAACGTTATAACAAATTGGAAAGCAGAAAATGAGGAGCTCTTGCGGTTTAGGCAGGCAGTGCCCCTGCATCATGAAGGTTGAGGAGTTGAAGGTCAAATTTTTCACCATTTGTTTTTGCTCAGAAACGTTATGCCAAATTTGAAAGCAGAAAATAAGTAGCTCTTGCGGCTTAGGCGGGCAGTACCCCTGCATCATGAGGATTAAGGAGTTGAAGGTCAATTTTTTTATCCTATTATGTTATTCTAGATACTCAAGGTTCACTCCAAGTTTCATGTAAACCATATCGACTGAACCTAAGTTATCATTTAATCTGCATAAAGCGGAGGTATTTTTTGAAGGTTTTTATGTTTTTCCGAAGTACCCTAATTATTTTTCTAAAATAAAAGTAGCCTAAGTTACGCGCTGTAAAATTAGCTATCTAATAGTGAAAATCCCGATAAAATCGGTCCAGCGGTTTCGGAGATTACCCCAAACAAACAGACAGACAGACAGACAGACAGACAGACAGACAAAAATTTTACTGAATGTTGTTTTGTTATCAGTATCATGTATACTTTCATATGCAATTGATAAAAAGCTGTTATTTTGATATTACAAACAGACACTTCAATTTTATTTATAAGTATAGATATAGATAACTTTTAAATATTTAGATTTAAGATAGATACTTCCTTTAAAACCACTACAATACACTTACTTGTGAACTCTCCTCCATAGTTTTCGCAGTGCCAAACGATTCGGCGCTGATAATTTTACCTTCCTTGTACATGATCCCGGCCAAGAGCGGTGCGAAAGTTAAAGCCACCATGCCTATACGCCATTCATAGTACAAGGCTAGCGCCAAGCCGAATAGGAAAGTGCCTATTGCTTCTAGAACTGTGCCTATACGTTGCCCGGTAGCCTGAAAGATAATGTTGATTTCATATATCTATAAAAGTGAGGAAGGAGGTAGTTGGATAGGGAGCGTACCCAAACCACGAAACCATTTCAAGGGGGAGGGGGGGTATTTAAAATACCACGCTAGGTTACAGGGGATGGGGTTTTGGTTTTCGTCACGTTTTTTTTTTATCAGACTGAAGTAGCAAACGAGCATGCAGTCCACCTGATGGTAAGTGGTAACTGCCGCCCATGGACATCTGTAATCAACTACATACAGAACATGGGTTCCATCTGATGGTCGCCTCATGTGAAAGTTTGCCGGCAACCACACCCTTCCATCGGAACGCAGATATGCTTCAAGCTAGAAATAGGTGTGGCGGTGGTACTTTCCCGGTCGTCCTACACTGGTTCTACCACCTTGAAAATCGTAAACGTAATCTACTTATATACTACGGATGACTACCAAAGGGAGGGAGGGGGTCAAAACGTACGTGTGTACGTACGTTCCCCTACTTGTGTTCTTTTGCGTTGGGAGTTGCAAATAGTATGTATAAAAGTGGTGAAATACACCACTCCCTTGTGTGTAGCATATTACGGTCTTAGTTTATTTTCCATCTATCCATCTGTCTTTTGAGGTCTACTGATGGACATAATGATCCTTTAATGATGATGATGGTTTAGTGAACTTATTGGCTGTTGATGTTGTATAGGGAGACGCCAAGGGCTGGATTTTGTCCCTTAGTTAACTTCTATACATCTACGAGAAGTGAAGAAGTGGTGCTATGCAAGACCGACCCATCCGGCATACTAGCCCATTAGTGGGACAATAATGATTAAAAAAAACACGCTTTCTACACTCAATAGCCTCATACTAGGATTTTCTTCCTAGTCTTAGTACCACGGAGACACATAAGACAAATACACAAACACCCGGACCCAAAACATGAATCTAAACTCATCATTCAGATACGTGGACGGGAATCGAACCCGGGACCTATTGCGCGTCAGATCGGTGGCACAGTCGGCAACCGCGCTCTGCACACAGCATGCCATGCTTCGGAGCCCAATACTTTCAAATTATCACCCGCTATCTAAGCACAACGAAAATGAATATTAAATTCCTCAGAACAAAGCTGTCTTAATTAAAAACTTAATTATTTACACCCAAACTGTATATGTTTAATTTGGTTTAAATGTATTTCACTCAAAAGTTTAACTTGTTGAAAAAATATTATTCAAACATTTGTTTATTTGCAGATTTTTGTTTAATAACGTTGTATTTACATTTCAAATATAAATATCATTTTTATTACATGTTGTATGTTCTGCATTTTTATTTTATCTGTTGTTATGTTCTGTTGGCCTTAGTCCTATACTAAAACTACTAGAACCGGCGACTTTGTTCACACAAATTTTAATAAGATCAATTCGTTATTCATTTGAGATCCATTGCAGTACTCTGTTTTGTTAATAGTCAACAATATATTAAATCACACAGCCAAAGACTAAGCTAAATTGAACTGAAATCATATCTGGCGGATTTCCGAAAGGAGAGCCTGTTGTAAAAACCGTTTAAAAAGGAGTTTCCGGGGCTAAATGCGATAAGAGTGGGAACACGAACCGTCCAGCCAGCGATCCCGGGGAGGGCAATTAGTATACGTATATGTCTGCATACCGTCGTAAACACCAGATGGTATGGTCAGCATAAACGTTCGTCTGGATCAAGCCTGACGGGACAGCACCCTAAGAGGACTTCGGATGCGTTCCTTCGGTCTCAGAGCCCTCTTTGCGACGCAGAAGACGTTCATCGAGGATTTTTTGGTAAAAATCCCTCATAACCCGGCGTGACTCACATGACGACGGGTAACAATACCAATGAAGGTATCTCGTTAAAAAGAGTATATTATAGGACAGTGAAAAGGCACTTTTCACGTGCCGCGTGGTGATAGTCGATTCGTCGGATTGGACCAAAGAAGTAAGAAACTAATTATAAGTAGCCATAGTGCATAGAATTTCTGTTACAACCAGTATTACATGGGTTTAAACGTTTGGCCCGAAAACTGAGTCAGACCATTTTCCTTAAAATATAGCAGCAAGAATACAGCTGTAACACACAGTAGTGCTTTGTCGAATCTGTTTTAAATTCGCAATGCTATAAATACTATTACAAATTACTTACCCCTTGGACTAAAGCAGCTTCGCCTGAAAGCTTCGCGCACAGGGCTCCAGTAGAGTTCTTCTTATCGTCGAAGAATGCCATTTCTTGATGTAACAGTTTCTCAAACATCAATTTCCTTAACCTTTCAGTTAGGGACTCGCCAGCTATCGCATAACCGAAGACCTGAAAATTTGCAAATCATTACTTTATAAGAAATAAAAATATATAAACATAAATACGTGAAGCAAAAACTTGGGATCCGTTTGTAACATACTTGCCGCAGACGGAGGAGTATGAATTACGCACGGTTATAGTTGATGTAGAGAAGGTGTACCAAATGTTAATATTTTTTTCAACTAATGCATAAAATCGACTAAAAACACGTTACACACACTACCTTGGATTGTGCACGAACACGTTTAAAATAAACGAATTAAAACATTCAATGTCTTACCATGAAAACACATAACGTCAAAAGTGTCAATATATAGGTACAATTGTCAAGCTAAGACTGTGGGACTACGGTCTTTCCTCAGGCATGATCACTTCTTAGCTTGGTTTGAGGTCTGCCTTTGCCAAAGTATTATTCTTAATAACTCATGTACATTTTGTGTTAATAGCAGGTATTTATACTAATTGTACTACATTCGTATTGAAATAAATAAAGCTTTAAGCAAGCTTTTTATACTCACTACTATAAAGTGCATAATTCCTGAGAATGTGCCAATTCCTATATAAAATAAAGCATAATTCTTGACGTTTTCCAAAGCCTCTTCAACATTTGGATTAGACAGATTCTGAAAATTAACGATGTTGGTTTAAAAAGTATGCAAAACTGCCAGAAAATATATTAATTTCTAAAGTAAATATTCCATAGTGACCAAAGATGTTTTGAATAGGGAAGCAGCAAATGAGCATCCCATTAAACGGTATGTGGCCACTCCCGTTCATGGACATCATCAAACCGAGATAAGAACAGTCTCATCTGAAATTGGCAATAGATACTTTGCTAAACCTTTTTTGTTTTTGAGGGTGAAACCTTCAAAAGGTATCTGACGCTTTGGAAGCGACGCCTGTCTACGTGTGACTTTTGCCGCACTAAAACCTCCTGGTGGCCACATACCGCTATCTTTCCCGGTCGCTTGGTTGGACGGTTCGAGCTTCCACTCTTATAGCCCGCATTCCCAGAAGTTACTTTTAGTCGCCAAATACGACTGGACAGGGATACCGTAGCCTGTTCTAACCCTGGAACTAAAGGGACGAAGTTGCTACCCCCAAGAATTACCTTGGAATACCTCGAATAAGTATGTTTCTTATACTTATCACACCAAAACACAGCAGCGCTTAAAATTGCTGTTATAAGGCAGGAACAGGCGCGGTAGTGATGCCTACGGAGTTAAGCTTAGCCCTATCCCGTTTTTCTATCCCTTAGGGGGCGAATTTCCAAAAATCCTTTCTTAGTGCTCACTTACGTTATAAAAGGAAGCCCTGTACTTAATTTTAAGTTTAGGTACAGTAGTTTCGGCCTTGCGTTGATATGTCTATAGTTATGTCAGTTTTCCCTTTTATATATACCTAAGCATATAGAAGAAGAAGATAAAAATTGTAGGTTTGACGACCCGCGTGGCGAAGCGGTTACCATACCGGTCTTACGTAGGTATTTGAATGATGAGTTTAGGTTTTTGTTCTGGGTCTGGGTGTTTGCGTATTCGTCTTGAGTATGTCCATGATACCCACGGTACAGGAGAAAATCCTATTGTGGGGCTATGAGTGTAGAAAGCGTGTATTTAGATACGTTCTTACCCCGACAAAATCACCAAGGACGACTGACATCAACGGCAAGCCAAGTCCACTGAGGAGGGAGCAAGTACTTGCCAAAGTGATGGATTTCCATTCTGGTAAATTCAGCCCCATTACTGTCCAGAAGGGTATGTCACCTGCATTCATATCTTCCTCCTCCTCCTGTTTTAATTGAAAAGTAAATATATGAGTACAATATTGTAATAAATTAAACTTATTCCCTAATTTAATATTGTATTAAAGAAAAGTTAATTACTGTATGTAGGTTATTTTTATTTAACGACGCTAAGTTATGGAATAATTTTCAGCATCTTAGCAAAAAAATATTTTGTAACTTACATCAAGTTCGATATTCGGGGCCTCATCTTCGTCGTGTTCACTTTTAATTGATATCATCCTATTGAGTGATTTTGATTGATCTGTTTAAAATTAAAAACATTCGAATAAATGTATCAATTATAATTATTTGTAGGTACATAACATGGGTGCATGTCAGTTAAAATGTTTGTTTTACAGTTTCCTATTTTTCCCCTTAAATCAAATGGAAAGTTTTATCGAATGACGACCCGCGTGGCGGAGCGGTTACCATACCGATCTGACGCGCAATGAGTCCCGGGTTCGATTCCCAGCCAGACAGGTATCTAAATGATGAGTTTATATTCCTGTTCTGGATCTGGGTGTTTGTGTATTCGTCTTGTGTGTGTCCACGGTACCCACGACACAGGAGAATATCCTACTGTGGGGCTATGAGTGTAGAAAGCATGTTTTCTTTGAATAATGTTTAAATAATTTTATTATGTAAGGGGTACTCACGATATGCGATTAAACTTTCTGTCAATAATTGGACACAGTTGCACGTATCGTGGTGATCGCCACACTGCGGTGGCGGGAAGAAACAAGGTTCAAATATCGTATATCGGGAGTACCCCTTACATAATAAAATGTATAAATTCCCCGATAATATTAGCTTAAAACTGTTTAAAACGTTTGACAAAGCTTTTGTTACATTTTTTTTCGTTTGATCAATTAGATGGACTAACGATAGAAATAAAACTTGCTTTCGTATTTTTATATTTTAACAATAACCATAATTATTATAGACAAGAAAAATAGTAAATTATTGAATTACATGCACTTACTTATTACTTCATAGTTTACCTGATTCATTCGTATCCGGTAAAGTCTGCATCATAACCATATCATAATAATGTCCTTTAGTTGACATGAGTTCTTTATGGTTACCGCTTTCTATGACTGTACCGTCTTTGAATACGTAAATCTTGTCAGCGTTTCGTATTGTAGAGACACGATGTGCCACAACAATTGTTGTTCGACCTTCTTGAGCCTAAACATATAAAACAACATATCAAACATCTTATGAATAGATTTATAAGTTTTTTTTTTTTATATTAAGACCTAACGATAAGGCTGACGGGCCACCTGATGGAAAGCAGTCACCGTCGCCTATGGACATTTGCAACACCAGAGGAGTCGCCAATGCATCGCCGGCATTGGAGGAGAGCTCTTTTTACACCTTTCTTGAAGAACCCCATGTCGTAGCGGCCCGGGAATACCTCAGGAGGAAGTTCATTCCACATCTTGCACGTCCGCGGCAGGAACGAGCGCGCAAACCGAACCGTGGAGGACCGCCACGAGTCCAGTTGATGCGGATGGAACCTCATCCGTCGGGGGGTGGTGCAATAAAGGAAGGGTGATGTAGGCACCAGATCAAACAGTTCCTCGGAACAAAAGTTATTTTATTTTCACTTCTTATGTTTTCTGTCCGATAAATTCTTTGCATAGGGTTGGTAAGAACGTCACACCACCAAGATTTGATACGTTACTGGGACTCAATTTATGCCAGCGATACCTTTTTTTTAACTGACTGAAGTAGCAAACGAGCATGCAGTCCACCTGATGGTAAGTGGTCACTGCCGCCAATGAACATCTGTAATCAACTATATAGAACATGGGTTTCAACTGAAGTTGTAGTAATATTAGTAAATACCTTATCTAGCGCCTGTTGAACCTTAGCTTCTGACTTGTTATCAAGAGCGCTGGTCGCCTCATCCAACAGCAAGATGGGTGGATTGCGTACCAATGCCCGAGCGATTGCTATGCGCTGTTTCTGACCACCAGACATTGATGTGCCACGCTCGCCTACCACTGTGTCGTAGCCCTAAGAAAAATATAATGTTAATTATTACATAGTATAAAACAAAGTCGTTTCTCGCTGTCTGTCCCTATGTATTCTTAGATCTTTAAAACTACGCTACGGATTTTAATGCAATTTTTTTTTAAAATAAAGTTTTTAAAAACCCTTTCTCTCGAAGGAAATAAAGTTTTTAAAAACCCTTTCTTTATTATGTTATACATGTATAAATACATGTATAACATAATAAAGAAACACTGATAATTTTAGATTTTTGACTTTTAGGCGGAACGAAGTACGCCGGGTCAACTAGTAGGTAATAAAAATGATTTACGGACACTATGATAAAAATATGAAAATGCTTTCGTTATTTTATCCTATTGAACTTGCACTAACATATATAGTAGACCGGCTCCAATAAGATATATAATGTTATTCAATTAGAGAATGACTTCATACAAATAAATAGATTAATTTTAATGCCAATTTTCGATCGAAACTTTATCGCTTAATTGTATCCAAAAACTGATATACTTATATATATTTTATGTAAGTACATAAATAAAGATATACGATTATACACATTTGTCAAACATTTACTTTTTTCTGAGATTGATTATGAAATTGGTAAAGTTGTTTCGGTGACGCCCGTAAGGGTTCTTTTCCCTTATAATCATAGGTATATAAATAAATGTGAATTATTGTCTGATTAAAGTGGATGTTAATTAACCAAAATACGCTTCATGAGATTTGATAAGGAAAGGAAAATGAAAAACGAATACGACTAACGTAAAGTATAAACTATACGTAGCATTGCAACGCATCCCGGGTACAGATAGTTATAAAAAAATGAATTCTTAAAACACATGCTTACAGACAGTAGCCTCATGATAAAGTGATGTGCGTTGGCCTGTTTGGCAGAGGCTTCTATTTCCGAGTCGGTGGTAGCTTATAACAAAAATGAGTTCTCAAGCAGTATCTTACAGACGGTAGCCTCATGATGAAGTGGTTACAGTTGGCCTGTTTGGAAGGCGGCATCTATTTCCGCATCGGTGGTAGATTATAAGAAAAATGGGATATCAAAACAGTATCTTACAGACGGCAGCCTCATGATGAAGTGATGAGCGTTCGCCTGCTTGGCAGCGGCTTCGATCTCCGCGTCAGTGGCGTCCTCCCTCCCGTAGCGGATGTTCTGGCGCACCGTGGTGTTGAACAGCACCGGCTCCTGCCCCACCAGCCCGATCTGCGCGCGCAGCCAGCGGACTGACAGCTCTCGGACGTCGTGACCGTCTACGCGCACCTGTAGGGACATATTTTCACTACGCAAAAAGTGACAAAATACTCAGAATCGTGTTAGGACTTGTCGGCTGCGTGTCTTCTTCCTTTATGTCTATCCTTATTTCTCACCTACATTGCGTAATTTCGATAATATTTCAGTTGTTTCAACCGCCCCCTGTTTCAACCGTTCCCGGTCTACCCTATATATTTATTTATTTTCTGAGTCCTGCGGCGCCCTGCTTTACCCGCGTTTAGAACGTTGACTTACATTTGAAATATACAATATAACATTGTTTCAAAGTGGATTGATAAAAACTAACACTACCCCGAGAGACGGTGGCTTGCATTTAATATTTTCATACGAAACCCTAAATATTTTTCTAAATTAAAAGTTAAGGCTAGTTTTTGCACTTCGTATTATCAGCTATCCACAATGAAAGTCTTGTCGAAATCGGTCCAGCGGCTTGTGAACATTAGCCAGAACAAACAGTGACATAATCTGAACTGTCCTGCAAATTCCAAGGATTGGAAATGGTGAAATGCGTGTTTATTAAACCTGGTACGCATTTAGACAATTTACCATATTAAGCAAAAAAAGATTTTGCAAAATATAAATTTTAGGTAAATCTTTGGTCAAACTTATTTATTGAGTCAGTATGACTAAGAACAATGACCATTGAGGAAACTTGAAAGTTACATATTTAATTGTATGTTACTTAAAACTACGTACACTGCCCTCTAGAACATCATAGTATCTGGATAGTAGTTGTATGATAGTAGACTTTCCACTGCCGGAATGGCCCACCAACGCCACAGATTGTCCACGCTGTACGCTGATACTGACCCCTTTTAGAACCTGAAATTTTAAATCCATTGGATTTTTTTAGACACCGATTTTATAAAGACTAGAAATAATTCGGTTAACAAGTTCTAAGTTTCTTCTTAAGGTTTTTTTTAATGCCTTGAAATTTGTATGAGAGCTTCTCTTAAATATGTATTTTAATCTATTTTTAGTATTTGTTGTAATAGCGGCAACAGAAATACATGATCTAAATACAAGGGTGTGGTCATGTGATCACGTGGTCACACTTTCACTTGAGGTGACCATCATAATCCTCGCTCTCGGGAGTGGCAACGCATCTGTGATTGACTTCAGATGGAACCCATGTTCTGTATGTGGTTGATTACAGATGTCCATGGGCGGCAGTGACCACTCACCATCAGGTGGACTGCATGCGCGTTTGCTACTTCAGTCAGATAAAAAAAATACATCATCTGTGAAGATTTCCACAGTTTAGCTATCAGGGTTCTCGAGATACATACTGGTGATAGACAGATGGACAGACGGTCAGACGGGCAGACGGACAGCGGAGTCTTAGTAATAGGGTTCCGTTTTTACCCTTTGGGTACGGAACCCTATTAGGGTTACGTTCCGCTACTTTCGATAGTTCTTTTACATATTATAGCGTTTATATGGGCCCTTAACAAAATTAATTTCTTATCACTAAACACTATTTTAAAATAACTTGAATGATGAAACAAATTTACTTACAGGTACCTCAGGTCTGGAAGGGTAGTGAAAAACTACATTCTCCAGATCAATATTTCCTTCAGTAAACTTTGGAGTTTTTCCAGCATTTAGCAGAGGATTAATGGTGGGAACATTGTCAATTAGATGGAAGATGTGTGCAGCTGCACCGCGTGATGTCCCGAACACTTCCATCAAATTCGATGAAATTCCAAAATAATCGGATGCTGACATGACACCGAAGAAAATCTGTGAAGTCGTAAGATAATTATCGTCGTAATAAATATAAAACGAGAAATAATACGGAAATTAAAAAAAATAAAAATTCATGAATAGGTTCGTTTTTTGGCAAAAGTTTGTTTGCAATGAAATTAACTTGATTTTTAAGATAATTGGAAACTTGCAGCAAAGTTTGGTTAAAACATATTTTGGGATAAATTTAGGTAGAGGCCGTAGAAGCGACAAACCCATGATATTTTTTTTCTATTTTACCTCCTCGTCAATCTATTATCGTCCCACTGCTGGGCACGGGTCTTCTCTCAGTATGAGAGAGTTTAGGCCATAGTCCACCGCGCTGGCCAAGTGCGAATTGGTGGACGTGGTGGTGGACGACTATGTTACCTATTACTCATTATATGCCTCGTAGTAATATGTATTTTAATTTAAAAGTTTTAAAGTAAATCAGTGAAAGACATCGGTGAATTATTTTCATTTTCTGTTTTGATCAAAAGCTACAGTAGTGAGTCAAGTTATTTAAATGTAGCGAAAAAAGCGAAGCGTGAAGCACTGAGTGGTAAACTAATTAATTCAGCGATCGGCAAATGTAGATCCTTCGGCCAATACACTGCCTAAAACGTACATATGTCTGCGTGTCACGGCGCGAGGCAGTGGGCCCATACAACCCACGCCTTACGCCGTCTCTACTGTTCCGCTTTTGACTATGAAACCCCAGTTTTTTTAATTAAAAAGTTTCTAAATCCCGACTTGAATTATAAAAAATCTGGCTACGCTGGGCCAGGGCTACATACAGGTGAAAGTCGGCCCTGAGTGGTGGTATCGATAATATTACTGTTTAAGAGATCTGAAGTGTCCATACTCGATAATATTACAATTTAAGATATTATACACATTCAAATATTTTACTT